>OY804576.1:157738698-158338698 GCA_963680875.1 Bathymodiolus brooksi
GTTAACGTATCTTATAGCCCCCCTCCCTAGTGTCTTATAGTCTTCCTAGTTAACGTATCTTATAGCCCCCCTCCCTAGTGTCTTATAGTCTTCCTAGTTAACGTATCTTATAGCCCCCCTCCCTAGTGTCTTATAGTCTTCCTAGTTAACGTATCTTATAGCCCCCCTCCCTAGTGTCTTATAGTCTTCCTAGTTAACGTATCTTATAGCCCCCCTCCCTAGTGTCTTATAGTCTTCCTAGTTAACGTATCTTATAGCCCCCCTCCCTAGTGTCTTATAGTCTTCCTAGTTAACGTATCTTATAGCCCCCCTCCCTAGTGTCTTATAGTCTTCCTAGTTAACGTATCTTATAGCCCCCCTCCCTAGTGTCTTATAGTCTTCCTAGTTAACGTATCTTATAGCCCCCCTCCCTAGTGTCTTATAGTCTTCCTAGTTAACGTATCTTATAGCCCCCCTCCCTAGTGTCTTATAGTCTTCCTAGTTAACGTATCTTATAGCCCCCCTCCCTAGTGTCTTATAGTCTTCCTAGTTAACGTATCTTATAGCCCCCCTCCCTAGTGTCTTATAGTCTTCCTAGTTAACGTATCTTATAGCCCCCCTCCCTAGTGTCTTATAGTCTTCCTAGTTAACGTATCTTATAGCCCCCCTCCCTAGTGTCTTATAGTCTTCCTAGTTAACGTATCTTATAGCCCCCCTCCCTAGTGTCTTATAGTCTTCCTAGTTAACGTATCTTATAGCCCCCCTCCCTAGTGTCTTATAGTCTTCCTAGTTAACGTATCTTATAGCCCCCCTCCCTAGTGTCTTATAGTCTTCCTAGTTAACGTATCTTATAGCCCCCCTCCCTAGTGTCTTATAGTCTTCCTAGTTAACGTATCTTATAGCCCCCCTCCCTAGTGTCTTATAGTCTTCCTAGTTAACGTATCTTATAGCCCCCCTCCCTAGTGTCTTATAGTCTTCCTAGTTAACGTATCTTATAGCCCCCCTCCCTAGTGTCTTATAGTCTTCCTAGTTAACGTATCTTATAGCCCCCCTCCCTAGTGTCTTATAGTCTTCCTAGTTAACGTATCTTATAGCCCCCCTCCCTAGTGTCTTATAGTCTTCCTAGTTAACGTATCTTATAGCCCCCCTCCCTAGTGTCTTATAGTCTTCCTAGTTAACGTATCTTATAGCCCCCCTCCCTAGTGTCTTATAGTCTTCCTAGTTAACGTATCTTATAGCCCCCCTCCCTAGTGTCTTATAGTCTTCCTAGTTAACGTATCTTATAGCCCCCCTCCCTAGTGTCTTATAGTCTTCCTAGTTAACGTATCTTATAGCCCCCCTCCCTAGTGTCTTATAGTCTTCCTAGTTAACGTATCTTATAGCCCCCCTCCCTAGTGTCTTATAGTCTTCCTAGTTAACGTATCTTATAGCCCCCCTCCCTAGTGTCTTATAGTCTTCCTAGTTAACGTATCTTATAGCCCCCCTCCCTAGTGTCTTATAGTCTTCCTAGTTAACGTATCTTATAGCCCCCCTCCCTAGTGTCTTATAGTCTTCCTAGTTAACGTATCTTATAGCCCCCCTCCCTAGTGTCTTATAGTCTTCCTAGTTAACGTATCTTATAGCCCCCCTCCCTAGTGTCTTATAGTCTTCCTAGTTAACGTATCTTATAGCCCCCCTCCCTAGTGTCTTATAGTCTTCCTAGTTAACGTATCTTATAGCCCCCCTCCCTAGTGTCTTATAGTCTTCCTAGTTAACGTATCTTATAGCCCCCCTCCCTAGTGTCTTATAGTCTTCCTAGTTAACGTATCTTATAGCCCCCCTCCCTAGTGTCTTATAGTCTTCCTAGTTAACGTATCTTATAGCCCCCCTCCCTAGTGTCTTATAGTCTTCCTAGTTAACGTATCTTATAGCCCCCCTCCCTAGTGTCTTATAGTCTTCCTAGTTAACGTATCTTATAGCCCCCCTCCCTAGTGTCTTATAGTCTTCCTAGTTAACGTATCTTATAGCCCCCCTCCCTAGTGTCTTATAGTCTTCCTAGTTAACGTATCTTATAGCCCCCCTCCCTAGTGTCTTATAGTCTTCCTAGTTAACGTATCTTATAGCCCCCCTCCCTAGTGTCTTATAGTCTTCCTAGTTAACGTATCTTATAGCCCCCCTCCCTAGTGTCTTATAGTCTTCCTAGTTAACGTATCTTATAGCCCCCCTCCCTAGTGTCTTATAGTCTTCCTAGTTAACGTATCTTATAGCCCCCCTCCCTAGTGTCTTATAGTCTTCCTAGTTAACGTATCTTATAGCCCCCCTCCCTAGTGTCTTATAGTCTTCCTAGTTAACGTATCTTATAGCCCCCCTCCCTAGTGTCTTATAGTCTTCCTAGTTAACGTATCTTATAGCCCCCCTCCCTAGTGTCTTATAGTCTTCCTAGTTAACGTATCTTATAGCCCCCCTCCCTAGTGTCTTATAGTCTTCCTAGTTAACGTATCTTATAGCCCCCCTCCCTAGTGTCTTATAGTCTTCCTAGTTAACGTATCTTATAGCCCCCCTCCCTAGTGTCTTATAGTCTTCCTAGTTAACGTATCTTATAGCCCCCCTCCCTAGTGTCTTATAGTCTTCCTAGTTAACGTATCTTATAGCCCCCCTCCCTAGTGTCTTATAGTCTTCCTAGTTAACGTATCTTATAGCCCCCCTCCCTAGTGTCTTATAGTCTTCCTAGTTAACGTATCTTATAGCCCCCCTCCCTAGTGTCTTATAGTCTTCCTAGTTAACGTATCTTATAGCCCCCCTCCCTAGTGTCTTATAGTCTTCCTAGTTAACGTATCTTATAGCCCCCCTCCCTAGTGTCTTATAGTCTTCCTAGTTAACGTATCTTATAGCCCCCCTCCCTAGTGTCTTATAGTCTTCCTAGTTAACGTATCTTATAGCCCCCCTCCCTAGTGTCTTATAGTCTTCCTAGTTAACGTATCTTATAGCCCCCCTCCCTAGTGTCTTATAGTCTTCCTAGTTAACGTATCTTATAGCCCCCCTCCCTAGTGTCTTATAGTCTTCCTAGTTAACGTATCTTATAGCCCCCCTCCCTAGTGTCTTATAGTCTTCCTAGTTAACGTATCTTATAGCCCCCCTCCCTAGTGTCTTATAGTCTTCCTAGTTAACGTATCTTATAGCCCCCCTCCCTAGTGTCTTATAGTCTTCCTAGTTAACGTATCTTATAGCCCCCCTCCCTAGTGTCTTATAGTCTTCCTAGTTAACGTATCTTATAGCCCCCCTCCCTAGTGTCTTATAGTCTTCCTAGTTAACGTATCTTATAGCCCCCCTCCCTAGTGTCTTATAGTCTTCCTAGTTAACGTATCTTATAGCCCCCCTCCCTAGTGTCTTATAGTCTTCCTAGTTAACGTATCTTATAGCCCCCCTCCCTAGTGTCTTATAGTCTTCCTAGTTAACGTATCTTATAGCCCCCCTCCCTAGTGTCTTATAGTCTTCCTAGTTAACGTATCTTATAGCCCCCCTCCCTAGTGTCTTATAGTCTTCCTAGTTAACGTATCTTATAGCCCCCCTCCCTAGTGTCTTATAGTCTTCCTAGTTAACGTATCTTATAGCCCCCCTCCCTAGTGTCTTATAGTCTTCCTAGTTAACGTATCTTATAGCCCCCCTCCCTAGTGTCTTATAGTCTTCCTAGTTAACGTATCTTATAGCCCCCCTCCCTAGTGTCTTATAGTCTTCCTAGTTAACGTATCTTATAGCCCCCCTCCCTAGTGTCTTATAGTCTTCCTAGTTAACGTATCTTATAGCCCCCCTCCCTAGTGTCTTATAGTCTTCCTAGTTAACGTATCTTATAGCCCCCCTCCCTAGTGTCTTATAGTCTTCCTAGTTAACGTATCTTATAGCCCCCCTCCCTAGTGTCTTATAGTCTTCCTAGTTAACGTATCTTATAGCCCCCCTCCCTAGTGTCTTATAGTCTTCCTAGTTAACGTATCTTATAGCCCCCCTCCCTAGTGTCTTATAGTCTTCCTAGTTAACGTATCTTATAGCCCCCCTCCCTAGTGTCTTATAGTCTTCCTAGTTAACGTATCTTATAGCCCCCCTCCCTAGTGTCTTATAGTCTTCCTAGTTAACGTATCTTATAGCCCCCCTCCCTAGTGTCTTATAGTCTTCCTAGTTAACGTATCTTATAGCCCCCCTCCCTAGTGTCTTATAGTCTTCCTAGTTAACGTATCTTATAGCCCCCCTCCCTAGTGTCTTATAGTCTTCCTAGTTAACGTATCTTATAGCCCCCCTCCCTAGTGTCTTATAGTCTTCCTAGTTAACGTATCTTATAGCCCCCCTCCCTAGTGTCTTATAGTCTTCCTAGTTAACGTATCTTATAGCCCCCCTCCCTAGTGTCTTATAGTCTTCCTAGTTAACGTATCTTATAGCCCCCCTCCCTAGTGTCTTATAGTCTTCCTAGTTAACGTATCTTATAGCCCCCCTCCCTAGTGTCTTATAGTCTTCCTAGTTAACGTATCTTATAGCCCCCCTCCCTAGTGTCTTATAGTCTTCCTAGTTAACGTATCTTATAGCCCCCCTCCCTAGTGTCTTATAGTCTTCCTAGTTAACGTATCTTATAGCCCCCCTCCCTAGTGTCTTATAGTCTTCCTAGTTAACGTATCTTATAGCCCCCCTCCCTAGTGTCTTATAGTCTTCCTAGTTAACGTATCTTATAGCCCCCCTCCCTAGTGTCTTATAGTCTTCCTAGTTAACGTATCTTATAGCCCCCCTCCCTAGTGTCTTATAGTCTTCCTAGTTAACGTATCTTATAGCCCCCCTCCCTAGTGTCTTATAGTCTTCCTAGTTAACGTATCTTATAGCCCCCCTCCCTAGTGTCTTATAGTCTTCCTAGTTAACGTATCTTATAGCCCCCCTCCCTAGTGTCTTATAGTCTTCCTAGTTAACGTATCTTATAGCCCCCCTCCCTAGTGTCTTATAGTCTTCCTAGTTAACGTATCTTATAGCCCCCCTCCCTAGTGTCTTATAGTCTTCCTAGTTAACGTATCTTATAGCCCCCCTCCCTAGTGTCTTATAGTCTTCCTAGTTAACGTATCTTATAGCCCCCCTCCCTAGTGTCTTATAGTCTTCCTAGTTAACGTATCTTATAGCCCCCCTCCCTAGTGTCTTATAGTCTTCCTAGTTAACGTATCTTATAGCCCCCCTCCCTAGTGTCTTATAGTCTTCCTAGTTAACGTATCTTATAGCCCCCCTCCCTAGTGTCTTATAGTCTTCCTAGTTAACGTATCTTATAGCCCCCCTCCCTAGTGTCTTATAGTCTTCCTAGTTAACGTATCTTATAGCCCCCCTCCCTAGTGTCTTATAGTCTTCCTAGTTAACGTATCTTATAGCCCCCCTCCCTAGTGTCTTATAGTCTTCCTAGTTAACGTATCTTATAGCCCCCCTCCCTAGTGTCTTATAGTCTTCCTAGTTAACGTATCTTATAGCCCCCCTCCCTAGTGTCTTATAGTCTTCCTAGTTAACGTATCTTATAGCCCCCCTCCCTAGTGTCTTATAGTCTTCCTAGTTAACGTATCTTATAGCCCCCCTCCCTAGTGTCTTATAGTCTTCCTAGTTAACGTATCTTATAGCCCCCCTCCCTAGTGTCTTATAGTCTTCCTAGTTAACGTATCTTATAGCCCCCCTCCCTAGTGTCTTATAGTCTTCCTAGTTAACGTATCTTATAGCCCCCCTCCCTAGTGTCTTATAGTCTTCCTAGTTAACGTATCTTATAGCCCCCCTCCCTAGTGTCTTATAGTCTTCCTAGTTAACGTATCTTATAGCCCCCCTCCCTAGTGTCTTATAGTCTTCCTAGTTAACGTATCTTATAGCCCCCCTCCCTAGTGTCTTATAGTCTTCCTAGTTAACGTATCTTATAGCCCCCCTCCCTAGTGTCTTATAGTCTTCCTAGTTAACGTATCTTATAGCCCCCCTCCCTAGTGTCTTATAGTCTTCCTAGTTAACGTATCTTATAGCCCCCCTCCCTAGTGTCTTATAGTCTTCCTAGTTAACGTATCTTATAGCCCCCCTCCCTAGTGTCTTATAGTCTTCCTAGTTAACGTATCTTATAGCCCCCCTCCCTAGTGTCTTATAGTCTTCCTAGTTAACGTATCTTATAGCCCCCCTCCCTAGTGTCTTATAGTCTTCCTAGTTAACGTATCTTATAGCCCCCCTCCCTAGTGTCTTATAGTCTTCCTAGTTAACGTATCTTATAGCCCCCCTCCCTAGTGTCTTATAGTCTTCCTAGTTAACGTATCTTATAGCCCCCCTCCCTAGTGTCTTATAGTCTTCCTAGTTAACGTATCTTATAGCCCCCCTCCCTAGTGTCTTATAGTCTTCCTAGTTAACGTATCTTATAGCCCCCCTCCCTAGTGTCTTATAGTCTTCCTAGTTAACGTATCTTATAGCCCCCCTCCCTAGTGTCTTATAGTCTTCCTAGTTAACGTATCTTATAGCCCCCCTCCCTAGTGTCTTATAGTCTTCCTAGTTAACGTATCTTATAGCCCCCCTCCCTAGTGTCTTATAGTCTTCCTAGTTAACGTATCTTATAGCCCCCCTCCCTAGTGTCTTATAGTCTTCCTAGTTAACGTATCTTATAGCCCCCCTCCCTAGTGTCTTATAGTCTTCCTAGTTAACGTATCTTATAGCCCCCCTCCCTAGTGTCTTATAGTCTTCCTAGTTAACGTATCTTATAGCCCCCCTCCCTAGTGTCTTATAGTCTTCCTAGTTAACGTATCTTATAGCCCCCCTCCCTAGTGTCTTATAGTCTTCCTAGTTAACGTATCTTATAGCCCCCCTCCCTAGTGTCTTATAGTCTTCCTAGTTAACGTATCTTATAGCCCCCCTCCCTAGTGTCTTATAGTCTTCCTAGTTAACGTATCTTATAGCCCCCCTCCCTAGTGTCTTATAGTCTTCCTAGTTAACGTATCTTATAGCCCCCCTCCCTAGTGTCTTATAGTCTTCCTAGTTAACGTATCTTATAGCCCCCCTCCCTAGTGTCTTATAGTCTTCCTAGTTAACGTATCTTATAGCCCCCCTCCCTAGTGTCTTATAGTCTTCCTAGTTAACGTATCTTATAGCCCCCCTCCCTAGTGTCTTATAGTCTTCCTAGTTAACGTATCTTATAGCCCCCCTCCCTAGTGTCTTATAGTCTTCCTAGTTAACGTATCTTATAGCCCCCCTCCCTAGTGTCTTATAGTCTTCCTAGTTAACGTATCTTATAGCCCCCCTCCCTAGTGTCTTATAGTCTTCCTAGTTAACGTATCTTATAGCCCCCCTCCCTAGTGTCTTATAGTCTTCCTAGTTAACGTATCTTATAGCCCCCCTCCCTAGTGTCTTATAGTCTTCCTAGTTAACGTATCTTATAGCCCCCCTCCCTAGTGTCTTATAGTCTTCCTAGTTAACGTATCTTATAGCCCCCCTCCCTAGTGTCTTATAGTCTTCCTAGTTAACGTATCTTATAGCCCCCCTCCCTAGTGTCTTATAGTCTTCCTAGTTAACGTATCTTATAGCCCCCCTCCCTAGTGTCTTATAGTCTTCCTAGTTAACGTATCTTATAGCCCCCCTCCCTAGTGTCTTATAGTCTTCCTAGTTAACGTATCTTATAGCCCCCCTCCCTAGTGTCTTATAGTCTTCCTAGTTAACGTATCTTATAGCCCCCCTCCCTAGTGTCTTATAGTCTTCCTAGTTAACGTATCTTATAGCCCCCCTCCCTAGTGTCTTATAGTCTTCCTAGTTAACGTATCTTATAGCCCCCCTCCCTAGTGTCTTATAGTCTTCCTAGTTAACGTATCTTATAGCCCCCCTCCCTAGTGTCTTATAGTCTTCCTAGTTAACGTATCTATATAGCCCCCCTCCCTAGTGTCTTATAGTCTTCCTAGTTAACGTATCTTATAGCCCCCCTCCCTAGTGTCTTATAGTCTTCCTAGTTAACGTATCTTATAGCCCCCCTCCCTAGTGTCTTATAGTCTTCCTAGTTAACGTATCTTATAGCCCCCCTCCCTAGTGTCTTATAGTCTTCCTAGTTAACGTATCTTATAGCCCCCCTCCCTAGTGTCTTATAGTCTTCCTAGTTAACGTATCTTATAGCCCCCCTCCCTAGTGTCTTATAGTCTTCCTAGTTAACGTATCTTATAGCCCCCCTCCCTAGTGTCTTATAGTCTTCCTAGTTAACGTATCTTATAGCCCCCCTCCCTAGTGTCTTATAGTCTTCCTAGTTAACGTATCTTATAGCCCCCCTCCCTAGTGTCTTATAGTCTTCCTAGTTAACGTATCTTATAGCCCCCCTCCCTAGTGTCTTATAGTCTTCCTAGTTAACGTATCTTATAGCCCCCCTCCCTAGTGTCTTATAGTCTTCCTAGTTAACGTATCTTATAGCCCCCCTCCCTAGTGTCTTATAGTCTTCCTAGTTAACGTATCTTATAGCCCCCCTCCCTAGTGTCTTATAGTCTTCCTAGTTAACGTATCTTATAGCCCCCCTCCCTAGTGTCTTATAGTCTTCCTAGTTAACGTATCTTATAGCCCCCCTCCCTAGTGTCTTATAGTCTTCCTAGTTAACGTATCTTATAGCCCCCCTCCCTAGTGTCTTATAGTCTTCCTAGTTAACGTATCTTATAGCCCCCCTCCCTAGTGTCTTATAGTCTTCCTAGTTAACGTATCTTATAGCCCCCCTCCCTAGTGTCTTATAGTCTTCCTAGTTAACGTATCTTATAGCCCCCCTCCCTAGTGTCTTATAGTCTTCCTAGTTAACGTATCTTATAGCCCCCCTCCCTAGTGTCTTATAGTCTTCCTAGTTAACGTATCTTATAGCCCCCCTCCCTAGTGTCTTATAGTCTTCCTAGTTAACGTATCTTATAGCCCCCCTCCCTAGTGTCTTATAGTCTTCCTAGTTAACGTATCTTATAGCCCCCCTCCCTAGTGTCTTATAGTCTTCCTAGTTAACGTATCTTATAGCCCCCCTCCCTAGTGTCTTATAGTCTTCCTAGTTAACGTATCTTATAGCCCCCCTCCCTAGTGTCTTATAGTCTTCCTAGTTAACGTATCTTATAGCCCCCCTCCCTAGTGTCTTATAGTCTTCCTAGTTAACGTATCTTATAGCCCCCCTCCCTAGTGTCTTATAGTCTTCCTAGTTAACGTATCTTATAGCCCCCCTCCCTAGTGTCTTATAGTCTTCCTAGTTAACGTATCTTATAGCCCCCCTCCCTAGTGTCTTATAGTCTTCCTAGTTAACGTATCTTATAGCCCCCCTCCCTAGTGTCTTATAGTCTTCCTAGTTAACGTATCTTATAGCCCCCCTCCCTAGTGTCTTATAGTCTTCCTAGTTAACGTATCTTATAGCCCCCCTCCCTAGTGTCTTATAGTCTTCCTAGTTAACGTATCTTATAGCCCCCCTCCCTAGTGTCTTATAGTCTTCCTAGTTAACGTATCTTATAGCCCCCCTCCCTAGTGTCTTATAGTCTTCCTAGTTAACGTATCTTATAGCCCCCCTCCCTAGTGTCTTATAGTCTTCCTAGTTAACGTATCTTATAGCCCCCCTCCCTAGTGTCTTATAGTCTTCCTAGTTAACGTATCTTATAGCCCCCCTCCCTAGTGTCTTATAGTCTTCCTAGTTAACGTATCTTATAGCCCCCCTCCCTAGTGTCTTATAGTCTTCCTAGTTAACGTATCTTATAGCCCCCCTCCCTAGTGTCTTATAGTCTTCCTAGTTAACGTATCTTATAGCCCCCCTCCCTAGTGTCTTATAGTCTTCCTAGTTAACGTATCTTATAGCCCCCCTCCCTAGTGTCTTATAGTCTTCCTAGTTAACGTATCTTATAGCCCCCCTCCCTAGTGTCTTATAGTCTTCCTAGTTAACGTATCTTATAGCCCCCCTCCCTAGTGTCTTATAGTCTTCCTAGTTAACGTATCTTATAGCCCCCCTCCCTAGTGTCTTATAGTCTTCCTAGTTAACGTATCTTATAGCCCCCCTCCCTAGTGTCTTATAGTCTTCCTAGTTAACGTATCTTATAGCCCCCCTCCCTAGTGTCTTATAGTCTTCCTAGTTAACGTATCTTATAGCCCCCCTCCCTAGTGTCTTATAGTCTTCCTAGTTAACGTATCTTATAGCCCCCCTCCCTAGTGTCTTATAGTCTTCCTAGTTAACGTATCTTATAGCCCCCCTCCCTAGTGTCTTATAGTCTTCCTAGTTAACGTATCTTATAGCCCCCCTCCCTAGTGTCTTATAGTCTTCCTAGTTAACGTATCTTATAGCCCCCCTCCCTAGTGTCTTATAGTCTTCCTAGTTAACGTATCTTATAGCCCCCCTCCCTAGTGTCTTATAGTCTTCCTAGTTAACGTATCTTATAGCCCCCCTCCCTAGTGTCTTATAGTCTTCCTAGTTAACGTATCTTATAGCCCCCCTCCCTAGTGTCTTATAGTCTTCCTAGTTAACGTATCTTATAGCCCCCCTCCCTAGTGTCTTATAGTCTTCCTAGTTAACGTATCTTATAGCCCCCCTCCCTAGTGTCTTATAGTCTTCCTAGTTAACGTATCTTATAGCCCCCCTCCCTAGTGTCTTATAGTCTTCCTAGTTAACGTATCTTATAGCCCCCCTCCCTAGTGTCTTATAGTCTTCCTAGTTAACGTATCTTATAGCCCCCCTCCCTAGTGTCTTATAGTCTTCCTAGTTAACGTATCTTATAGCCCCCCTCCCTAGTGTCTTATAGTCTTCCTAGTTAACGTATCTTATAGCCCCCCTCCCTAGTGTCTTATAGTCTTCCTAGTTAACGTATCTTATAGCCCCCCTCCCTAGTGTCTTATAGTCTTCCTAGTTAACGTATCTTATAGCCCCCCTCCCTAGTGTCTTATAGTCTTCCTAGTTAACGTATCTTATAGCCCCCCTCCCTAGTGTCTTATAGTCTTCCTAGTTAACGTATCTTATAGCCCCCCTCCCTAGTGTCTTATAGTCTTCCTAGTTAACGTATCTTATAGCCCCCCTCCCTAGTGTCTTATAGTCTTCCTAGTTAACGTATCTTATAGCCCCCCTCCCTAGTGTCTTATAGTCTTCCTAGTTAACGTATCTTATAGCCCCCCTCCCTAGTGTCTTATAGTCTTCCTAGTTAACGTATCTTATAGCCCCCCTCCCTAGTGTCTTATAGTCTTCCTAGTTAACGTATCTTATAGCCCCCCTCCCTAGTGTCTTATAGTCTTCCTAGTTAACGTATCTTATAGCCCCCCTCCCTAGTGTCTTATAGTCTTCCTAGTTAACGTATCTTATAGCCCCCCTCCCTAGTGTCTTATAGTCTTCCTAGTTAACGTATCTTATAGCCCCCCTCCCTAGTGTCTTATAGTCTTCCTAGTTAACGTATCTTATAGCCCCCCTCCCTAGTGTCTTATAGTCTTCCTAGTTAACGTATCTTATAGCCCCCCTCCCTAGTGTCTTATAGTCTTCCTAGTTAACGTATCTTATAGCCCCCCTCCCTAGTGTCTTATAGTCTTCCTAGTTAACGTATCTTATAGCCCCCCTCCCTAGTGTCTTATAGTCTTCCTAGTTAACGTATCTTATAGCCCCCCTCCCTAGTGTCTTATAGTCTTCCTAGTTAACGTATCTTATAGCCCCCTCCCTAGTGTCTTATAGTCTTCCTAGTTAACGTATCTTATAGCCCCCCTCCCTAGTGTCTTATAGTCTTCCTAGTTAACGTATCTTATAGCCCCCCTCCCTAGTGTCTTATAGTCTTCCTAGTTAACGTATCTTATAGCCCCCCTCCCTAGTGTCTTATAGTCTTCCTAGTTAACGTATCTTATAGCCCCCCTCCCTAGTGTCTTATAGTCTTCCTAGTTAACGTATCTTATAGCCCCCCTCCCTAGTGTCTTATAGTCTTCCTAGTTAACGTATCTTATAGCCCCCCTCCCTAGTGTCTTATAGTCTTCCTAGTTAACGTATCTTATAGCCCCCCTCCCTAGTGTCTTATAGTCTTCCTAGTTAACGTATCTTATAGCCCCCCTCCCTAGTGTCTTATAGTCTTCCTAGTTAACGTATCTTATAGCCCCCCTCCCTAGTGTCTTATAGTCTTCCTAGTTAACGTATCTTATAGCCCCCCTCCCTAGTGTCTTATAGTCTTCCTAGTTAACGTATCTTATAGCCCCCCTCCCTAGTGTCTTATAGTCTTCCTAGTTAACGTATCTTATAGCCCCCCTCCCTAGTGTCTTATAGTCTTCCTAGTTAACGTATCTTATAGCCCCCCTCCCTAGTGTCTTATAGTCTTCCTAGTTAACGTATCTTATAGCCCCCCTCCCTAGTGTCTTATAGTCTTCCTAGTTAACGTATCTTATAGCCCCCCTCCCTAGTGTCTTATAGTCTTCCTAGTTAACGTATCTTATAGCCCCCCTCCCTAGTGTCTTATAGTCTTCCTAGTTAACGTATCTTATAGCCCCCCTCCCTAGTGTCTTATAGTCTTCCTAGTTAACGTATCTTATAGCCCCCCTCCCTAGTGTCTTATAGTCTTCCTAGTTAACGTATCTTATAGCCCCCCTCCCTAGTGTCTTATAGTCTTCCTAGTTAACGTATCTTATAGCCCCCCTCCCTAGTGTCTTATAGTCTTCCTAGTTAACGTATCTTATAGCCCCCCTCCCTAGTGTCTTATAGTCTTCCTAGTTAACGTATCTTATAGCCCCCCTCCCTAGTGTCTTATAGTCTTCCTAGTTAACGTATCTTATAGCCCCCCTCCCTAGTGTCTTATAGTCTTCCTAGTTAACGTATCTTATAGCCCCCCTCCCTAGTGTCTTATAGTCTTCCTAGTTAACGTATCTTATAGCCCCCCTCCCTAGTGTCTTATAGTCTTCCTAGTTAACGTATCTTATAGCCCCCCTCCCTAGTGTCTTATAGTCTTCCTAGTTAACGTATCTTATAGCCCCCCTCCCTAGTGTCTTATAGTCTTCCTAGTTAACGTATCTTATAGCCCCCCTCCCTAGTGTCTTATAGTCTTCCTAGTTAACGTATCTTATAGCCCCCCTCCCTAGTGTCTTATAGTCTTCCTAGTTAACGTATCTTATAGCCCCCCTCCCTAGTGTCTTATAGTCTTCCTAGTTAACGTATCTTATAGCCCCCCTCCCTAGTGTCTTATAGTCTTCCTAGTTAACGTATCTTATAGCCCCCCTCCCTAGTGTCTTATAGTCTTCCTAGTTAACGTATCTTATAGCCCCCCTCCCTAGTGTCTTATAGTCTTCCTAGTTAACGTATCTTATAGCCCCCCTCCCTAGTGTCTTATAGTCTTCCTAGTTAACGTATCTTATAGCCCCCCTCCCTAGTGTCTTATAGTCTTCCTAGTTAACGTATCTTATAGCCCCCCTCCCTAGTGTCTTATAGTCTTCCTAGTTAACGTATCTTATAGCCCCCCTCCCTAGTGTCTTATAGTCTTCCTAGTTAACGTATCTTATAGCCCCCCTCCCTAGTGTCTTATAGTCTTCCTAGTTAACGTATCTTATAGCCCCCCTCCCTAGTGTCTTATAGTCTTCCTAGTTAACGTATCTTATAGCCCCCCTCCCTAGTGTCTTATAGTCTTCCTAGTTAACGTATCTTATAGCCCCCCTCCCTAGTGTCTTATAGTCTTCCTAGTTAACGTATCTTATAGCCCCCCTCCCTAGTGTCTTATAGTCTTCCTAGTTAACGTATCTTATAGCCCCCCTCCCTAGTGTCTTATAGTCTTCCTAGTTAACGTATCTTATAGCCCCCCTCCCTAGTGTCTTATAGTCTTCCTAGTTAACGTATCTTATAGCCCCCCTCCCTAGTGTCTTATAGTCTTCCTAGTTAACGTATCTTATAGCCCCCCTCCCTAGTGTCTTATAGTCTTCCTAGTTAACGTATCTTATAGCCCCCCTCCCTAGTGTCTTATAGTCTTCCTAGTTAACGTATCTTATAGCCCCCCTCCCTAGTGTCTTATAGTCTTCTAGTTTAACGTATCTATAGCCCCCTCCCTAGTGTCTTATAGGCTTCCTAGTTACTATCTTATAGCCCCCCTCCCTAGTGTCTTATAGTCTTCCTAGTTAACGTATCTTATAGCCCCCCTCCCTAGTGTCTTATAGTCTTCCTAGTTAACGTATCTTATAGCCCCCCTCCCTAGTGTCTTATAGTCTTCCTAGTTAACGTATCTTATAGCCCCCCTCCCTAGTGTCTTATAGTCTTCCTAGTTAACGTATCTTATAGCCCCCCTCCCTAGTGTCTTATAGTCTTCCTAGTTAACGTATCTTATAGCCCCCCTCCCTAGTGTCTTATAGTCTTCCTAGTTAACGTATCTTATAGCCCCCCTCCCTAGTGTCTTATAGTCTTCCTAGTTAACGTATCTTATAGCCCCCCTCCCTAGTGTCTTATAGTCTTCCTAGTTAACGTATCTTATAGCCCCCCTCCCTAGTGTCTTATAGTCTTCCTAGTTAACGTATCTTATAGCCCCCCTCCCTAGTGTCTTATAGTCTTCCTAGTTAACGTATCTTATAGCCCCCCTCCCTAGTGTCTTATAGTCTTCCTAGTTAACGTATCTTATAGCCCCCCTCCCTAGTGTCTTATAGTCTTCCTAGTTAACGTATCTTATAGCCCCCCTCCCTAGTGTCTTATAGTCTTCCTAGTTAACGTATCTTATAGCCCCCCTCCCTAGTGTCTTATAGTCTTCCTAGTTAACGTATCTTATAGCCCCCCTCCCTAGTGTCTTATAGTCTTCCTAGTTAACGTATCTTATAGCCCCCCTCCCTAGTGTCTTATAGTCTTCCTAGTTAACGTATCTTATAGCCCCCCTCCCTAGTGTCTTATAGTCTTCCTAGTTAACGTATCTTATAGCCCCCCTCCCTAGTGTCTTATAGTCTTCCTAGTTAACGTATCTTATAGCCCCCCTCCCTAGTGTCTTATAGTCTTCCTAGTTAACGTATCTTATAGCCCCCCTCCCTAGTGTCTTATAGTCTTCCTAGTTAACGTATCTTATAGCCCCCCTCCCTAGTGTCTTATAGTCTTCCTAGTTAACGTATCTTATAGCCCCCCTCCCTAGTGTCTTATAGTCTTCCTAGTTAACGTATCTTATAGCCCCCCTCCCTAGTGTCTTATAGTCTTCCTAGTTAACGTATCTTATAGCCCCCCTCCCTAGTGTCTTATAGTCTTCCTAGTTAACGTATCTTATAGCCCCCCTCCCTAGTGTCTTATAGTCTTCCTAGTTAACGTATCTTATAGCCCCCCTCCCTAGTGTCTTATAGTCTTCCTAGTTAACGTATCTTATAGCCCCCCTCCCTAGTGTCTTATAGTCTTCCTAGTTAACGTATCTTATAGCCCCCCTCCCTAGTGTCTTATAGTCTTCCTAGTTAACGTATCTTATAGCCCCCCTCCCTAGTGTCTTATAGTCTTCCTAGTTAACGTATCTTATAGCCCCCCTCCCTAGTGTCTTATAGTCTTCCTAGTTAACGTATCTTATAGCCCCCCTCCCTAGTGTCTTATAGTCTTCCTAGTTAACGTATCTTATAGCCCCCCTCCCTAGTGTCTTATAGTCTTCCTAGTTAACGTATCTTATAGCCCCCCTCCCTAGTGTCTTATAGTCTTCCTAGTTAACGTATCTTATAGCCCCCCTCCCTAGTGTCTTATAGTCTTCCTAGTTAACGTATCTTATAGCCCCCCTCCCTAGTGTCTTATAGTCTTCCTAGTTAACGTATCTTATAGCCCCCCTCCCTAGTGTCTTATAGTCTTCCTAGTTAACGTATCTTATAGCCCCCCTCCCTAGTGTCTTATAGTCTTCCTAGTTAACGTATCTTATAGCCCCCCTCCCTAGTGTCTTATAGTCTTCCTAGTTAACGTATCTTATAGCCCCCCTCCCTAGTGTCTTATAGTCTTCCTAGTTAACGTATCTTATAGCCCCCCTCCCTAGTGTCTTATAGTCTTCCTAGTTAACGTATCTTATAGCCCCCCTCCCTAGTGTCTTATAGTCTTCCTAGTTAACGTATCTTATAGCCCCCCTCCCTAGTGTCTTATAGTCTTCCTAGTTAACGTATCTTATAGCCCCCCTCCCTAGTGTCTTATAGTCTTCCTAGTTAACGTATCTTATAGCCCCCCTCCCTAGTGTCTTATAGTCTTCCTAGTTAACGTATCTTATAGCCCCCCTCCCTAGTGTCTTATAGTCTTCCTAGTTAACGTATCTTATAGCCCCCCTCCCTAGTGTCTTATAGTCTTCCTAGTTAACGTATCTTATAGCCCCCCTCCCTAGTGTCTTATAGTCTTCCTAGTTAACGTATCTTATAGCCCCCCTCCCTAGTGTCTTATAGTCTTCCTAGTTAACGTATCTTATAGCCCCCCTCCCTAGTGTCTTATAGTCTTCCTAGTTAACGTATCTTATAGCCCCCCTCCCTAGTGTCTTATAGTCTTCCTAGTTAACGTATCTTATAGCCCCCCTCCCTAGTGTCTTATAGTCTTCCTAGTTAACGTATCTTATAGCCCCCCTCCCTAGTGTCTTATAGTCTTCCTAGTTAACGTATCTTATAGCCCCCCTCCCTAGTGTCTTATAGTCTTCCTAGTTAACGTATCTTATAGCCCCCCTCCCTAGTGTCTTATAGTCTTCCTAGTTAACGTATCTTATAGCCCCCCTCCCTAGTGTCTTATAGTCTTCCTAGTTAACGTATCTTATAGCCCCCCTCCCTAGTGTCTTATAGTCTTCCTAGTTAACGTATCTTATAGCCCCCCTCCCTAGTGTCTTATAGTCTTCCTAGTTAACGTATCTTATAGCCCCCCTCCCTAGTGTCTTATAGTCTTCCTAGTTAACGTATCTTATAGCCCCCCTCCCTAGTGTCTTATAGTCTTCCTAGTTAACGTATCTTATAGCCCCCCTCCCTAGTGTCTTATAGTCTTCCTAGTTAACGTATCTTATAGCCCCCCTCCCTAGTGTCTTATAGTCTTCCTAGTTAACGTATCTTATAGCCCCCCTCCCTAGTGTCTTATAGTCTTCCTAGTTAACGTATCTTATAGCCCCCCTCCCTAGTGTCTTATAGTCTTCCTAGTTAACGTATCTTATAGCCCCCCTCCCTAGTGTCTTATAGTCTTCCTAGTTAACGTATCTTATAGCCCCCCTCCCTAGTGTCTTATAGTCTTCCTAGTTAACGTATCTTATAGCCCCCCTCCCTAGTGTCTTATAGTCTTCCTAGTTAACGTATCTTATAGCCCCCCTCCCTAGTGTCTTATAGTCTTCCTAGTTAACGTATCTTATAGCCCCCCTCCCTAGTGTCTTATAGTCTTCCTAGTTAACGTATCTTATAGCCCCCCTCCCTAGTGTCTTATAGTCTTCCTAGTTAACGTATCTTATAGCCCCCCTCCCTAGTGTCTTATAGTCTTCCTAGTTAACGTATCTTATAGCCCCCCTCCCTAGTGTCTTATAGTCTTCCTAGTTAACGTATCTTATAGCCCCCCTCCCTAGTGTCTTATAGTCTTCCTAGTTAACGTATCTTATAGCCCCCCTCCCTAGTGTCTTATAGTCTTCCTAGTTAACGTATCTTATAGCCCCCCTCCCTAGTGTCTTATAGTCTTCCTAGTTAACGTATCTTATAGCCCCCCTCCCTAGTGTCTTATAGTCTTCCTAGTTAACGTATCTTATAGCCCCCCTCCCTAGTGTCTTATAGTCTTCCTAGTTAACGTATCTTATAGCCCCCCTCCCTAGTGTCTTATAGTCTTCCTAGTTAACGTATCTTATAGCCCCCCTCCCTAGTGTCTTATAGTCTTCCTAGTTAACGTATCTTATAGCCCCCCTCCCTAGTGTCTTATAGTCTTCCTAGTTAACGTATCTTATAGCCCCCCTCCCTAGTGTCTTATAGTCTTCCTAGTTAACGTATCTTATAGCCCCCCTCCCTAGTGTCTTATAGTCTTCCTAGTTAACGTATCTTATAGCCCCCCTCCCTAGTGTCTTATAGTCTTCCTAGTTAACGTATCTTATAGCCCCCCTCCCTAGTGTCTTATAGTCTTCCTAGTTAACGTATCTTATAGCCCCCCTCCCTAGTGTCTTATAGTCTTCCTAGTTAACGTATCTTATAGCCCCCCTCCCTAGTGTCTTATAGTCTTCCTAGTTAACGTATCTTATAGCCCCCCTCCCTAGTGTCTTATAGTCTTCCTAGTTAACGTATCTTATAGCCCCCCTCCCTAGTGTCTTATAGTCTTCCTAGTTAACGTATCTTATAGCCCCCCTCCCTAGTGTCTTATAGTCTTCCTAGTTAACGTATCTTATAGCCCCCCTCCCTAGTGTCTTATAGTCTTCCTAGTTAACGTATCTTATAGCCCCCCTCCCTAGTGTCTTATAGTCTTCCTAGTTAACGTATCTTATAGCCCCCTCCCTAGTGTCTTATAGTCTTCCTAGTTAACGTATCTTATAGCCCCCCTCCCTAGTGTCTTATAGTCTTCCTAGTTAACGTATCTTATAGCCCCCCTCCCTAGTGTCTTATAGTCTTCCTAGTTAACGTATCTTATAGCCCCCCTCCCTAGTGTCTTATAGTCTTCCTAGTTAACGTATCTTATAGCCCCCCTCCCTAGTGTCTTATAGTCTTCCTAGTTAACGTATCTTATAGCCCCCTCCCTAGTGTCTTATAGTCTTCCTAGTTAACGTATCTTATAGCCCCCTCCCTAGTGTCTTATAGTCTTCCTAGTTAACGTATCTTATAGCCCCCCTCCCTAGTGTCTTATAGTCTTCCTAGTTAACGTATCTTATAGCCCCCCTCCCTAGTGTCTTATAGTCTTCCTAGTTAACGTATCTTATAGCCCCCCTCCCTAGTGTCTTATAGTCTTCCTAGTTAACGTATCTTATAGCCCCCCTCCCTAGTGTCTTATAGTCTTCCTAGTTAACGTATCTTATAGCCCCCCTCCCTAGTGTCTTATAGTCTTCCTAGTTAACGTATCTTATAGCCCCCCTCCCTAGTGTCTTATAGTCTTCCTAGTTAACGTATCTTATAGCCCCCCTCCCTAGTGTCTTATAGTCTTCCTAGTTAACGTATCTTATAGCCCCCCTCCCTAGTGTCTTATAGTCTTCCTAGTTAACGTATCTTATAGCCCCCCTCCCTAGTGTCTTATAGTCTTCCTAGTTAACGTATCTTATAGCCCCCCTCCCTAGTGTCTTATAGTCTTCCTAGTTAACGTATCTTATAGCCCCCCTCCCTAGTGTCTTATAGTCTTCCTAGTTAACGTATCTTATAGCCCCCCTCCCTAGTGTCTTATAGTCTTCCTAGTTAACGTATCTTATAGCCCCCCTCCCTAGTGTCTTATAGTCTTCCTAGTTAACGTATCTTATAGCCCCCCTCCCTAGTGTCTTATAGTCTTCCTAGTTAACGTATCTTATAGCCCCCCTCCCTAGTGTCTTATAGTCTTCCTAGTTAACGTATCTTATAGCCCCCCTCCCTAGTGTCTTATAGTCTTCCTAGTTAACGTATCTTATAGCCCCCCTCCCTAGTGTCTTATAGTCTTCCTAGTTAACGTATCTTATAGCCCCCCTCCCTAGTGTCTTATAGTCTTCCTAGTTAACGTATCTTATAGCCCCCCTCCCTAGTGTCTTATAGTCTTCCTAGTTAACGTATCTTATAGCCCCCCTCCCTAGTGTCTTATAGTCTTCCTAGTTAACGTATCTTATAGCCCCCCTCCCTAGTGTCTTATAGTCTTCCTAGTTAACGTATCTTATAGCCCCCCTCCCTAGTGTCTTATAGTCTTCCTAGTTAACGTATCTTATAGCCCCCCTCCCTAGTGTCTTATAGTCTTCCTAGTTAACGTATCTTATAGCCCCCCTCCCTAGTGTCTTATAGTCTTCCTAGTTAACGTATCTTATAGCCCCCCTCCCTAGTGTCTTATAGTCTTCCTAGTTAACGTATCTTATAGCCCCCCTCCCTAGTGTCTTATAGTCTTCCTAGTTAACGTATCTTATAGCCCCCCTCCCTAGTGTCTTATAGTCTTCCTAGTTAACGTATCTTATAGCCCCCCTCCCTAGTGTCTTATAGTCTTCCTAGTTAACGTATCTTATAGCCCCCCTCCCTAGTGTCTTATAGTCTTCCTAGTTAACGTATCTTATAGCCCCCCTCCCTAGTGTCTTATAGTCTTCCTAGTTAACGTATCTTATAGCCCCCCTCCCTAGTGTCTTATAGTCTTCCTAGTTAACGTATCTTATAGCCCCCCTCCCTAGTGTCTTATAGTCTTCCTAGTTAACGTATCTTATAGCCCCCCTCCCTAGTGTCTTATAGTCTTCCTAGTTAACGTATCTTATAGCCCCCCTCCCTAGTGTCTTATAGTCTTCCTAGTTAACGTATCTTATAGCCCCCCTCCCTAGTGTCTTATAGTCTTCCTAGTTAACGTATCTTATAGCCCCCCTCCCTAGTGTCTTATAGTCTTCCTAGTTAACGTATCTTATAGCCCCCCTCCCTAGTGTCTTATAGTCTTCCTAGTTAACGTATCTTATAGCCCCCCTCCCTAGTGTCTTATAGTCTTCCTAGTTAACGTATCTTATAGCCCCCCTCCCTAGTGTCTTATAGTCTTCCTAGTTAACGTATCTTATAGCCCCCCTCCCTAGTGTCTTATAGTCTTCCTAGTTAACGTATCTTATAGCCCCCCTCCCTAGTGTCTTATAGTCTTCCTAGTTAACGTATCTTATAGCCCCCCTCCCTAGTGTCTTATAGTCTTCCTAGTTAACGTATCTTATAGCCCCCCTCCCTAGTGTCTTATAGTCTTCCTAGTTAACGTATCTTATAGCCCCCCTCCCTAGTGTCTTATAGTCTTCCTAGTTAACGTATCTTATAGCCCCCCTCCCTAGTGTCTTATAGTCTTCCTAGTTAACGTATCTTATAGCCCCCCTCCCTAGTGTCTTATAGTCTTCCTAGTTAACGTATCTTATAGCCCCCCTCCCTAGTGTCTTATAGTCTTCCTAGTTAACGTATCTTATAGCCCCCCTCCCTAGTGTCTTATAGTCTTCCTAGTTAACGTATCTTATAGCCCCCCTCCCTAGTGTCTTATAGTCTTCCTAGTTAACGTATCTTATAGCCCCCCTCCCTAGTGTCTTATAGTCTTCCTAGTTAACGTATCTTATAGCCCCCCTCCCTAGTGTCTTATAGTCTTCCTAGTTAACGTATCTTATAGCCCCCCTCCCTAGTGTCTTATAGTCTTCCTAGTTAACGTATCTTATAGCCCCCCTCCCTAGTGTCTTATAGTCTTCCTAGTTAACGTATCTTATAGCCCCCCTCCCTAGTGTCTTATAGTCTTCCTAGTTAACGTATCTTATAGCCCCCCTCCCTAGTGTCTTATAGTCTTCCTAGTTAACGTATCTTATAGCCCCCCTCCCTAGTGTCTTATAGTCTTCCTAGTTAACGTATCTTATAGCCCCCCTCCCTAGTGTCTTATAGTCTTCCTAGTTAACGTATCTTATAGCCCCCCTCCCTAGTGTCTTATAGTCTTCCTAGTTAACGTATCTTATAGCCCCCCTCCCTAGTGTCTTATAGTCTTCCTAGTTAACGTATCTTATAGCCCCCCTCCCTAGTGTCTTATAGTCTTCCTAGTTAACGTATCTTATAGCCCCCCTCCCTAGTGTCTTATAGTCTTCCTAGTTAACGTATCTTATAGCCCCCCTCCCTAGTGTCTTATAGTCTTCCTAGTTAACGTATCTTATAGCCCCCCTCCCTAGTGTCTTATAGTCTTCCTAGTTAACGTATCTTATAGCCCCCCTCCCTAGTGTCTTATAGTCTTCCTAGTTAACGTATCTTATAGCCCCCCTCCCTAGTGTCTTATAGTCTTCCTAGTTAACGTATCTTATAGCCCCCCTCCCTAGTGTCTTATAGTCTTCCTAGTTAACGTATCTTATAGCCCCCCTCCCTAGTGTCTTATAGTCTTCCTAGTTAACGTATCTTATAGCCCCCCTCCCTAGTGTCTTATAGTCTTCCTAGTTAACGTATCTTATAGCCCCCCTCCCTAGTGTCTTATAGTCTTCCTAGTTAACGTATCTTATAGCCCCCCTCCCTAGTGTCTTATAGTCTTCCTAGTTAACGTATCTTATAGCCCCCCTCCCTAGTGTCTTATAGTCTTCCTAGTTAACGTATCTTATAGCCCCCCTCCCTAGTGTCTTATAGTCTTCCTAGTTAACGTATCTTATAGCCCCCCTCCCTAGTGTCTTATAGTCTTCCTAGTTAACGTATCTTATAGCCCCCCTCCCTAGTGTCTTATAGTCTTCCTAGTTAACGTATCTTATAGCCCCCCTCCCTAGTGTCTTATAGTCTTCCTAGTTAACGTATCTTATAGCCCCCCTCCCTAGTGTCTTATAGTCTTCCTAGTTAACGTATCTTATAGCCCCCCTCCCTAGTGTCTTATAGTCTTCCTAGTTAACGTATCTTATAGCCCCCCTCCCTAGTGTCTTATAGTCTTCCTAGTTAACGTATCTTATAGCCCCCCTCCCTAGTGTCTTATAGTCTTCCTAGTTAACGTATCTTATAGCCCCCCTCCCTAGTGTCTTATAGTCTTCCTAGTTAACGTATCTTATAGCCCCCCTCCCTAGTGTCTTATAGTCTTCCTAGTTAACGTATCTTATAGCCCCCCTCCCTAGTGTCTTATAGTCTTCCTAGTTAACGTATCTTATAGCCCCCCTCCCTAGTGTCTTATAGTCTTCCTAGTTAACGTATCTTATAGCCCCCCTCCCTAGTGTCTTATAGTCTTCCTAGTTAACGTATCTTATAGCCCCCCTCCCTAGTGTCTTATAGTCTTCCTAGTTAACGTATCTTATAGCCCCCCTCCCTAGTGTCTTATAGTCTTCCTAGTTAACGTATCTTATAGCCCCCCTCCCTAGTGTCTTATAGTCTTCCTAGTTAACGTATCTTATAGCCCCCCTCCCTAGTGTCTTATAGTCTTCCTAGTTAACGTATCTTATAGCCCCCCTCCCTAGTGTCTTATAGTCTTCCTAGTTAACGTATCTTATAGCCCCCCTCCCTAGTGTCTTATAGTCTTCCTAGTTAACGTATCTTATAGCCCCCCTCCCTAGTGTCTTATAGTCTTCCTAGTTAACGTATCTTATAGCCCCCCTCCCTAGTGTCTTATAGTCTTCCTAGTTAACGTATCTTATAGCCCCCCTCCCTAGTGTCTTATAGTCTTCCTAGTTAACGTATCTTATAGCCCCCCTCCCTAGTGTCTTATAGTCTTCCTAGTTAACGTATCTTATAGCCCCCCTCCCTAGTGTCTTATAGTCTTCCTAGTTAACGTATCTTATAGCCCCCCTCCCTAGTGTCTTATAGTCTTCCTAGTTAACGTATCTTATAGCCCCCCTCCCTAGTGTCTTATAGTCTTCCTAGTTAACGTATCTTATAGCCCCCCTCCCTAGTGTCTTATAGTCTTCCTAGTTAACGTATCTTATAGCCCCCCTCCCTAGTGTCTTATAGTCTTCCTAGTTAACGTATCTTATAGCCCCCCTCCCTAGTGTCTTATAGTCTTCCTAGTTAACGTATCTTATAGCCCCCCTCCCTAGTGTCTTATAGTCTTCCTAGTTAACGTATCTTATAGCCCCCCTCCCTAGTGTCTTATAGTCTTCCTAGTTAACGTATCTTATAGCCCCCCTCCCTAGTGTCTAAGGTCTAGTTCTAGTTAACGTATCTTATAGCCCCCCTCCCTAGTGTCTTATAGTCTTCCTAGTTAACGTATCTTATAGCCCCCCTCCCTAGTGTCTTATAGTCTTCCTAGTTAACGTATCTTATAGCCCCCCTCCCCTAGTGTCTTATAGTCTTCCTAGTTAACGTATCTTATAGCCCCCCTCCCTAGTGTCTTATAGTCTTCCTAGTTAACGTATCTTATAGCCCCCCTCCCTAGTGTCTTATAGTCTTCCTAGTTAACGTATCTTATAGCCCCCCTCCCTAGTGTCTTATAGTCTTCCTAGTTAACGTATCTTATAGCCCCCCTCCCTAGTGTCTTATAGTCTTCCTAGTTAACGTATCTTATAGCCCCCCTCCCTAGTGTCTTATAGTCTTCCTAGTTAACGTATCTTATAGCCCCCCTCCCTAGTGTCTTATAGTCTTCCTAGTTAACGTATCTTATAGCCCCCCTCCCTAGTGTCTTATAGTCTTCCTAGTTAACGTATCTTATAGCCCCCCTCCCTAGTGTCTTATAGTCTTCCTAGTTAACGTATCTTATAGCCCCCCTCCCTAGTGTCTTATAGTCTTCCTAGTTAACGTATCTTATAGCCCCCCTCCCTAGTGTCTTATAGTCTTCCTAGTTAACGTATCTTATAGCCCCCCTCCCTAGTGTCTTATAGTCTTCCTAGTTAACGTATCTTATAGCCCCCCTCCCTAGTGTCTTATAGTCTTCCTAGTTAACGTATCTTATAGCCCCCCTCCCTAGTGTCTTATAGTCTTCCTAGTTAACGTATCTTATAGCCCCCCTCCCTAGTGTCTTATAGTCTTCCTAGTTAACGTATCTTATAGCCCCCCTCCCTAGTGTCTTATAGTCTTCCTAGTTAACGTATCTTATAGCCCCCCTCCCTAGTGTCTTATAGTCTTCCTAGTTAACGTATCTTATAGCCCCCCTCCCTAGTGTCTTATAGTCTTCCTAGTTAACGTATCTTATAGCCCCCCTCCCTAGTGTCTTATAGTCTTCCTAGTTAACGTATCTTATAGCCCCCCTCCCTAGTGTCTTATAGTCTTCCTAGTTAACGTATCTTATAGCCCCCCTCCCTAGTGTCTTATAGTCTTCCTAGTTAACGTATCTTATAGCCCCCCTCCCTAGTGTCTTATAGTCTTCCTAGTTAACGTATCTTATAGCCCCCCTCCCTAGTGTCTTATAGTCTTCCTAGTTAACGTATCTTATAGCCCCCCTCCCTAGTGTCTTATAGTCTTCCTAGTTAACGTATCTTATAGCCCCCCTCCCTAGTGTCTTATAGTCTTCCTAGTTAACGTATCTTATAGCCCCCCTCCCTAGTGTCTTATAGTCTTCCTAGTTAACGTATCTTATAGCCCCCCTCCCTAGTGTCTTATAGTCTTCCTAGTTAACGTATCTTATAGCCCCCCTCCCTAGTGTCTTATAGTCTTCCTAGTTAACGTATCTTATAGCCCCCCTCCCTAGTGTCTTATAGTCTTCCTAGTTAACGTATCTTATAGCCCCCCTCCCTAGTGTCTTATAGTCTTCCTAGTTAACGTATCTTATAGCCCCCCTCCCTAGTGTCTTATAGTCTTCCTAGTTAACGTATCTTATAGCCCCCCTCCCTAGTGTCTTATAGTCTTCCTAGTTAACGTATCTTATAGCCCCCCTCCCTAGTGTCTTATAGTCTTCCTAGTTAACGTATCTTATAGCCCCCCTCCCTAGTGTCTTATAGTCTTCCTAGTTAACGTATCTTATAGCCCCCCTCCCTAGTGTCTTATAGTCTTCCTAGTTAACGTATCTTATAGCCCCCCTCCCTAGTGTCTTATAGTCTTCCTAGTTAACGTATCTTATAGCCCCCCTCCCTAGTGTCTTATAGTCTTCCTAGTTAACGTATCTTATAGCCCCCCTCCCTAGTGTCTTATAGTCTTCCTAGTTAACGTATCTTATAGCCCCCCTCCCTAGTGTCTTATAGTCTTCCTAGTTAACGTATCTTATAGCCCCCCTCCCTAGTGTCTTATAGTCTTCCTAGTTAACGTATCTTATAGCCCCCCTCCCTAGTGTCTTATAGTCTTCCTAGTTAACGTATCTTATAGCCCCCCTCCCTAGTGTCTTATAGTCTTCCTAGTTAACGTATCTTATAGCCCCCCTCCCTAGTGTCTTATAGTCTTCCTAGTTAACGTATCTTATAGCCCCCCTCCCTAGTGTCTTATAGTCTTCCTAGTTAACGTATCTTATAGCCCCCCTCCCTAGTGTCTTATAGTCTTCCTAGTTAACGTATCTTATAGCCCCCCTCCCTAGTGTCTTATAGTCTTCCTAGTTAACGTATCTTATAGCCCCCCTCCCTAGTGTCTTATAGTCTTCCTAGTTAACGTATCTTATAGCCCCCCTCCCTAGTGTCTTATAGTCTTCCTAGTTAACGTATCTTATAGCCCCCCTCCCTAGTGTCTTATAGTCTTCCTAGTTAACGTATCTTATAGCCCCCCTCCCTAGTGTCTTATAGTCTTCCTAGTTAACGTATCTTATAGCCCCCCTCCCTAGTGTCTTATAGTCTTCCTAGTTAACGTATCTTATAGCCCCCCTCCCTAGTGTCTTATAGTCTTCCTAGTTAACGTATCTTATAGCCCCCCTCCCTAGTGTCTTATAGTCTTCCTAGTTAACGTATCTTATAGCCCCCCTCCCTAGTGTCTTATAGTCTTCCTAGTTAACGTATCTTATAGCCCCCCTCCCTAGTGTCTTATAGTCTTCCTAGTTAACGTATCTTATAGCCCCCCTCCCTAGTGTCTTATAGTCTTCCTAGTTAACGTATCTTATAGCCCCCCTCCCTAGTGTCTTATAGTCTTCCTAGTTAACGTATCTTATAGCCCCCCTCCCTAGTGTCTTATAGTCTTCCTAGTTAACGTATCTTATAGCCCCCCTCCCTAGTGTCTTATAGTCTTCCTAGTTAACGTATCTTATAGCCCCCCTCCCTAGTGTCTTATAGTCTTCCTAGTTAACGTATCTTATAGCCCCCCTCCCTAGTGTCTTATAGTCTTCCTAGTTAACGTATCTTATAGCCCCCCTCCCTAGTGTCTTATAGTCTTCCTAGTTAACGTATCTTATAGCCCCCCTCCCTAGTGTCTTATAGTCTTCCTAGTTAACGTATCTTATAGCCCCCCTCCCTAGTGTCTTATAGTCTTCCTAGTTAACGTATCTTATAGCCCCCCTCCCTAGTGTCTTATAGTCTTCCTAGTTAACGTATCTTATAGCCCCCCTCCCTAGTGTCTTATAGTCTTCCTAGTTAACGTATCTTATAGCCCCCCTCCCTAGTGTCTTATAGTCTTCCTAGTTAACGTATCTTATAGCCCCCCTCCCTAGTGTCTTATAGTCTTCCTAGTTAACGTATCTTATAGCCCCCCTCCCTAGTGTCTTATAGTCTTCCTAGTTAACGTATCTTATAGCCCCCCTCCCTAGTGTCTTATAGTCTTCCTAGTTAACGTATCTTATAGCCCCCCTCCCTAGTGTCTTATAGTCTTCCTAGTTAACGTATCTTATAGCCCCCCTCCCTAGTGTCTTATAGTCTTCCTAGTTAACGTATCTTATAGCCCCCCTCCCTAGTGTCTTATAGTCTTCCTAGTTAACGTATCTTATAGCCCCCCTCCCTAGTGTCTTATAGTCTTCCTAGTTAACGTATCTTATAGCCCCCCTCCCTAGTGTCTTATAGTCTTCCTAGTTAACGTATCTTATAGCCCCCCTCCCTAGTGTCTTATAGTCTTCCTAGTTAACGTATCTTATAGCCCCCCTCCCTAGTGTCTTATAGTCTTCCTAGTTAACGTATCTTATAGCCCCCCTCCCTAGTGTCTTATAGTCTTCCTAGTTAACGTATCTTATAGCCCCCCTCCCTAGTGTCTTATAGTCTTCCTAGTTAACGTATCTTATAGCCCCCCTCCCTAGTGTCTTATAGTCTTCCTAGTTAACGTATCTTATAGCCCCCCTCCCTAGTGTCTTATAGTCTTCCTAGTTAACGTATCTTATAGCCCCCCTCCCTAGTGTCTTATAGTCTTCCTAGTTAACGTATCTTATAGCCCCCCTCCCTAGTGTCTTATAGTCTTCCTAGTTAACGTATCTTATAGCCCCCCTCCCTAGTGTCTTATAGTCTTCCTAGTTAACGTATCTTATAGCCCCCCTCCCTAGTGTCTTATAGTCTTCCTAGTTAACGTATCTTATAGCCCCCCTCCCTAGTGTCTTATAGTCTTCCTAGTTAACGTATCTTATAGCCCCCCTCCCTAGTGTCTTATAGTCTTCCTAGTTAACGTATCTTATAGCCCCCCTCCCTAGTGTCTTATAGTCTTCCTAGTTAACGTATCTTATAGCCCCCCTCCCTAGTGTCTTATAGTCTTCCTAGTTAACGTATCTTATAGCCCCCCTCCCTAGTGTCTTATAGTCTTCCTAGTTAACGTATCTTATAGCCCCCCTCCCTAGTGTCTTATAGTCTTCCTAGTTAACGTATCTTATAGCCCCCCTCCCTAGTGTCTTATAGTCTTCCTAGTTAACGTATCTTATAGCCCCCCTCCCTAGTGTCTTATAGTCTTCCTAGTTAACGTATCTTATAGCCCCCCTCCCTAGTGTCTTATAGTCTTCCTAGTTAACGTATCTTATAGCCCCCCTCCCTAGTGTCTTATAGTCTTCCTAGTTAACGTATCTTATAGCCCCCCTCCCTAGTGTCTTATAGTCTTCCTAGTTAACGTATCTTATAGCCCCCCTCCCTAGTGTCTTATAGTCTTCCTAGTTAACGTATCTTATAGCCCCCCTCCCTAGTGTCTTATAGTCTTCCTAGTTAACGTATCTTATAGCCCCCCTCCCTAGTGTCTTATAGTCTTCCTAGTTAACGTATCTTATAGCCCCCCTCCCTAGTGTCTTATAGTCTTCCTAGTTAACGTATCTTATAGCCCCCCTCCCTAGTGTCTTATAGTCTTCCTAGTTAACGTATCTTATAGCCCCCCTCCCTAGTGTCTTATAGTCTTCCTAGTTAACGTATCTTATAGCCCCCCTCCCTAGTGTCTTATAGTCTTCCTAGTTAACGTATCTTATAGCCCCCCTCCCTAGTGTCTTATAGTCTTCCTAGTTAACGTATCTTATAGCCCCCCTCCCTAGTGTCTTATAGTCTTCCTAGTTAACGTATCTTATAGCCCCCCTCCCTAGTGTCTTATAGTCTTCCTAGTTAACGTATCTTATAGCCCCCCTCCCTAGTGTCTTATAGTCTTCCTAGTTAACGTATCTTATAGCCCCCCTCCCTAGTGTCTTATAGTCTTCCTAGTTAACGTATCTTATAGCCCCCCTCCCTAGTGTCTTATAGTCTTCCTAGTTAACGTATCTTATAGCCCCCCTCCCTAGTGTCTTATAGTCTTCCTAGTTAACGTATCTTATAGCCCCCCTCCCTAGTGTCTTATAGTCTTCCTAGTTAACGTATCTTATAGCCCCCCTCCCTAGTGTCTTATAGTCTTCCTAGTTAACGTATCTTATAGCCCCCCTCCCTAGTGTCTTATAGTCTTCCTAGTTAACGTATCTTATAGCCCCCCTCCCTAGTGTCTTATAGTCTTCCTAGTTAACGTATCTTATAGCCCCCCTCCCTAGTGTCTTATAGTCTTCCTAGTTAACGTATCTTATAGCCCCCCTCCCTAGTGTCTTATAGTCTTCCTAGTTAACGTATCTTATAGCCCCCCTCCCTAGTGTCTTATAGTCTTCCTAGTTAACGTATCTTATAGCCCCCCTCCCTAGTGTCTTATAGTCTTCCTAGTTAACGTATCTTATAGCCCCCCTCCCTAGTGTCTTATAGTCTTCCTAGTTAACGTATCTTATAGCCCCCCTCCCTAGTGTCTTATAGTCTTCCTAGTTAACGTATCTTATAGCCCCCCTCCCTAGTGTCTTATAGTCTTCCTAGTTAACGTATCTTATAGCCCCCCTCCCTAGTGTCTTATAGTCTTCCTAGTTAACGTATCTTATAGCCCCCCTCCCTAGTGTCTTATAGTCTTCCTAGTTAACGTATCTTATAGCCCCCCTCCCTAGTGTCTTATAGTCTTCCTAGTTAACGTATCTTATAGCCCCCCTCCCTAGTGTCTTATAGTCTTCCTAGTTAACGTATCTTATAGCCCCCCTCCCTAGTGTCTTATAGTCTTCCTAGTTAACGTATCTTATAGCCCCCCTCCCTAGTGTCTTATAGTCTTCCTAGTTAACGTATCTTATAGCCCCCCTCCCTAGTGTCTTATAGTCTTCCTAGTTAACGTATCTTATAGCCCCCCTCCCTAGTGTCTTATAGTCTTCCTAGTTAACGTATCTTATAGTCCCCCTCCCTAGTGTCTTATAGTCTTCCTAGTTAACGTATCTTATAGCCCCCCTCCCTAGTGTCTTATAGTCTTCCTAGTTAACGTATCTTATAGCCCCCCTCCCTAGTGTCTTATAGTCTTCCTAGTTAACGTATCTTATAGCCCCCCTCCCTAGTGTCTTATAGTCTTCCTAGTTAACGTATCTTATAGCCCCCCTCCCTAGTGTCTTATAGTCTTCCTAGTTAACGTATCTTATAGCCCCCCTCCCTAGTGTCTTATAGTCTTCCTAGTTAACGTATCTTATAGCCCCCCTCCCTAGTGTCTTATAGTCTTCCTAGTTAACGTATCTTATAGCCCCCCTCCCTAGTGTCTTATAGTCTTCCTAGTTAACGTATCTTATAGCCCCCCTCCCTAGTGTCTTATAGTCTTCCTAGTTAACGTATCTTATAGCCCCCCTCCCTAGTGTCTTATAGTCTTCCTAGTTAACGTATCTTATAGCCCCCCTCCCTAGTGTCTTATAGTCTTCCTAGTTAACGTATCTTATAGCCCCCCTCCCTAGTGTCTTATAGTCTTCCTAGTTAACGTATCTTATAGCCCCCCTCCCTAGTGTCTTATAGTCTTCCTAGTTAACGTATCTTATAGCCCCCCTCCCTAGTGTCTTATAGTCTTCCTAGTTAACGTATCTTATAGCCCCCCTCCCTAGTGTCTTATAGTCTTCCTAGTTAACGTATCTTATAGCCCCCCTCCCTAGTGTCTTATAGTCTTCCTAGTTAACGTATCTTATAGCCCCCCTCCCTAGTGTCTTATAGTCTTCCTAGTTAACGTATCTTATAGCCCCCCTCCCTAGTGTCTTATAGTCTTCCTAGTTAACGTATCTTATAGCCCCCCTCCCTAGTGTCTTATAGTCTTCCTAGTTAACGTATCTTATAGCCCCCCTCCCTAGTGTCTTATAGTCTTCCTAGTTAACGTATCTTATAGCCCCCCTCCCTAGTGTCTTATAGTCTTCCTAGTTAACGTATCTTATAGCCCCCCTCCCTAGTGTCTTATAGTCTTCCTAGTTAACGTATCTTATAGCCCCCCTCCCTAGTGTCTTATAGTCTTCCTAGTTAACGTATCTTATAGCCCCCCTCCCTAGTGTCTTATAGTCTTCCTAGTTAACGTATCTTATAGCCCCCCTCCCTAGTGTCTTATAGTCTTCCTAGTTAACGTATCTTATAGCCCCCCTCCCTAGTGTCTTATAGTCTTCCTAGTTAACGTATCTTATAGCCCCCCTCCCTAGTGTCTTATAGTCTTCCTAGTTAACGTATCTTATAGCCCCCCTCCCTAGTGTCTTATAGTCTTCCTAGTTAACGTATCTTATAGCCCCCCTCCCTAGTGTCTTATAGTCTTCCTAGTTAACGTATCTTATAGCCCCCCTCCCTAGTGTCTTATAGTCTTCCTAGTTAACGTATCTTATAGCCCCCCTCCCTAGTGTCTTATAGTCTTCCTAGTTAACGTATCTTATAGCCCCCCTCCCTAGTGTCTTATAGTCTTCCTAGTTAACGTATCTTATAGCCCCCCTCCCTAGTGTCTTATAGTCTTCCTAGTTAACGTATCTTATAGCCCCCCTCCCTAGTGTCTTATAGTCTTCCTAGTTAACGTATCTTATAGCCCCCCTCCCTAGTGTCTTATAGTCTTCCTAGTTAACGTATCTTATAGCCCCCCTCCCTAGTGTCTTATAGTCTTCCTAGTTAACGTATCTTATAGCCCCCCTCCCTAGTGTCTTATAGTCTTCCTAGTTAACGTATCTTATAGCCCCCCTCCCTAGTGTCTTATAGTCTTCCTAGTTAACGTATCTTATAGCCCCCCTCCCTAGTGTCTTATAGTCTTCCTAGTTAACGTATCTTATAGCCCCCCTCCCTAGTGTCTTATAGTCTTCCTAGTTAACGTATCTTATAGCCCCCCTCCCTAGTGTCTTATAGTCTTCCTAGTTAACGTATCTTATAGCCCCCCTCCCTAGTGTCTTATAGTCTTCCTAGTTAACGTATCTTATAGCCCCCCTCCCTAGTGTCTTATAGTCTTCCTAGTTAACGTATCTTATAGCCCCCCTCCCTAGTGTCTTATAGTCTTCCTAGTTAACGTATCTTATAGCCCCCCTCCCTAGTGTCTTATAGTCTTCCTAGTTAACGTATCTTATAGCCCCCCTCCCTAGTGTCTTATAGTCTTCCTAGTTAACGTATCTTATAGCCCCCCTCCCTAGTGTCTTATAGTCTTCCTAGTTAACGTATCTTATAGCCCCCCTCCCTAGTGTCTTATAGTCTTCCTAGTTAACGTATCTTATAGCCCCCCTCCCTAGTGTCTTATAGTCTTCCTAGTTAACGTATCTTATAGCCCCCCTCCCTAGTGTCTTATAGTCTTCCTAGTTAACGTATCTTATAGCCCCCCTCCCTAGTGTCTTATAGTCTTCCTAGTTAACGTATCTTATAGCCCCCCTCCCTAGTGTCTTATAGTCTTCCTAGTTAACGTATCTTATAGCCCCCCTCCCTAGTGTCTTATAGTCTTCCTAGTTAACGTATCTTATAGCCCCCCTCCCTAGTGTCTTATAGTCTTCCTAGTTAACGTATCTTATAGCCCCCCTCCCTAGTGTCTTATAGTCTTCCTAGTTAACGTATCTTATAGCCCCCCTCCCTAGTGTCTTATAGTCTTCCTAGTTAACGTATCTTATAGCCCCCCTCCCTAGTGTCTTATAGTCTTCCTAGTTAACGTATCTTATAGCCCCCCTCCCTAGTGTCTTATAGTCTTCCTAGTTAACGTATCTTATAGCCCCCCTCCCTAGTGTCTTATAGTCTTCCTAGTTAACGTATCTTATAGCCCCCCTCCCTAGTGTCTTATAGTCTTCCTAGTTAACGTATCTTATAGTGTCTTATAGTCTTCCTAGTTAACGTATCTTATAGCCCCCCTCCCTAGTGTCTTATAGTCTTCCTAGTTAACGTATCTTATAGCCCCCCTCCCTAGTGTCTTATGGTCTTCCTAGTTAACGTATCTTATAGCCCCCCTCCCTAGTGTCTTATAGTCTTCCTAGTTAACGTATCTTATAGCCCCCCTCCCTAGTGTCTTATAGTCTTCCTAGTTAACGTATCTTATAGCCCCCCTCCCTAGTGTCTTATAGTCTTCCTAGTTAACGTATCTTATAGCCCCCCTCCCTAGTGTCTTATGGTCTTCCTAGTTAACGTATCTTATAGCCCCCCTCCCTAGTGTCTTATGGTCTTCCTAGTTAACGTATCTTATAGCCCCCCTCCCTAGCGTCTTATGGTCTTCCTAGTTAACGTATCTTATAGCCCCCCTCCCTAGTGTCTTATAGTCTTCCTAGTTAACGTATCTTATAGCCCCCCTCCCTAGTGTCTTATAGTCTTCCTAGTTAACGTATCTTATAGCCCCCCCTCCCTAGTGTCTTATGGTCTTCCTAGTTAACGTATCTTATAGCCCCCCTCCCTAGTGTCTTATAGTCTTCCTAGTTAACGTATCTTATAGCCCCCCTCCCTAGTGTCTTATAGTCTTCCTAGTTAACGTATCGTATAGCCCCCCTCCCTAGTGTCTTATGGTCTTCCTAGTTAACGTATCTTATAGCCCCCCTCCCTAGTGTCTTATAGTCTTCCTAGTTAACGTATCTTATAGCCCCCCTCCCTAGTGTCTTATAGTCTTCCTAGTTAACGTATCTTATAGCCCCCCTCCCTAGTGTCTTATAGTCTTCCTAGTTAACGTATCTTATAGCCCCCCTCCCTAGTGTCTTATAGTCTTCCTAGTTAACGTATCTTATAGCCCCCCTCCCTAGTGTCTTATAGTCTTCCTAGTTAACGTATCTTATAGCCCCCCTCCCTAGTGTCTTATGGTCTTCCTAGTTAACGTATCTTATAGCCCCCCTCCCTAGTGGCTTATGGTCTTCCTAGTTAACGTATCTTATAGCCCCCCTCCCTAGTGTCTTAAAGTCTTCCTAGTTAACGTATCTTATAGCCCCCCTCCCTAGTGTCTTATAGTCTTCCTAGTTAACGTATCTTATAGCCCCCCTCCCTAGTGTCTTATAGTCTTCCTAGTTAACGTATCTTATAGCCCACCTCCCTAGTGTCTTATGGTCTTCCTAGTTAACGTATCTTATAGCCCCCCCTCCCTAGTGTCTTATGGTCTTCCTAGTTAACGTATCTTATAGCCCCCCTCCCTAGTGTCTTATAGTCTTCCTAGTTAACGTATCTTATAGCCCCCCTCCCTAGTGTCTTATAGTCTTCCTAGTTAACGTATCTTATAGCCCCCCTCCCTAGTGTCTTATAGTCTTCCTAGTTAACGTATCTTATAGCCCCCCTCCCTAGTGTCTTATAGTCTTCCTAGTTAACGTATCTTATAGCCCCCCTCCCTAGTGTCTTATGGTCTTCCTAGTTAACGTATCTTATAGCCCCCCTCCCTAGTGTCTTATGGTCTTCCTAGTTAACGTATCTTATAGCCCCCTCCCTAGTGTCTTAAAGTCTTCCTAGTTAACGTATCTTATAGCCCCCCTCCCTAGTGTCTTATAGTCTTCCTAGTTAACGTATCTTATAGCCCCCCCTCCCTAGTGTCTTATGGTCTTCCTAGTTAACGTATCTTATAGCCCCCCTCCCTAGTGTCTTATAGTCTTCCTAGTTAACGTATCTTATAGCCCCCCTCCCTAGTATCTTATAGTCTTCCTAGTTAACGTATCTTATAGCCCCCCTCTCTAGTGTCTTATAGTCTTCCTAGTTAACGTATCTTATAGCCCCCCTCCCTAGTGTCTTATAGTCTTCCTAGTTAACGTATCTTATAGCCCCCCTCCCTAGTGTCTTATAGTCTTCCTAGTTAACGTATCTTATAGCCCCCCTCCCTAGTGTCTTATGGTCTTCCTAGTTAACGTATCTTATAGCCCCCCTCCCTAGTGTCTTATAGTCTTCCTAGTTAACGTATCTTATAGCCCCCCTCCCTAGTGTCTTATAGTCTTCCTAGTTAACGTATCTTATAGCCCCCCTCCCTAGTGTCTTATAGTCTTCCTAGTTAACGTATCTTATAGCCCCCCTCCCTAGTGTCTTATGGTCTTCCTACCTGTCTTATAGTCGATCTACGTGTCTGATATTCTTCCTATGTGTCCTATAGTATCTACAGGTGGTATATATAGTCTAAGTGTCATAATCTTCCTACGTGTCTTACAGTCTTGATACGTGTCTTACAGTCTATATAAGTGTCATAGTGTATATACGTGTCAGATAATCTTCCTACGTGTCTCATAGTATGTACACTATGTGTCATATATGGTATAACTACGTGTCATATAGTCTTCCTATGTGTCATGTACAGTCTTCTCACTTGTCGTTTGGTCTGTATACGTGTCATATAGTCTCGCTACGTTTCTTATTGTCTATCTAGATGTCTTACATTATATCGATGTGTTCTGTAGTCTATCAAAGTGTCGGATATTCTTCCTATGTGTCTCATAGTATATACATGTGTTATATATGGTCTAACTACGTGTCATGTACAGTCTTCTCATTTGTCTTATGGTCTATATATGTGTCATATAGTCTTGTTGCGTGTCTTATAATCTATCTAGATGTATTACATTCTATCGACGTGTCTTGTCGGATATTTTTCCTACGTGTCTCATAGTATATACATGTGTCATATATGGTCTAACTATGTGTCATGTACAGTCTTCGCATTTGTCTTATGGTCTATATATGTGTCATATAGTCTTGTTGCGTGTCTTATAATCTATCTAGATGTCTTACATTCTATCGACGTGTCTTGTCGGATATTTTTCCTACGTGTCTCATAGTATATACATGTGTCATATATGGTCTAACTACGTGTCATATAGTCTTCCTATGTGTCATGTACAGTCTTCCCACTTGTCTTTTGGTCTGTATGTGTCCTCTAGTCTTGCTACGTGTCGTATAGTCTGTCTAGATGTCTTACATTATATCGACATGTCAGGTAGTCTATCTAAGTGTCGGATGTTCTTTCTACGTGTCTCATAGTATATACATGTGTCATATATGGTCTAACTACGTGTCATATAATCTTCCTATGTGTCATGTACAGTCTTCCCACTTGTTTATTTGGCCTGTATGTGTCCTATTGTCTTGCTACGTGTCTTATAATCTATCTAGATCTCTTACATTCTATCGACGTGTCTTGTAGTCTATATAAGTGTCGGATATTCTTCTTACGTGTCTCATAGTATATACATGTGTCATATATGGTCTAGCTACGTGTCATGTACAGTCTTCTCATTTGTATTATGGTCTATATATGTGTCCTATAGTCTTGCTACGTGTCTTATAGTCTATATAGATGTCTTACATTTTATCGACATGTCCTGTAGTCTATCTAAGTGTCGGATAGTCTTCCTACGTGTCTCATAGTATATACATGTGTCATATATAGTCTAATTACGTGTCATATAGTCTTCCTAGGTGTCATGTACAGTCTTCCCGCTTGTCTTTTGGTCTGTATGTGTCCGCTAGTCTTGCTACATGTCTTATAGTTTGTCTAGATGTCTTACATTCTATCGACGTGTCCTGTAGTCTATCGAAGCGTCGGATAGTCTTCCTAGGTGTTTCATAGTAAATAAATGTGTCACATATGGTATAACTACGTGTCATATAGTCTTCCTATGTGTCATGTACAGTCTTCTCACTTGTCTTTTGGTCTGTATACGTGTCATATAGTCTTGCTACGTGTCTTATAATCTATCAATATGTCTTACATTCTATCGATGTGTCCTGTAGTCTATCGAAGCGTCGGATAGTCTTCCTATGTGTTTCATAGTATATACATGTGTCACATATGGTCTAACTACGTGTCATATAGTCTTCCTATGTGTCTCATAGTATATACATGTGTCATATATGGTCTAACTACGTGTCATGTACAGTCTTCTCATGTGTGTTATGGTCTATATATGTGTCCTATAGTCTTGCTTAGGATACACATTCATAGGCAATTGACCCATGTTCATAATTATACATTGTTATTCCTGTGTTACATCACCTATGCAGATTTCTTGTAAGAATGACTAGAACTAATCAGTAATAGGGCAGCTGAGTGACATTTTATCCTTTATAGTAAAGTATATGTCTTGAAGAAGCAGGATTACCCCAGTTCTTACAGATTTATGTTTCTTGTTCCCGGGTTTGTTTTTGTCCCTATGATATCTCTTCTTTTTGAGTAGCACTTCGATTATCTACCCATTACATTTTATTACCTAAATGTGCAATAGGCAGGTTTAACCTTAGAGTGACAATGCACATGTATGATATGGGCATTTAAATCAAACATGCATTCAAAGATAAGTGTTGACACATGAGGAAAGCTGAACACAAAAGTCCTGGAACACACAATCCAGCTGCTCCGGCATATGAAAATTTAATCTCTCAACGGACTACTCTTTCCTTAGGTTGGCAAGTAATGATACACTAATTGACATTTAAAAGTAATCAATATTTCAATTTATTAAATTATCAATTGAATCAGATGACAACTGGAAATAGCTACTGAATTGACAAATTAAATCTACAGCTTCTTTAAATCAATATGTCAAAGTTCTAATAAAATTATTCAGTAACTTCTTCTGATATTGTCACCATTTGTATCTCCATGCAATCACATAACATCTCTTCTGATCCTGTCCTGATCAAAAAACAAATAAACAGAATAACAATAAAAAAATCAAGCATTTCATAATAATTTTCTTTTACATTGCTAGTTAACATGGTTAAGACGTAGTTAAACATATATAATTACTAAATTACTTCAACCTGCTTTGAGGAACATATGACCATTTAAAGAAAAAACATGTATCAATAAACAATATAATTGATTCAATGGAAAATGTTTAAGTTATAGAAATTAGTCATTACATTTAAACGTGATTTCTGCACTAATATTTTTCAGCATATCTGTTATGAATCAGTTAAACTTTTCATTTTCATTTCAAATATTTTATTGATAAATCAATAGGATTGGATAACAGGCTATGCCTATGCAAAACCTCTCCAACAACAAGATGGAACAATTTGAACACAATTTACATAAGACATAGAGCAATCTACCCATCATGTATACTATAATACATGCAATTCATCTTAATTACCAAGCATAAACACATGTATATTAATAGCAGAATCATACAAACAAAACAAAAAAAGATTTTTCCCTTTCTTTTCTTTTTTTTTTTTGTTAATAGGTATGATATAATATGCATATTAATAGCAGGATCATACAAAAAAGTTTTTTTTTCTCTTTTTTTCCCCTTTTTAATAGCTATGATATAATTTGGAATAGCCAAATTATGGCTTTATAAACCTTTGAACTCTATAGTAGACCAAAGATCTTAAAATTTAATGTTTGGCACTTCAAAGTTTAACAAATTCTGCATTTTCATGTCATGGTTTGGATGTAGTTATATTTCGAACAATTTTCCAAATTTTTCAATTGCATGGTCAACAATAAAATTTATTTTCTGGAAAATGCTGCTATGATTCAAAACAATTTATACCAGCATTTTCCAAAATGTTTCACTAATTCCTTTCCCACAGGGACCAGTTGTAACACAATGCGTGATCCCAGTTAGAATGAGGAAATTGGACCAATTCCCCAAAACCCACATGGCACTGCTGACATTATATTAGATAACTCCTGTTTTGATACAGTTTCTGTATAGTAATAAAGACCTACTAAAATATGAAAACTATTTTTTTTATCTCTAATGAAAAAATGTCTGTTCTGCCATGTGAGTTTCTGCCCTTAATTGAATGTACCATTGTAAAATTAATATAAACAAAAATGCGTCCATCAAACACCAAGCCCGGCTTGCACTATCTCATCGCCATGATCAAGAAACCGTAAAGTCTGAATTAAAACCCTAATTTGGCCTATATTTAAAAAAAAAACTACCGTCATGATGAATATATGTTCCAAGATTAAAGTTGAGGAAACAAGAAAAGTATGATAAACTATCTTAACCAACAATTAAAGTTTAAAAACAGATCTCCCCCATCACCAGACTAGAGTAAAACCCCAATAATAAACAGAGCTAGAGTCACATGAACATTTACATCTACTACTGATCATTACTGAAAAATTTCATTGAAATCCCATGAACACTTTTTGAGATATGGTGATGATAATACAATTTACACCATTATGAACATATGCTCCAAGTTTAAAGTTGAGGCAACAAGAACATCATGGCAAACTACCTTGACCAAAAACCTGATATGGGACAGATGGACGCACAGACCAGAAAACATAATGCCCCCATATTATTGTATGTGGGGCATAAAAAGTTATTTCATATAAGTTTACATTTGTATCTGATGTTGAAAGAAAATTCCCCAAGAACGTTTTATTATAAAGTTTTTAAAATTTTTACTTTAAATGGTGCATTCATCTTAAAAGTACATGTTTACCAATTTTGGTGTCAATTATATATCAGAAAATTAATGAAGAAAATTAATGAAGAAAATTGTGAATAAATTGTGAATTAAACCCCATTGACCAAAGTGTTCAATCTGTTTTTTTAAATTTGATACTTCTATTACAATGATTGACTTTAACTGTCCGAGCGTCATCAGTTGGGAAACAGTTAAAGTTGCACAAAAAAACCAACACACAATTGTTTAAAGACATGTTGAAGGGCAGAAGAAACAACATGATGCAAAATCATAAATAATACCGAAAAAAAATTGAAGAGAACAATGAAAAACATACAATTATACAAACTTTGTTGTTGTCACTGTGACATAAACATGATCAACCCAATTATAATCTGAATATAGTTCTATGGATATGTCATTATAAGTATTGAATAAATAATATATATCTTCGGAAACTTTTTACTGAATGTTAGTGTATAAAAACCAATGTTGCTGTGTGTTTTTTCTCTTTGTTTTGTGATGAATGAACTTATTTCAATATACTACTAGATAATAATAAAAATTACCACGAAAATAAATATATCTTCAATGTGGAAAAACAAGTTTCGAAATATTACAATGAATACAACAAATCTAGAAAAAGTAAAGAAGGAAAGACAAGTTTTGAAGCATTACAATGGATACGACAAATCTAGATAAAGTAAAGAAGGAAAGACAAGTTTTGAAGTATTACAATGGATACGATAAATCTAGATAAAGTAAAGAGGGAAAGACCAGTCTTGAAGTATTACAATGGATACGACAAATCTAGATAAAGTAAAGAGGGAAAGACCAGTCTTGAAGTATTACAATGGATACGACAAATCTAGATAATGTAAAGAAGGAAAGACAAGTCTTGAAGTATTACAATGGATACGACAAATCTAGATAAAGTAAAGAAGGAAAGACAAGTCTTGAAGTATTACAATGGATACGACAAATATAGTTAAAGTAAAGAGGGAAAGACAAGTTTTGAAGTATTACAATGGATACGACAAATCTAGATAAAGTAAAGAGGGAAAGACAAGTCTTGAAGTATTACAATGGATACGATAAAGCTAGATAAAGTAAAGACGGAAATACTCATTTGAAATTACCATGGATAGGACAAATCTAGATAAAGCAAAGAGGGAAATACACATTTGTATTGTTACCATGGATACGACAAATCTAGATAAAGTAAAGAAGGAAAGACAAGTCTTGAAGCATTACAATGGATACAATAAATCTAGATAAAGTAAAGAGGGAAAGACCAGTCTTGGAGTATTACAATGGATACGACAAATCTAGATAAAGTAAAGAAGGAAAGACAAGTTTTGGAGTATTACAATGGATACGATAAATCTAGATAAAGTAAAGAAGGAAAGACAAGTTTTGGAGTATTACAATGGATACAACAAATCTAGATAAAGTAAAGAGGGAACGACAAGTTTTGGAGTATTACAATGGATACGATAAATCTAGATAAAGTAAAGAGGGAAAGACCAGTCTTGAAGTATTACAATGGATACGACAAATCTAGATAATGCAAAGAAGGAAAGACAAGTTTTGGAGTATTACAATGGATACGATGAATCTTGATAAACAAAAGAGGGAAATGCACATTTTAAAGCGTTACAATGGATACGATAAATCTAGATATAAATTACAGAGGGAAATGCACATTTTGAAGTGTTACAATGGATACGGCCAACTCATAGATCACTACACATAATATTGGTTATCATATTAAGGATAAAACAAATTTAATAAAAGTTTAATTGATTTTCCGGAATTGAAACCGTTACGGTTTCCGATATTATCATCTCTGATATATGACGTAATTTTGGGAAGCTTCCCTAGCTGTAGATCGGGAAGATATCGAAACTAAACAAATCCATAACCATCAGGTATCATAATGAAGCCTCCAAGAAGAAACAGACAGCTGGCGAGAAAGAGCATTCCTTCAGCAGCAGGATCGTCTCGTTCGGGCCCTGAAAACTCTTCCAGGAGTCAGAAAAGGAAAGCTAGAAATACCACGCCTGATGCGACGGAAATTTCAGCGTTCATCCTGCTCCCATAAATCTCATGCAGCCATAATTAGCCGAAGGGGGGCTTCCGCATCACAACATTGTCAGGCAACCATCAGTAGACTTGCCCAACCGGGTAGAAGATCGAAATAGATCAGCCCAGCAGACGGAAGGCAACAACAGTGACACAAGCCCAGTTAATACCGATGGACCCGCTAGATCCACAAATGACACTCAGATGATTGGTCTCGGTGGAGGGACACCTGGTCCCTCATTTGGCCTGAATGCACCACTGCATCAGGGTAGGCTTAATCAATCTGGGGACATTAATTTTGATAATAGTTTGTCGACTTCTACAGGGGGTTATTCCCTTCCAATGGTGTTTTAAACATCACAAATACACCGGACAGCGCGGTAGGAATGCACGATCCAGTAAGTGCACATATTCCTTTAAAGGTTAAGGAGAAAATTTGGCGGGGGGAGTATATTCATTTCGGGGTACCTTTAAATTCGGCTACAGAATTAGCATCAGATACAATGTTGGATGGAGATTTGGTGTTAAAGGGGGGAGGACAATACTGTTGTAAGCAAAAAGTCAGATTCTATTAACAATATACATAATTTAACAGCAGCTTTTATCATTTATATGGATCTATTGCTAGAAAATTGGCCAACAAAGGCAAAGGAATACTTGAAATACATGCGCAATATTATATTAGCATCCTCCAGGTCCTCAAATAACGGATGGGTCATTTACGACGAGCAGTTTAGGTAAAAAAAGTTCGTTATCACTCGTCGTCATGGGGTTTGATTAATCAAGAGTTATGGATATTGTATGTCGCCAAAAATATTGCGTCAAGTGCTAATAATGCAAGTCATATTAGAGAACTAAACATGCAAACATGGAATGATAATCCTCATCAGTTTAATTCTTCTCTAAATTCAAGACAGAATCTTCCTAGTCGGGACAATTTTCCATTTCGGGCTGGGGGGTTTCAAAGTCCAAGACAAATTAGTTTTCGTTTCAATCAAGAACGATGCACATTCGGAAAAAAATGAGAATTCGAGCATAGATGCTCAAAATGCAACGGACAACACTCCGCTGTCGGGTGCAAAAATTAAACAGAATGAAGAGAAAACAGGGTTATACAATTTGGGTTACTCCCCTTTAAACACAATTATGATTGAAAATTGTCTTGAGGACTATCCCGACTTTAAAACTAAACAAGAATTAATTGGGGGTTTGACATTCGGTTTTAAACTTGAGTATGCTTGTCCTACAATTCCGACTTCATGCTCTAATTCAAAGAGTGTTTTGCAGAACGGAAAAGCAGTAAGAGAAAAACTTCCAAAAGAAATTTCTCTTGGTCGTATTTCGGGTCCTTTCTTGTCACCACATTTTCCGACTTTTCGCTCTTCAACCCTCGCTCTGATACCAAAGTCTGTGCCCGGCGAATATCGCTTAATTTTGAATCTCTCATATCCCCCAGAGAAATCGGTAAACGATTTTATTGACAAAGAGTACTGTATTTTCCGATATTCCAGCATAGACGATGACGTTAGAATGGTTCAAAAACTGGGAAAAGGCGCACTTTTGGCAAAAGCCGATATAAAATCCGCTTTTCGTTTATTAAGAATCTGGCCTGGAGACTTCGATCAATTAGGTTTCAGTTTTTCTGGCAATTTTTATTTCGATAAATACTTACCAATGGGGGCCGCAGTGAGTTGTTCGTTTTTTGAGAAATGTTCATCCGCATTGCATTGGTATACAGAGTTTTGTTCCCAGGACAAAAATATTATTCACTATCTTGATGATTTCTTGTTTGGGGGAGAGGATAATACCACACAGTGTTTCGATACTTTGACAATTTTTCAAAAAGTTTGCAAAAAATGGGGGGTCCTATTAGCAGAGGAAAAAACTGTTCTCCCAGTCAAAATATAGTATATTATATTTATTTGTGTACTGTAGGTGTTCTTGACAGCTTACTATGACGGAGTTTCATATCCTTCAAGTAATTAAATATTAATAGACATTCACAACAAAACTAAATAAATACTACACAATTAAGTGGAATATTTATAATCTCAGCTATGTTTACATACAATTCATTTATGTACTCGGTATTTTATCTTTGTATCAACTTTATACAGGAACTTGTCCCCTACCAAGAGGAAAACATGCCACCCACCATTGAAAATTATCAAAAATTTAAAGATACCAAAGGGTTAATCAAAAACCGGAAACTGAAGAAGGACACACAATACAATGGCAAAAAGAAATAAGACAAAAAGGACATTTATATCTGGTGTGTTTATGTAAGTTTATCGTCATTCTACTATCCTGACCTATACAATAATCTATAATGTATGTGTGTTTATCTAAGTTTATCGTCATTCTACTATCCTGACCTATACAATAATCTATAATGTATGTATGTTTATGTAAGTTTATCGTCATTCTACTATCCTGACCTATACAATAATCTATAATGTATGTGTGTTTATCTAAGTTTATCGTCATTCTACTATCCTGACCTATACAATAATCTATAATGTATGTGTGTTTATCTAAGTTTATCGTCATTCTACTATCCTGACCTATACAATAATCTATAATGTATGTGTGTTTATCTAAGTTTATCGTCATTCTACTATCCTGACCTATACAATAATCTATAATGTATGTGTGTTTATCTAAGTTTATCGTCATTCTACTATCCTGACCTATACAATAATCTATAATGTATGTGTGTTTATGTAAGTTTATCGTCATTCTACTATCCTGACCTATGCAATAATTTATAATGTATGTGTGTTTATCTAAGTTTATCGTCATTCTACTATCCTGACCTATACAATAATCTATAATGTATGTGTGTTTATGTAAGTTTATCGTCATTCTACTATCATGACCTATACAATAATCTATAATGTATGTGTGTTTATCTAAGTTTATCGTCATTCTACTATCCTGACCTATACAATAATCTATAATGTATGTGTGTTTATCTAAGTTTATCGTCATTCTACTATCATGACCTATACAATAATCTATAATGTATGTGTGTTTATCTAAGTTTATCGTCATTCTACTATCCTGACCTATACAATAATCTATAATGTATGTGTGTTTATCTAAGTTTATCGTCATTCTACTATCCTGACCTATACAATAATCTATAATGTATGTGTGTTTATCTAAGTTTATTGTCATTCTACTATCATGACCTATACAATAATCTATAATGTATGTGTGTTTATCTAAGTTTATCGTCATTCTACTATCCTGACCTATACAATAATCTATAATGTATGTGTGTTTATCTAAGTTTATCGTCATTCTACTATCATGACCTATACAATAATCTATAATGTATGTGTGTTTATCTAAGTTTATCGTCATTCTACTATCCTGACCTATACAATAATCTATAATGTATGTGTGTTTATCTAAGTTTATCGTCATTCTACTATCCTGACCTATACAATAATCTATAATGTATGTGTGTTTATCTAAGTTTATCGTCATTCTACTATCCTGACCTATACAATAATCTATAATGTATGTGTGTTTATCTAAGTTTATCGTCATTCTACTATCCTGACCTATACAATAATCTATAATGTATGTGTGTTTATCTAAGTTTATCGTCATTCTACTATCCTGACCTATACAATAATCTATAATGTATGTGTGTTTATCTAAGTTTATCGTCATTCTACTATCCTGACCTATACAATAATCTATAATGTATGTGTGTTTATCTAAGTTTATCGTCATTCTACTATCCTGACCTATACAATAATCTATAATGTATGTGTATTTATCTAAGTTTATCGTCATTCTACTATCATGACCTATACAATAATCTATAATGTATGTGTATTTATCTAAGTTTATCGTCATTCTACTATCCTGACCTATACAATAATCTATAATGTATGTGTGTTTATCTAAGTTTATCGTCATTCTACTATCATGACCTATACAATAATCTATAATGTATGTGTGTTTATGTAAGTTTATCGTCATTCTACTATCCTGACCTATACAATAATCTATAATGTATGTGTGTTTATCTAAGTTTATCGTCATTCTACTATCATGACCTATACAATAATCTATAATGTATGTGTGTTTATGTAAGTTTATCGTCATTCTACTATCCTGACCTATACAATAATCTATAATGTATGTGTGTTTATCTAAGTTTATCGTCATTCTACTATCCTGACCTATACAATAATCTATAATATATGTGTGTTTATGTAAGTTTATCGTCATTCTACTATCATGACCTATACAATAATCTATAATGTATGTGTGTTTATCTAAGTTTATCGTCATTCTACTATCATGACCTATACAATAATCTATAATGTATGTGTGTTTATGTAAGTTTATCGTCATTCTACTATCCTGACCTATACAATAATCTATAATGTATGTGTGTTTATCTTAGTTTATCGCCATTCTACTATCCTGACCTATACAATAATCTATAATGTATGTGTGTTTATCTAAGTTTATCGCCATTCTACTATCCTGACTTATACAATAATCTATAATGTATGTGTGTTTATCTAATATTATCGTCATTCTACTATCCTGGCTTATACAATAATCTATAATGTATGTGTGTTTATCTAAGTTTATCGTCATTCTACTATCCTGACCTATGCAATAATCTATAATGTATGTGTATTTATCTAAGTTTATCGTCATTCTACTATCCTGACCTATACAATAATCTATAATGTATGTGTGTTTATCTAAGTTTATCGTCATTCTACTATCCTGACCTATACAATAATCTATAATGTATGTGTGTTTATGTAAGTTTATCGCCATTCTACTATCCTGACTTATACAATAATCTATAATGTATGTGTGTTTATCTAATGTTATCGTCATTCTACTATCCTGGCTTATACAATAATCTATAATGTATGTGTGTTTATCTAAGTTTATCGTCATTCTACTATCCTGACCTATGCAATAATCTATAATGTATGTGTATTTATCTAAGTTTATCGTCATTCTACTATCCTGACCTATACAATAATCTATAATGTATGTGTGTTTATCTAAGTTTATCGTCATTCTACTATCCTGACCTATACAATAATCTATAATGTATGTGTGTTTATGTAAGTTTATCGTCATTCTACTATCATGACCTATACAATAATCTATAATGTATGTGTGTTTATCTAAGTTTATCGTCATTCTACTATCCTGACCTATACAATAATCTATAATGTATGTGTGTTTATGTAAGTTTATCGTCATTCTACTATCCTGACCTATACAATAATCTATAATGTATGTGTGTTTATCTAAGTTTATCGTCATTCTACTATCATGACCTATACAATAATCTATAATGTATGTGTGTTTATCTAAGTTTATCGTCATTCTACTATCCTGACCTATACAATAATCTATAATGTATGTGTGTTTATCTAAGTTTATCGTCATTCTACTATCCTGACCTATACAATAATCTATAATGTATGTGTGTTTATGTAAGTTTATCGTCATTCTACTATCCTGACCTATACAATAATCTATAATGTATGTGTGTTTATCTAAGTTTATCGTCATTCTACTATCCTCACCTATACAATAATCTATAATGTATGTGTGTTTATGTAAGTTTATCGTCATTCTACTATCCTGACCTATACAATAATCTATAATGTATGTATGTTTATGTAAGTTTATCGTCATTCTACTATCCTGACCTATACAATAATCTATAATGCATGTGTGTTTATCTAAGTTTATCGTCATTCTACTATCCTTACCTATACAATAATCTATAATGTATGTGTGTTTATCTAAGTTTATCGTCATTCTACTATCATGACCTATACAATAATCTATAATGTATGTGTGTTTATCTAAGTTTATCGTCATTCTACTATCCTGACCTATACAATAATCTATAATGTATGTGTGTTTATCTAAGTTTATCGTCATTCTACTATCCTGACCTATACAATAATCTATAATGTATGTGTGTTTATCTAAGTTTATCGTCATTCTACTATCCTGACCTATACAATAATCTATAATGTATGTGTGTTTATCTAAGTTTATCGTCATTCTACTATCCTGACCTATACAATAATCTATAATGTATGTGTGTTTATCTAAGTTTATCGCCATTCTACTATCCTGACCTATACAATAATCTATAATGTATGTGTGTTTATCTAAGTTTATCGCCATTCTACTATCCTGACCTATACAATAATCTATAATGTATGTGTGTTTATGTAAGTTTATCGTCATTCTACTATCCTGGCTTATACAATAATCTATAATGTATGTGTGTTTATCTAAGTTTATCGTCATTCTACTATCCTGACCTATACAATAACCTATAATGTATGTGTATTTATCTAAGTTTATCGTCATTCTACTATCCTGACCTGTACAATAATCTATAATGTATGTGTGTTTATCTAAGTTTATCGTCATTCTACTATCCTGACCTATACAATAATCTATAATGTATGTGTGTTTACGTAAGTTTATCGTCATTCTACTATCATGACCTATACAATAATCTATAATGTATGTGTTTTTATCTAAGTTTATCGTCATTCTACTATCCTGACCTATACAATAATCTATAATGTATGTGTGTTTATCTAAGTTTATCGTCATTCTACTATCATGACCTATACAATAATCTATAATGTATGTGTGTTTATCTAAGTTTATCGTCATTCTACTATCATGACCTATACAATAATCTATAATGTATGTGTGTTTATCTAAGTTTATCGTCATTCTACTATCCTGACCTATACAATAATCTATAATGTATGTGTGTTTATCTACGTTTATCGTCATTATATTATCCTGACCTATACAATAATCTATAATGTATGTGTTTTTATCTAAGTTTATCGTCATTCTACTATCCTGACCTATACAATAATCTATAATGTATGTGTGTTTATCTAAGTTTATCGTCATTCTACTATCCTGACCTATACAATAATCTATAATGTATGTGTGTTTATCTAAGTTTATCGTCATTCTACTATCCTGACCTATACAATAATCTATAATGTATGTGTGTTTATCTAAGTTTATTGTCATTCTACTATCCTGACCTATACAATAATCTATAATGTATGTGTGTTTATCTAAGTTTATCGTCATTCTACTATCCTGACCTATGCAATAATCTATAATGTATGTGTGTTTATCTAAGTTTATCGTCATTCTACTATCCTGACCTATACAATAATCTATAATGTATGTGTGTTTATCTAAGTTTATCGTCATTCTACTATCCTGACCTATACAATAATCTATAATGTATGTGTGTTTATCTAAGTTTATCGTCATTCTACTATCCTGACATATACAATAATCTAAAATGTATGTGTGTTTATCTAAGTTTATCGTCATTCTACTATCCTGACCTATACAATAATCTATAATGTATGTGTGTTTATCTAAGTTTATCGTCATTCTACTATCCTCACCTATACAATAATCTATAATGTATGTGTGTTTATGTAAGTTTATCGTCATTCTACTATCCTGACCTATACAATAATCTATAATGTATGTGTGTTTATCTAAGTTTATCGTCATTCTACTATCATGACCTATACAATAATCTATAATGTATGTGTGTTTATCTAAGTTTACCGTCATTCTACTATCCTGACCTATACAATAATCTATAATGTATGTGTGTTTATCTAAGTTTATCGTCATTCTACTATCCTGACCTATACAATAATCTATAATGTATGTGTGTTTATGTAAGTTTATCGTCATTCTACTATCCTGACCTATACAATAATCTATAATGTATGTGTGTTTATCTAAGTTTATCGTCATTCTACTATCCTGACCTATACAATAATCTATAATGTATGTGTGTTTATCTAAGTTTATCGTCATTCTACTATCCTGACCTATACAATAATCTATAATGTATGTGTATTTATCTAAGTTTATCGTCATTCTACTATCCTGACCTATACAATAATCTATAATGTATGTGTGTTTATCTAAGTTTATCGCCATTCTACTATCCTGACCTATACAATAATCTATAATGTATGTGTGTTTATGTAAGTTTATCGTCATTCTACTATCCTGGCTTATACAATAATCTATAATGTATGTGTGTTTATCTAAGTTTATCGTCATTCTACTATCCTGACCTATACAATAATCTATAATGTATGTGTATTTATCTAAGTTTATCGTCATTCTACTATCCTGACCTATACAATAATCTATAATGTATGTGTGTTTATCTAAGTTTATGGTCATTCTACTATCCTGACCTATACAATAATCTATAATGTATGTGTGTTTATGTAAGTTTATCGTCATTCTACTATCCTGACCTATAAAATAATCTATAATGTATGTGTGTTTATCTAAGTTTACCGTCATTCTATTATCATGACCTATACAATAATCTATAATGTATGTGTGTTTATCTAAGTTTATCGTCATTCTACTATCCTGACCTATACAATAATCTATATTGTATGTGTGTTTATGTAAGTTTATCGTCATTCTACTATCCTGACCTATACAATAATCTATAATGTATGTGTGTTTATCTAAGTTTATCGTCATTCTACTATCATGACCTATACAATAATCTATAATGTATGTGTGTTTATCTAAGTTTATCGTCATTCTACTATCCTGACCTATACAATAATCTATAATGTATGTGTGTTTATGTAAGTTTATCGTCATTCTACTATCCTGACCTATACAATAATCTATAATGTATGTGTGTTTATCTAAGTTTATCGTCATTCTACTATCATGACCTATACAATAATCTATAATGTATGTGTGTTTATCTAAGTTTACCGTCATTCTACTATCCTGACCTATACAATAATCTATAATGTATGTGTGTTTATCTAAGTTTATCGTCATTCTACTATCCTGACCTATACAATAATCTATAATGTATGTGTGTTTATCTAAGTTTATCGTCATTCTACTATCCTGACCTATACAATAATCTATAATGTATGTGTGTTTATCTAAGTTTATCGTCATTCTACTATCCTGACCTATACAATAATCTATAATGTATGTGTGTTTATCTAAGTTTATCGTCATTCTACTATCCTGACCTATACAATAATCTATAATGTATGTGTATTTATCTAAGTTTATCGTCATTCTACTATCCTGACCTATACAATAATCTATAATGTATGTGTGTTTATCTAAGTTTATCGCCATTCTACTATCCTGACCTATACAATAATCTATAATGTATGTGTGTTTATGTAAGTTTATCGTCATTCTACTATCCTGGCTTATACAATAATCTATAATGTATGTGTGTTTATCTAAGTTTATCGTCATTCTACTATCCTGACCTATACAATAATCTATAATGTATGTGTATTTATCTAAGTTTATCGTCATTCTACTATCCTGACCTATGCAATAATCTATAATGTATGTGTGTTTATCTAAGTTTATCGTCATTCTACTATCCTGACCTATACAATAATCTATAATGTATGTGTGTTTATGTAAGTTTATCGTCATTCTACTATCCTGACCTATACAATAATCTATAATGTATGTGTGTTTATCTAAGTTTATCGTCATTCTACTATCCTCACCTATACAATAATCTATAATGTATGTGTGTTTATGTAAGTTTATCGTCATTCTACTATCCTGACCTATACAATAATCTATAATGTATGTATGTTTATGTAAGTTTATCGTCATTCTACTATCCTGACCTATACAATAATCTATAATGCATGTGTGTTTATCTAAGTTTATCGTCATTCTACTATCCTTACCTATACAATAATCTATAATGTATGTGTGTTTATCTAAGTGTATCGTCATTCTACTATCATGACCTATACAATAATCTATAATGTATGTGTGTTTATCTAAGTTTATCGTCATTCTACTATCCTGACCTATACAATAATCTATAATGTATGTGTGTTTATCTAAGTTTATCGTCATTCTACTATCCTGACCTATACCATAATCTATAATGTATGTGTGTTTATCTAAGTTTATCGTCATTCTACTATCCTGACCTATACAATAATCTATAATGTATGTGTGTTTATCTAAGTTTATCGTCATTCTACTATCCTGACCTATACAATAATCTATAATGTATGTGTGTTTATCTAAGTTTATCGCCATTCTACTATCCTGACCTATACAATAATCTATAATGTATGTGTGTTTATCTAAGTTTATCGCCATTCTACTATCCTGACCTATACAATAATCTATAATGAATGTGTGTTTATGTAAGTTTATCGTCATTCTACTATCCTGGCTTATACAATAATCTATAATGTATGTGTGTTTATCTAAGTTTATCGTCATTCTACTATCCTGACCTATACAATAACCTATAGTGTATGTGTATTTATCTAAGTTTATCGTCATTCTACTATCCTGACCTGTACAATAATCTATAATGTATGTGTGTTTATCTAAGTTTATCGTCATTCTACTATCCTGACCTATACAATAATCTATAATGTATGTGTGTTTATGTAAGTTTATCGTCATTCTACTATCATGACCTATACAATAATCTATAATGTATGTGTTTTTATCTAAGTTTATCGTCATTCTACTATCCTGACCTATACAATAATCTATAATGTATGTGTGTTTATCTAAGTTTATCGTCATTCTACTATCATGACCTATACAATAATCTATAATGTATGTGTGTTTATCTAAGTTTATCGTCATTCTACTATCATGACCTATACAATAATCTATAATGTATGTGTGTTTATCTAAGTTTATCGTCATTCTACTATCCTGACCTATACAATAATCTATAATGTATGTGTGTTTATCTACGTTTATCGTCATTATATTATCCTGACCTATACAATAATCTATAATGTATGTGTTTTTATCTAAGTTTATCGTCATTCTACTATCCTGACCTATACAATAATCTATAATGTATGTGTGTTTATCTAAGTTTATCGTCATTCTACTATCCTGACCTATACAATAATCTATAATGTATGTGTGTTTATCTAAGTTTATCGTCATTCTACTATCCTGACCTATACAATAATCTATAATGTATGTGTGTTTATCTAAGTTTATTGTCATTCTACTATCCTGACCTATACAATAATCTATAATGTATGTGTGTTTATCTAAGTTTATCGTCATTCTACTATCCTGACCTATGCAATAATCTATAATGTATGTGTGTTTATCTAAGTTTATCGTCATTCTACTATCCTGACCTATACAATAATCTATAATGTATGTGTGTTTATCTAAGTTTATCGTCATTCTACTATCCTGACCTATACAATAATCTATAATGTATGTGTGTTTATCTAAGTTTATCGTCATTCTACTATCCTGACATATACAATAATCTATAATGTATGTGTGTTTATCTAAGTTTATCGTCATTCTACTATCCTGACCTATACAATAATCTATAATGTATGTGTGTTTATCTAAGTTTATCGTCATTCTACTATCCTCACCTATACAATAATCTATAATGTATGTGTGTTTATGTAAGTTTATCGTCATTCTACTATCCTGACCTATACAATAATCTATAATGTATGTGTGTTTATCTAAGTTTATCGTCATTCTACTATCATGACCTATACAATAATCTATAATGTATGTGTGTTTATCTAAGTTTACCGTCATTCTACTATCCTGACCTATACAATAATCTATAATGTATGTGTGTTTATCTAAGTTTATCGTCATTCTACTATCCTGACCTATACAATAATCTATAATGTATGTGTGTTTATGTAAGTTTATCGTCATTCTACTATCCTGACCTATACAATAATCTATAATGTATGTGTGTTTATCTAAGTTTATCGTCATTCTACTATCCTGACCTATACAATAATCTATAATGTATGTGTGTTTATCTAAGTTTATCGTCATTCTACTATCCTGACCTATACAATAATCTATAATGTATGTGTATTTATCTAAGTTTATCGTCATTCTACTATCCTGACCTATACAATAATCTATAATGTATGTGTGTTTATCTAAGTTTATCGCCATTCTACTATCCTGACCTATACAATAATCTATAATGTATGTGTGTTTATGTAAGTTTATCGTCATTCTACTATCCTGGCTTATACAATAATCTATAATGTATGTGTGTTTATCTAAGTTTATCGTCATTCTACTATCCTGACCTATACAATAATCTATAATGTATGTGTATTTATCTAAGTTTATCGTCATTCTACTATCCTGACCTATACAATAATCTATAATGTATGTGTGTTTATCTAAGTTTATGGTCATTCTACTATCCTGACCTATACAATAATCTATAATGTATGTGTGTTTATGTAAGTTTATCGTCATTCTACTATCCTGACCTATACAATAATCTATAATGTATGTGTGTTTATCTAAGTTTACCGTCATTCTATTATCATGACCTATACAATAATCTATAATGTATGTGTGTTTATCTAAGTTTATCGTCATTCTACTATCCTGACCTATACAATAATCTATATTGTATGTGTGTTTATGTAAGTTTATCGTCATTCTACTATCCTGACCTATACAATAATCTATAATGTATGTGTGTTTATCTAAGTTTATCGTCATTCTACTATCATGACCTATACAATAATCTATAATGTATGTGTGTTTATCTAAGTTTATCGTCATTCTACTATCCTGACCTATACAATAATCTATAATGTATGTGTGTTTATGTAAGTTTATCGTCATTCTACTATCCTGACCTATACAATAATCTATAATGTATGTGTGTTTATCTAAGTTTATCGTCATTCTACTATCATGACCTATACAATAATCTATAATGTATGTGTGTTTATCTAAGTTTACCGTCATTCTACTATCCTGACCTATACAATAATCTATAATGTATGTGTGTTTATCTAAGTTTATCGTCATTCTACTATCCTGACCTATACAATAATCTATAATGTATGTGTGTTTATCTAAGTTTATCGTCATTCTACTATCCTGACCTATACAATAATCTATAATGTATGTGTATTTATCTAAGTTTATCGTCATTCTACTATCCTGACCTATACAATAATCTATAATGTATGTGTGTTTATCTAAGTTTATCGCCATTCTACTATCCTGACCTATACAATAATCTATAATGTATGTGTGTTTATGTAAGTTTATCGTCATTCTACTATCCTGGCTTATACAATAATCTATAATGTATGTGTGTTTATCTTAGTTTATCGCCATTCTACTATCCTGACCTATACAATAATCTATATTGTATGTGTGTTTATGTAAGTTTATCGTCATTCTACTATCCTGACCTATACAATAATCTATAATGTATGTGTGTTTATCTAAGTTTATCGTCATTCTACTATCATGACCTATACAATAATCTATAATGTATGTGTGTTTATCTAAGTTTATCGTCATTCTACTATCCTGACCTATACAATAATCTATAATGTATGTGTGTTTATGTAAGTTTATCGTCATTCTACTATCATGACCTATACAATAATCTATAATGTATGTGTGTTTATCTAAGTTTACCGTCATTCTACTATCCTGACCTATACAATAATCTATAATGTATGTGTGTTTATCTAAGTTTATCGTCATTCTACTATCCTGACCTATACAATAATCTATAATGTATGTGTGTTTATCTAAGTTTATCGTCATTCTACTATCCTGACCTATACAATAATCTATAATGTATGTGTGTTTATCTAAGTTTATCGTCATTCTACTATCCTGACCTATACAATAATCTATAATGTATGTGTGTTTATCTAAGTTTATCGTCATTCTACTATCCTGACCTATACAATAATCTATAATGTATGTGTATTTATCTAAGTTTATCGTCATTCTACTATCCTGACCTATACAATAATCTATAATGTATGTGTGTTTATCTAAGTTTATCGCCATTCTACTATCCTGACCTATACAATAATCTATAATGTATGTGTGTTTATGTAAGTTTATCGTCATTCTACTATCCTGGCTTATACAATAATCTATAATGTATGTGTGTTTATCTAAGTTTATCGTCATTCTACTATCCTGACCTATACAATAATCTATAATGTATGTGTATTTATCTAAGTTTATCGTCATTCTACTATCCTGACCTATACAATAATCTATATTGTATGTGTGTTTATGTAAGTTTATCGTCATTCTACTATCCTGACCTATACAATAATCTATAATGTATGTGTGTTTATCTAAGTTTATCGTCATTCTACTATCATGACCTATACAATAATCTATAATGTATGTGTGTTTATCTAAGTTTATCGTCATTCTACTATCCTGACCTATACAATAATCTATAATGTATGTGTGTTTATGTAAGTTTATCGTCATTCTACTATCCTGACCTATACAATAATCTATAATGTATGTGTGTTTATGTAAGTTTATCGTCATTCTACTATCCTGACCTATACAATAATCTATAATGTATGTGTGTTTATCTAAGTTTATCGTCATTCTACTATCATGACCTATACAATAATCTATAATGTATGTGTGTTTATCTAAGTTTATCGTCATTCTACTATCCTGACCTATACAATAATCTATAATGTATGTGTGTTTATCTACGTTTATCGTCATTATACTATCCTGACCTATACAATAATCTATAATGTATGTGTGTTTATGTAAGTTTATCGTCATTCTACTATCCTGACCTATACAATAATCTATAATGTATGTGTGTTTATGTAAGTTTATCGTCATTCTACTATCCTGACCTATACAATAATCTATAATGTATGTGTGTTTATCTAAGTTTATCGTCATTCTACTATCATGACCTATACAATAATCTATAATGTATGTGTGTTTATCTAAGTTTATCGTCATTCTACTATCCTGACCTATACAATAATCTATAATGTATGTGTGTTTATCTACGTTTATCGTCATTATACTATCCTGACCTATACAATAATCTATAATGTATGTGTGTTTATCTAAGTTTATCGTCATTCTACTATCCTGACCTATACAATAATCTATAATGTATGTGTGTTTATCTAAGTTTATCGTCATTCTACTATCCTGACCTATACAATAATCTATAATGTATGTGTGTTTATCTAAGTTTATCGTCATTCTACTATCCTGACCTATACAATAATCTATATTGTATTTGTGTTTATCTAAGTTTATCGTCATTCTACTATCCTGACCTATGCAATAATCTATAATGTATGTGTGTTTATCTAAGTTTATCGTCATTCTACTATCCTGACCTATACAATAATCTATAATGTATGTGTGTTTATCTAAGTTTATCGTCATTCTACTATCCTGACCTATACAATAATCTATAATGTATGTGTGTTTATCTAAGTTTATCGTCATTCTACTATCCTGACCTATACAATAATCTATAATGTATGTGTGTTTATCTAAGTTTATCGTCATTCTACTATCCTGACCTATACAATAATCTATAATGTATGTGTGTTTATCTAAGTTTATCGTCATTCTACTATCCTGACCTATACAATAATCTATAATGTATGTGTGTTTATCTAAGTTTATCGTCATTCTACTATCCTGACATATACAATAATCTAAAATGTATGTGTGTTTATCTAAGTTTATCGTCATTCTACTATCCTGACCTATACAATAATCTATAATGTATGTGTGTTTATCTAAGTTTATCGTCATTCTACTATCCTCACCTATACAATAATCTATAATGTATGTGTGTTTATGTAAGTTTATCGTCATTCTACTATCCTGACCTATACAATAATCTATAATGTATGTGTGTTTATCTAAGTTTATCGTCATTCTACTATCATGACCTATACAATAATCTATAATGTATGTGTGTTTATCTAAGTTTACCGTCATTCTACTATCCTGACCTATACAATAATCTATAATGTATGTGTGTTTATCTAAGTTTATCGTCATTCTACTATCCTGACCTATACAATAATCTATAATGTATGTGTGTTTATGTAAGTTTATCGTCATTCTACTATCCTGACCTATACAATAATCTATAATGTATGTGTGTTTATCTAAGTTTATCGTCATTCTACTATCCTGACCTATACAATAATCTATAATGTATGTGTGTTTATCTAAGTTTATCGTCATTCTACTATCCTGACCTATACAATAATCTATAATGTATGTGTATTTATCTAAGTTTATCGTCATTCTACTATCCTGACCTATACAATAATCTATAATGTATGTGTGTTTATCTAAGTTTATCGCCATTCTACTATCCTGACCTATACAATAATCTATAATGTATGTGTGTTTATGTAAGTTTATCGTCATTCTACTATCCTGGCTTATACAATAATCTATAATGTATGTGTGTTTATCTAAGTTTATCGTCATTCTACTATCCTGACCTATACAATAATCTATAATGTATGTGTATTTATCTAAGTTTATCGTCATTCTACTATCCTGACCTATACAATAATCTATAATGTATGTGTGTTTATCTAAGTTTATGGTCATTCTACTATCCTGACCTATACAATAATCTATAATGTATGTGTGTTTATCTAAGTTTATCGTCATTCTACTATCCTGACCTATACAATAATCTATAATGTATGTGTATTTATCTAAGTTTATCGTCATTCTACTATCCTGACTTATACAATAATCTATAATGTATGTGTGTTTATCTAAGTTTATGGTCATTCTACTATCCTGACCTATGCAATAATCTATAATGTATGTGTGTTTATGTAAGTTTATCGTCATTCTACTATCCTTACCTATACAATAATCTATAATGTATGTGTGTTTATCTAAGTTTATCGTCATTCTACTATCCTGACCTATACAATAATCTATAATGTATGTGTGTTTATGTAAGTTTATCGTCATTCTACTATCATGACCTATACAATAATCTATAATGTATGTGTGTTTATCTAAGTTTATCGTCATTCTACTATCCTGACCTATACAATAATCTATAATGTATGTGTGTTTATGTAAGTTTATCGTCATTCTACTATCCTGACCTATACAATAATCTATAATGTATGTGTGTTTATCTAAGTTTATCGTCATTCTACTATCATGACCTATACAATAATCTATAATGTATGTGTGTTTATCTAAGTTTATCGTCATTCTACTATCCTGACCTATACAATAATCTATAATGTATGTGTGTTTATCTACGTTTATCGTCAATATACTATCCTGACCTATACAATAATCTATAATGTATGTGTGTTTATGTAAGTTTATCGTCATTCTACTATCCTGACCTATACAATAATCTATAATGTATGTGTGTTTATGTAAGTTTATCGTCATTCTACTATCCTGACCTATGCAATAATCTATAATGTATGTGTGTTTATCTAAGTTTATCGTCATTCTACTATCCTGACCTATACAATAATCTATAATGTATGTGTGTTTATTAAAGTTTATCGTCATTTTACTATCCTGACCTATACAATAATCTATAATGTATGTGTGTTTATCTAAGTTTATCGTCATTCTACTATCATGACCTATACAATAATCTATAATGTATGTGTGTTTATCTAAGTTTATCGTCATTCTACTATCCTGACCTATGCAATAATCTATAATGTATGTGTGTTTATCTAAGTTTATCGTCATTCTACTATCCTGACCTATACAATAATCTATAATGTATGTGTGTTTATGTAAGTTTATCGTCATTCTACTATCCTGACCTATACAATAATCTATAATGTATGTGTGTTTATCTAAGTTTATCGTCATTCTACTATCATGACCTATACAATAATCTATAATGTATGTGTGTTTATCTAAGTTTATCGTCATTCTACAATCCTGACCTATACAATAATCTATAATGTATGTGTGTTTATCTAAGTTTATCGTCATTATACTATCCTGACCTATACAATAATCTATAATGTATGTGTGTTTATCTAAGTTTATCGTCATTCTACTATCCTGACCTATACAATAATCTATAATGTATGTGTGTTTATATAAGTTTATCGTTATTCTACTATCCTGACCTATACAATAATCTATAATGTATGTGTGTTTATCTAAGTTTATCGTCATTCTACTATCCTGACCTATACAATAATCTATAATGTATGTGTGTTTATCTAAGTTTATCGTCATTCTACTATCCTGACCTATACAATAATCTATATTGTATGTGTGTTTATCTAAGTTTATCGTCATTCTACTATCCTGACCTATACAATAATCTATAATGTATGTGTGTTTATCTAAGTTTATCGTCATTCTACTATCCTGACCTATACAATAATCTATAATGTATGTGTGTTTATCTAAGTTTATCGTCATTCTACTATCCTGACCTATACAATAATCTATAATGTATGTGTGTTTATCTAAGTTTATCGTCATTCTACTATCCTGACCTATACAATAATCTATAATGTATGTGTGTTTATCTAAGTTTATCGTCATTCTACTATCCTGACCTATACAATAATCTATAATGTATGTGTGTTTATGTAAGTTTATCGTCATTCTACTATCCTGACCTATACAATAATCTATAATGTATGTGTGTTTATCTAAGTTTATCGTCATTCTACTATCCTGACCTATACAATAATCTATAATGTATGTGTGTTTATCTAAGTTTATCGTCATTCTACTATCCTGACCTATACAATAATCTATAATGTATGTGTGTTTATCTAAGTTTATCGTCATTCTACTATCCTGACCTATACAATAATCTATAATGTATGTGTGTTTATCTAAGTTTATCGTTATTCTACTATCCTGACCTATACAATAATCTATAATGTATGTGTGTTTATCTAAGTTTATCGTCATTCTACTATCCTGACCTATACAATAATCTATAATGTATGTGTGTTTATCAAAGTTTATCGTCATTCTACTATCCTGACCTATACAATAATCTATAATGTATGTGTGTTTATCTAAGTTTATCGTCATTCTACTATCCTGACCTATACTATAATCTATAATGTATGTGTGTTTATCTAAGTTTATCGTCATTCTACTATCCTGACCTATACAATAATCTATAATGTATGTGTGTTTATCTAAGTTTATCGTCATTCTACTATCCTGACCTATACAATAATCTATAATGTATGTGTGTTTATCTAAGTTTATCGTCATTCTACTATCCTGACCTATACAATAATCTATAATGTATGTGTGTTTATCTAAGTTTATCGTCATTCTACTATCCTGACCTATACAATAATCTATAATGTATGTGTGTTTATCTAAGTTTATCGTCATTCTACTATCCTGACCTATACAATAATCTATAATGTATGTGTGTTTATATAAGTTTATCGTCATTCTACTATCCTGACCTATACAATAATCTATAATGTATGTGTGTTTATCTAAGTTTATCGTCATTCTACTATCCTGACCTATACAATAATCTATAATGTATGTGTGTTTATCTAAGTTTATCGTCATTCTACTATCCTGACCTATACAATAATCTATATTGTATGTGTGTTTATCTAAGTTTATCGTCATTCTACTATCCTGACCTATACAATAATCTATAATGTATGTGTGTTTATCTAAGTTTATCGTCATTCTACTATCCTGACCTATACAATAATCTATAATGTATGTGTGTTTATCTAAGTTTATCGTCATTCTACTATCCTGACCTATACAATAATCTATAATGTATGTGTGTTTATCTAAGTTTATCGTCATTCTACTATCCTGACCTATACAATAATCTATAATGTATGTGTGTTTATCTAAGTTTATCGTCATTCTACTATCCTGACCTATACAATAATCTATAATGTATGTGTGTTTATGTAAGTTTATCGTCATTCTACTATCCTGACCTATACAATAATCTATAATGTATGTGTGTTTATCTAAGTTTATCGTCATTCTACTATCCTGACCTATACTATAATCTATAATGTATGTGTGTTTATCTAAGTTTATCGTCATTCTACTATCCTGACCTATACAATAATCTATAATGTATGTGTGTTTATCTAAGTTTATCGTCATTCTACTATCCTGACCTATACAATAATCTATAATGTATGTGTGTTTATCTAAGTTTATCGTCATTCTACTATCCTGACCTATACAATAATCTATAATGTATGTGTGTTTATCTAAGTTTATCGTTATTCTACTATCCTGACCTATACAATAATCTATAATGTATGTGTGTTTATCTAAGTTTATCGTCATTCTACTATCCTGACCTATACAATAATCTATAATGTATGTGTGTTTATCAAAGTTTATCGTCATTCTACTATCCTGACCTATACAATAATCTATAATGTATGTGTGTTTATTTAAGTTTATCGTCATTCTACTATCCTGACCTATACAATAATCTATAATGTATGTGTGTTTATCTAAGTTTATCGTCATTCTACTATCATGACCTATACAATAATCTATAATGTATGTGTGTTATCTAAGTTTATCGTCATTCTACTATCCTGACCTATACAATAATCTATAATGTATGTGTGTTTATCTAAGTTTATCGTCATTCTACTATCCTGACCTATACAATAATCTATAATGTATGTGTGTTTATCTACGTTTATCGTCATTATATTATCCTGACCTATACAATAATCTATAATGTATGTGTGTTTATCTAAGTTTATCGTCATTCTACTATCCTAACCTATACAATAATCTATAATGTATGTGTGTTTATCTAAGTTTATCGTCATTCTACTATCCTGACCTATACAATAATCTATAATGTATGTGTGTTTATCTAAGTTTATCGTCATTCTACTATCCTGACATATACAATAATCTATAATGTATGTGTGTTTATCTAAGTTTATTGTCATTCTACTATCCTGACCTATACAATAATCTATAATGTATGTGTGTTTATCTAAGTTTATCGTCATTCTACTATCCTGACCTATGCAATAATCTATAATGTATGTGTGTTTATCTAAGTTTATCGTCATTCTACTATCCTGACCTATACAATAATCTATAATGTATGTGTGTTTATCTAAGTTTATCGTCATTCTACTATCCTGACCTATACAATAATCTATAATGTATGTGTGTTTATCTAAGTTTATCGTCATTCTACTATCCTGACCTATACAATAATCTATAATGTATGTGTGTTTATCTAAGTTTATCGTCATTCTACTATCCTGACCTATACAATAATCTATAATGTATGTGTGTTTATCTAAGTTTATCGTCATTCTACTATCCTGGCCTATACAATAATCTATAATGTATGTGTGTTTATCTAAGTTTATCGTCATTCTACTATCCTGACCTATACAATAATTTATAATGTATGTGTGTTTATGTAAGTTTATCGTCATTCTACTATCCTGACCTATACAATAATCTATATTGTATGTGTGTTTATCTAAGTTTATCGTCATTCTACTATCATGACCTATACAATAATCTATAATGTATGTGTATTTATCTAAGTTTATCGTCATTCTACTATCCTGACCTATACAATAATCTATAATGTATGTGTTTTTATCTAAGTTTATCGTCATTCTACTATCCTGACCTATACAATAATCTATAATGTATGTGTGTTTATCTATGTTTATCGTCATTCTACTATCCTGACCTATACAATAATCTATAATGTATGTGTGTTTATCTAAGTTTATCGTCATTATACTATCCTGACCTATACAATAATCTATAGTGTATGTGTGCTTATGTAAGTTTATCGTCATTCTACTATCCTGGCTTATACAATAATCTATAATGTATGTGTGTTTATCTAAGTTTATCGTCATTCTACTATCCTGACCTATACAATAATCTATAATGTATGTGTATTTATCTAAGTTTATCGTCATTCTACTATCCTGACCTATACAATAATCTATAATGTATGTGTGTTTATCTAAGTTTATGGTCATTCTACTATCCTGACCTATACAATAATCTATAATGTATGTGTGTTTATGTAAGTTTATCGTCATTCTACTATCCTGACCTATACAATAATCTATAATGTATGTGTGTTTATCTAAGTTTATGGTCATTCTATTATCATGACCTATACAATAATCTATAATGTATGTGTGTTTATCTAAGTTTATCGTCATTCTACTATCCTGACCTATACAATAATCTATAATGTATGTGTGTTTATGTAAGTTTATCGTCATTCTACTATCCTGACCTATACAATAATCTATAATGTATGTGTGTTTATCTAAGTTTATCGTCATTCTACTATCATGACCTATACAATAATCTATAATGTATGTGTGTTTATCTAAGTTTATCGTCATTCTACTATCCTGACCTATACAATAATCTATAATGTATGTGTGTTTATGTAAGTTTATCGTCATTCTACTATCCTGACCTATACAATAATCTATAATGTATGTGTGTTTATCTAAGTTTATCGTCATTCTACTATCATGACCTATACAATAATCTATAATGTATGTGTGTTTATCTAAGTTTATCGTCATTCTACTATCCTGACCTATACAATAATCTATAATGTATGTGTGTTTATCTACGTTTATCGTCATTATACTATCCTGACCTATACAATAATCTATAATGTATGTGTGTTTATCTAAGTTTATCGTCATTCTACTATACTGACCTATACAATAATCTATAATGTATGTGTGTTTATCAAAGTTTATCGTCATTCTTCTATCCTGACCTATACAATAATCTATAATGTATGTGTGTTTATCTAAGTTTATCGTCATTCTACTATCATGACCTATACAATAATCTATAATGTATGTGTGTTTATCTAAGTTTATCGTCAATCTACTATCCTGACCTATACAATAATCTATAATGTATGTGTGTTTATCTAAGTTTATCGTCATTCTACTATCCTGACCTATACAATAATCTATAATGTATGTGTGTTTATGTAAGTGTATCGTCATTCTACTATCCTGACCTATACAATAATCTATAATGTATGTGTGTTTATCTAAGTTTATCGTCATTCTACTATCATGACCTATACAATAATCTATAATGTATGTGTGTTTATCTAAGTTTATCGTCATTCTACTATCCTGACCTATACAATAATCTATAATGTATGTGTGTTTATCTACGTTTATCGTCATTATACTATCCTGACCTATACAATAATCTATAATGTATGTGTGTTTATGTAAGTTTATCGTCATTCTACTATCCTGACCTATACAATAATCTATAATGTATGTGTGTTTATCTAAGTTTATCGTCATTCTACTATCCTGACCTATACAATAATCTATAATGTATGTGTGTTTATCTAAGTTTATCGTCATTCTATTATCATGACCTATACAATAATCTATAATGTATGTGTGTTTATCTAAGTTTATCGTCATTCTACTATCCTGACCTATACAATAATCTATAATGTATGTGTGTTTATCTACGTTTATCGTCATTATACTATCCTGACCTATACAATAATCTATAATGTATGTGTGTTTATATAAGTTTATCGTCATTCTACTATCCTGACCTATACAATAATCTATAATGTATGTGTGTTTATCTAAGTTTATCGTCATTCTACTATCCTGACCTATACAATAATCTATAATGTATGTGTGTTTATCTAAGTTTATCGTCATTCTACTATCCTGACCTATACAATAATCTATATTGTATGTGTGTTTATCTAAGTTTATCGTCATTCTACTATCCTGACCTATACAATAATCTATAATGTATGTGTGTTTATCTAAGTTTATCGTCATTCTACTATCCTGACCTATACAATAATCTATAATGTATGTGTGTTTATCTAAGTTTATCGTCATTCTACTATCCTGACCTATACAATAATCTATAATGTATGTGTGTTTATCTAAGTTTATCGTCTATCTACTATCCTGACCTATACAATAATCTATAATGTATGTGTGTTTATCTAAGTTTATCGTCATTCTACTATCCTGACCTATACAATAATCTATAATGTATGTCTGTTTATCTAAGTTTATCGTCATTCTACTATCCTGACCTATACAATAATCTATAATGTATGTGTGTTTATCTAAGTTTATCGTCATTCTACTATCCTGACCTATACAATAATCTATAATGTATGTGTGTTTATCTAAGTTTATCGTCATTATACTATCCTGACCTATACAATAATCTATAATGTATGTGTGTTTATCTAAGTTTATCGTCATTCTACTATCCTGACCTATACAATAATCTATAATGTATGTGTGTTTATCTAAGTTTATCGTCATTCTACTATCCTGACCTATACAATAATCTATAATGTATGTGTGTTTATCTAAGTTTATCGTCATTCTACTATCCTGACCTATACAATAATCTATAATGTATGTGTGTTTATCTAAGTTTATCGTCATTCTACTATCCGACCTATACAATAATATATAATGTATGTGTGTTTATCTAAGTTTATCGTCATTCTACTATCCTGACCTATACAATAATCTATAATGTATGTGTGTTTATCTAAGTTTATCGTCATTCTACTATCCTGACCTATACAATAATCTATAATGTATGTGTATTTATCTAAGTTTATCGTCATTCTACTATCCTGACCTATACAATAATCTATAATGTATGTTTGTTTATCTAAGTTTATCGTCATTCTACTATCATGACCTATACAATAATCTATAATGTATGTGTGTTTATCTAAGTTTATCGTCGTTCTACTATCCTGACCTATACAATAATCTATAATGTATGTGTGTTTATCTAAGTTTATCGTCGTTCTACTATCATGACCTATACAATAATCTATAATGTATGTGTGTTTATCTAAGTTTATCGTCGTTCTACTATCATGACCTATACAATAATCTATAATGTATGTGTGTTTATCTACGTTTATCGTCATTATACTATCCTGACCTATACAATAATCTATAATGTATGTGTGTTTATATAAGTTTATCGTCATTCTACTATCCTGACCTATACAATAATCTATAATGTATGTGTGTTTATCTAAGTTTATCGTCATTCTACTATCCTGACCTATACAATAATCTATAATGTATGTGTGTTTATCTAAGTTTATCGTCATTCTACTATCCTGACCTATACAATAATCTATAATGTATGTGTGTTTATCTAAGTTTATCGTCGTTCTACTATCCTGACCTATACAATAATCTATAATGTATGTGTGTTTATCTAAGTTTATCGTCATTCTACTATCATGACCTATACAATAATCTATAATGTATGTGTGTTTATGTAAGTTTATCGTCATTCTACTATCATGACCTATACAATAATCTATAATGTATGTGTGTTTATCTAAGTTTATCGTCATTCTACTATCCTGACCTATACAATAATCTATAATGTATGTGTGTTTATCTAAGTTTATCGTCATTCTACTATCCTGACCTATACAATAATCTATAATGTATGTGTGTTTATCTAAGTTTATCGTCATTCTACTATCCTGACCTATACAATAATCTATAATGTATGTGTGTTTATCTAAGTTTATCGTCGTTCTACTATCCTGACCTATACAATAATCTATAATGTATGTGTGTTTATCTAAGTTTATCGTCATTCTACTATCATGACCTATACAATAATCTATAATGTATGTTTGTTTATCTAAGTTTATCGTCATTCTACTATCATGACCTATACAATAATCTATAATGTATGTGTGTTTATCTAAGTTTATCGTCATTCTACTATCCTGACCTATACAATAATATATAATGTATGTGTGTTTATCTAAGTTTATCGTCATTCTACTATCCTGACCTATACAATAATCTATAATGTATGTGTGTTTATCTAAGTTTATCGTCGTTCTACTATCCTGACCTATACAATAATCTATAATGTATGTGTGTTTATCTAAGTTTATCGTCATTCTACTATCCTGACCTATACAATAATCTATAATGTATGTGTGTTTATCTAAGTTTATCGTCATTCTACTATCCTGACCTATACAATAATCTATAATGTATGTGTGTTTATCTAAGTTTATCGTCGTTCTACTATCCTGACCTATACAATAATCTATAATGTATGTGTGTTTATCTAAGTTTATCGTCATTCTACTATCATGACCTATACAATAATCTATAATGTATGTTTGTTTATCTAAGTTTATCGTCATTCTACTATCATGACCTATACAATAATCTATAATGTATGTGTGTTTATCTAAGTTTATCGTCATTCTACTATCCTGACCTATACAATAATATATAATGTATGTGTGTTTATCTAAGTTTATCGTCATTCTACTATCCTGACCTATACAATAATCTATAATGTATGTGTGTTTATCTAAGTTTATCGTCGTTCTACTATCCTGACCTATACAATAATCTATAATGTATGTGTGTTTATCTAAGTTTATCGTCATTCTACTATCCTGACCTATACAATAATCTATAATGTATGTGTGTTTATCTAAGTTTATCGTCATTCTACTATCCTGACCTATACAATAATCTATAATGTATGTGTGTTTATCTAAGTTTATCGTCGTTCTACTATCCTGACCTATACAATAATCTATAATGTATGTGTGTTTATCTAAGTTTATCGTCATTCTACTATCCTGACCTATACAATAATCTATAATGTATGTGTGTTTATTTAAGTTTATCGTCATTCTACTATCCTGACCTATACAATAATCTATAATGTATGTGTGTTTATCTAAGTTTATCGTCGTTCTACTATCCTGACCTATACAATAATCTATAATGTATGTGTGTTTATCTAAGTTTATCGTCATTCTACTATCCTGACCTATACAATAATCTATAATGTATGTGTGTTTATCTAAGTTTATCGTCATTCTACTATCCTGACCTATACAATAATCTATAATGTATGTGTGTTTATCTAAGTTTATCGTCATTCTACTATCCTGACCTATACAATAATCTATAATGTATGTGTGTTTATCTAAGTTTATCGTCGTTCTACTATCCTGACCTATACAATAATCTATAATGTATGTGTGTTTATCTAAGTTTATCGTCATTCTACTATCATGACCTATACAATAATCTATAATGTATGTTTGTTTATCTAAGTTTATCGTCATTCTACTATCATGACCTATACAATAATCTATAATGTATGTGTGTTTATCTAAGTTTATCGTCATTCTACTATCCTGACCTATACAATAATATATAATGTATGTGTGTTTATCTAAGTTTATCGTCATTCTACTATCCTGACCTATACAATAATCTATAATGTATGTGTGTTTATCTAAGTTTATCGTCGTTCTACTATCCTGACCTATACAATAATCTATAATGTATGTGTGTTTATCTAAGTTTATCGTCATTCTACTATCCTGACCTATACAATAATCTATAATGTATGTGTGTTTATCTAAGTTTATCGTCATTCTACTATCCTGACCTATACAATAATCTATAATGTATGTGTGTTTATCTAAGTTTATCGTCGTTCTACTATCCTGACCTATACAATAATCTATAATGTATGTGTGTTTATCTAAGTTTATCGTCATTCTACTATCCTGACCTATACAATAATCTATAATGTATGTGTGTTTATTTAAGTTTATCGTCATTCTACTATCCTGACCTATACAATAATCTATAATGTATGTGTGTTTATCTAAGTTTATCGTCATTCTACTATCCTGACCTATACAATAATCTATAATGTATGTGTGTTTATTTAAGTTTATCGTCATTCTACTATCCTGACCTATACAATAATCTATAATGTATGTGTGTTTATCTAAGTTTATCGTCATTCTACTATCCTGACCTATACAATAATCTATAATGTATGTGTGTTTATTTAAGTTTATCGTCATTCTACTATCCTGACCTATACAATAATCTATAATGTATGTGTGTTTATTTAAGTTTATCGTCATTCTACTATCCTGACCTATACAATAATCTATAATGTATGTGTGTTTATTTAAGTTTATCGTCATTCTACTATCCTGACCTATACAATAATCTATAATGTATGTGTGTTTATTTAAGTTTATCGTCATTCTACTATCCTGACCTATACAATAATCTATAATGTATGTGTGTTTATCAAAGTTTATCGTCATTATACTATCCTGACCTATACAATAATCTATAATGTATGTGTGTTTATTTAAGTTTATCGTCATTCTACTATCCTGACCTATACAATAATCTATAATGTATGTGTGTTTATCTACGTTTATCGTCATTATACTATCCTGACCTATACAATAATCTATAATGTATGTGTGTTTATTTAAGTTTATCGTCATTCTACTATCCTGACCTATACAATAATCTATAATGTATGTGTGTTTATTTAAGTTTATCGTCATTCTACTATCCTGACCTATACAATAATCTATAATGTATGTGTGTTTATTTAAGTTTATCGTCATTCTACTATCCTGACCTATACAATAATCTATAATGTATGTGTGTTTATTTAAGTTTATCGTCATTCTACTATCCTGACCTATACAATAATCTATAATGTATGTGTGTTTATCAAAGTTTATCGTCATTATACTATCCTGACCTATACAATAATCTATAATGTATGTGTGTTTATTTAAGTTTATCGTCATTCTACTATCCTGACCTATACAATAATCTATAATGTATGTGTGTTTATCTACGTTTATCGTCATTATACTATCCTGACCTATACAATAATCTATAATGTATGTGTGTTTATTTAAGTTTATCGTCATTCTACTATCCTGACCTATACAATAATCTATAATGTATGTGTGTTTATTTAAGTTTATCGTCATTCTACTATCCTGACCTATACAATAATCTATAATGTATGTGTGTTTATCTAAGTTTATCGTCATTCTACTATCATGACCTATACAATAATCTATAATGTATGTGTGTTTATCTAAGTTTATCGTCATTCTACTATCCTGACCTATACAATAATCTATAATGTATGTGTGTTTATTTAAGTTTATCGTCATTCTACTATCCTGACCTATACAATAATCTATATTGTATGTGTGTTTATGTAAGTTTATCGCCATTCTACTATCCTGACCTATACAATAATCTATAATGTATGTGTGTTTATTTAAGTTTATCGTCATTCTACTATCCTGACCTATACAATAATCTATAATGTATGTGTGTTTATCTAAGTTTATCGTCATTCTACTATCCTGACCTATACAATAATCTATATTGTATGTGTGTTTATGTAAGTTTATCGCCATTCTACTATCCTGACCTATACAATAATCTATAATGTATGTGTGTTTATTTAAGTTTATCGTCATTCTACTATCCTGACCTATACAATAATCTATAATGTATGTGTGTTTATCTAAGTTTATCGTCATTCTACTATCCTGACCTATACAATAATCTATAATGTATGTGTGTTTATGTAAGTTTATCGCCATTCTACTATCCTGACCTATACAATAATCTATAATGTATGTGTGTTTATCTAAGTTTATCGTCATTCTACTATCCTGACCTATACAATAATCTATAATGTATGTGTGTTTATCTAAGTTTATCGTCATTCTACTATCCTGACCTATACAATAATCTATAATGTATGTGTGTTTATGTAAGTTTATCGCCATTCTACTATCCTGACCTATACAATAATCTATAATGTATGTGTGTTTATCTAAGTTTATCGTCATTCTACTATCCTGACCTATACAATAATCTATAATGTATGTGTGTTTATCTAAGTTTATCGTCATTCTACTATCCTGACCTATACAATAATCTATAATGTATGTACCTTTCGTAAGACAGAACATGAATATTCATATGTCCTGTTTTTGTTGTTGTTGTTTTTTTTTTTTTTTTTTTTTTTTTTTCGTGTTCATTCAATTCAATTGAGGTGATAGGTAGTTTTTTGTTTTGTTGATATTAATTTTTGAACTAATCCATATTACAGACCCATTGACTAATTATCAAGTTGATCATGATGCAAATTTTATTACTAATCGGTCATAGTATAATACATAAATGTTGTAGAGTTTTGTCTTCTAGGTTCAGTTTAAATACAACCTCATATAATCATCTAAGTATCATCTACACGAAGGTCAATAAAACGAGTAGAGTCCTATGTCAATACATTAGCATTAGTTCTACCTCCGTAAAGGAACAGGCCTTTACCTCTCTAAGGCCAAAACAAAAATATATGTGTGTTTACTGTCACATGTCAAAAAAATCTAGGGTCGGTCGGTCGGCATTCATTTTTTTTTTTTTTTTTTTTTAACTATCGGCAAAACCAGAAATAGTCGTTCCCGGTTCCAGAATCCGATTCTGGTATTTCATTTTCGAAATTTCTGGTAAGCCGTCATTTGTAGAAACTGTTTTATGACGAGTTTCACAGTTTTTCTACCTTCTTTGCTCTCAATTTCGACAAAAAGCTAGCGGTTGAATAAATAAAACATTGCTGCTGATTAAACAACAGGAATGGTTATCGGAATTCTGTATAAAAATTGATAGGGTCGTTAGCAAAAATTAGTGTCGAATAATTGTCGATAAAAAGGTTAGGGTAGGCGGCTGAAAAATAGGGAGGGTCGGGTGACCGTAAACACACATATTTTTGTTTTGGCCTAACACGAAGGTCAATAAAACAATTAGCTTCCTATGTCAATACCTTAACATTAGTTTTACCTCTGTAGAGGAACAGGCCTTTACATCTCTAACACGAAGGTCAATAAAACAATTAGCTTCCTATGTCAATACCTTAACATTAATTCTAACTCTGTAGAGGAACAGGCCTTTACCACTCTAACATGAAGATCAATAAAATTATTAGCTTGCTATGTCAATACCTTAACATTAGTTCTACCTCTGTAGAGGAACAGGCCTTTGCATCTCTAACATGAAGGTCAATAAAACGATTAGAGTCCTATGTCAACACCTTAACATTAGTTCTACCTCCATAGAGGAACAGCCCTTTACATCTCTAACACGAAGGACAATAAAACTATTAGCTTCCTATGTCAACACCTTAACATTAGTTCTACCTCTGTAGAGGTACAGGCCTTTGCCTCTCTAACATGAAGGTCAATAAAACGATTAGAGTCCTCTGTCAATATCTCAACATTAGTTCTACCTCCGTAGAGGAAAAGGCCTTTACATCTCTAACATGAAGGTCAATAAAACGATTAGAGTCCTATGTCAATATCTAAACATTAGTTGTACTTCCGTATAGGAACAGGCCTTTGCATCTCTAACATGAATGTCAATAAAACGATTAGCTTCCTATGTCAATACCTTAACATTAGTTCTACCTCTGTAGAGGAACAGGTCTTTACCTCTCTAACATGAAGGTCAATAAAACGATTAGAGTCCTTTGTCAATACCTTAACATTAGATCTACCTCCGTACAGGAACAGACCTTTACATTTCTAACACGAAGGTCAATAAAAGGATTAGAGTCCTATGTCAATAACTTAACAGTAGGTATACCTCCGTAGAGGAACAGACCTTTACATATCTAACATGAAGGTCAATAAAACGATTAGCTTCCTATGTCAATACCTTAACATTAGATCTACCTCCGTAGAGGAACAGGCCTTTATATCTCTAACATGAAGGTCAATAAAACGATTAGCTTGCTATGTCAATACCTTAACATTAGTTCTAGCTCTGCAGAGAAACAGGCCTTTGCATCTCTAACATGAAGGTCAATAAAACGATTAGAGTCCTATGTCAAAATCTCAACATTAGTTCTACCTCCGTAGAGGAACAGGCCTTTGCATCTCTAACATGAAGGTCAATAAAACGATTAGAGTCCTATGTCAATACCTTAACATTAATTCTACTTCTGTAGAGGAACAGGCCTTTACATATCTAACACAAAGGTCAATAAAACGATTAGCTTCCTATGTCAATACCATAACATTAGTTCTACCTCTGTAGAGGGGCAGGCCTTTACCCCTCTAACACGAAGGTTAATAAAACGATTAGAGTCCTATGTCAATACCTTAACATTAGATCTACCTCCGTACAGGAACAGACCTTTACATTTCTAACACGAAGGTCAATAAAAGGATTAGAGTCCTATGTCAATACCTTAACAATAGGTAGACCTCCGTAGAGGAACAGACCTTTACATCTCTAACACGAAGGTCAATAAAATGATTAGCTCCCTATGTCAATACCTTAGCATTAGTTCTACCTCCATAGAGGTAAAGGCCTTTACCTCTCTAACATGAAGGTCAATAAAGCGAGTAACTTCCTTTGTCAATACTTTAACATTAGTTCTACCTCCGTAGAGGAACAGGCCTTTACATCTCTACCATGAAGGTCAATAAAACGATTAGCTTCCTCTGTCAATAAATTAACATTAGATCTACCTCCGTAGAGGAACAGGCCTTTATATCTCTAACATGAAGGTCAATAAAACGATTAGCTTCCTCTGTCAATACCTTAACATTAGTTCAACCTCTGTAGAGGAACAGGCCTTTGCATCTCTAACATGAAGGTGAATAAAACGATTAGAGTTCTATGTCAATACCTTAACATTAATTTTACCTCTGTAGAGGAACAGGCCTTTACATCTCTAACACGAAGGTCAATAAAACGATTAGCTTCCTATGTCAATACCTTAACATTAGTTCTACCTCTGTAGAGGAACCGGCATTTACCTCTCTAACACGAAGGTCAATAAAACGATTAGACTCCTATGTCAATACCTTAACATTAGAGCTACCTCCGTACAGGAACAGACCTTTACATTTCTAATACGAAGGTCAATAAAAGGATGAGAGTCCTATGTCAATACCTTAACAGTAGGTATACTCCATAGAGGAACAGACCTTTACATCTCTAACAAGAAGGTCAATAAAACGATTAGCTTCCTCTGTCAATACCTTAACATTTGGTCTACCTCTTTAGAGGAACAGGCCTTTACATCTTTAACACGAAGGTCAATAAAACGATTAGAGTCATATGTCAATACCTTAACATTAGTTCTACCTCCGTAGAGGAAAAGGCCTTTACCTCTCTAACATGAAGGTCAATAAAACGAGTAACTTCCTTTGTCAATACCTTAACATTAGTTCTACCTCCGTAGAGGAACAGGCCTTTACATCTCTAACATGAAGGTCAATAAAACGATTAGCTTCCTCTGTCAATACCTTAACATTAGATCTACCTCCGTAGAGAAACAGGCCTTTATATCTCTAACATGAAGGTCAATAAAACGATTAGCTTCCTCTGTCAATACCTTAACATTACTTGTACCTCCGTAGATGAACAGGCCTTCACATCTCTAATATGAAGGTCAATAAAACGATTAGAGTCCTTTGTCAATACATTAACATTAGTTCTACCTCCGTAGAGGAACAGGCCTTTACCTCTCTAACATGAAGGTGAATAAAACGATTAGAGTCCTCTGTCAATACCTTAACATTAGTTATACCTCCGTAGAAGAACAGGCCTTTACCTCTCTAACATGGAGGTGAATAAAACGAGTAACTTCCTCTGTCAATACCCTAACATTAGTTCTACCTCCGTAGAGGAAAAGGCCTTTACCTCTCTAACATGAAGGTCAATAAAATGATTATCTTCCTCTGTCAATACCTTAACATTAGTTGTACCTCTGTAGAGGAACAGGCCTTTACATCCCTAACACGAAGGTCAATAAATCAATTAGCTTCCTATGTCAATACCTTAACATTAATTCTAACTCTGTAGAGGAACAGGCCTTTACCTCTCTAACATGAAGATCAATAAAATTATTAGCTTGCCATGTCAATACCTTAACATTAGTTCTACCTCTGTAGAGGAACAGGCCTTTGCATCTCTAACATGAAGGTCAATAAAACGATTAGAGTCCTATGTCAACACCTTAACATTAGTTCTACCTCCGTAGAGGAACAGCCCTTTACATCTCTAACACGAAGGTCAATAAAACTATTAGCTTCCTATGTCAACACCTTAACATTAGTTCTACCTCTGTAGAGGAACAGGCTTTTGCATCTCTAACATGAAGGTCAATAAAACGATTAGAGTCCTATGTCAATATCTCAACATTAGTTCTACCTCTGTAGAGGAACAGACCTTTGCATCTCTAACATGAAGGTCAATAAAACGATTAGAGTCCTATGTCAATACCTTAACATTAATTCTACCTCCGTACAGGAACAGGCCTTTACATCTCTAACACGAAGGTCAATAAAACGATTAGAGTCCTATGTCAATACCTTAACATTAATTCTACCTCTGTAGATGGACAGGCCTTTACATCTCTAACACGAAGGTCAATAAAACGATTAGCTTCCTATGTAAATACCTTAACATTAGTTCTACCTCTGCAGAGGAACAGGCCTTTACCTCTCTAACACGAAGGTCAATAAAACGATTAGAGTCATATGTCAATACCTTAACATTAGATCTACCTCCGTACAGGAACAGACCTTTACATTTCTAACACGAATGTCAATAAAAAGATTAGAGTCCTATGTCAATACCTTAACAGTAGGTATACCTCCGTAGAGGAACAGGCCTTTACATATCTAACATGAAGGTCAATAAAACGATTAGCTTTCTCTGGCAATACCTTATCATTAGGTCTACCTCCTTAGAGGAACAGGCCTTTACATCTCTAATACGAAGGTCAATTAAACGATTAGAGTCCTATGTCAATACCTTAACATTAGTTATACCTCTGTAGAGGAACAGGCCTTTACCTCTCTAACATGGAGGTGAATAAAACGAGTAACTTCCTCTGTCAATACCTTAACATTAGTTCTACCTCCGTAGAGGAAAAGGCCTTTACATCTCTAACATGAAGGTCAATAAAACGATTAGCTTCCTCTGTCAATACCTTAACATTAGTTGTACCTCCGTAGAGGAACAGGCCTTTGCATCTCTAACATGAAGGTCAATAAAATGATTAGCTTTCTATGTCAATACTTTAACATTAGTTCTACCTCCGTAGAGGAACAGGCCTTTCCATCGTTAAGATGAAGGTCAATAAAACGATTAACTTCCTATGTCAATACATTTACATTAGTCCTATCTCTGTAGAGCAACATGCCTTTTCATCTCTAACACGAAGGTCAATAAAATGATTAGCTTGCTATGTCAATACCTTAACATTAGTTCTACATCCGTAGAGGAACAGGCCTGTGTCTCTCTAACATGGAGGTCAATAAAACAAGTAGCTTCCTCTGTCAATACCGTAACATTAGTTCTACCTCCGTAGAGGAACAGGCTTTTATATCTCTAACACGAAGGTCAATAAAACGATTAGCTTCCTATGTCAATACCTTAACATTAGTTCTACCTCTGTAGAGGAACAGGCCTTTACATCTCTAACATGAATGTGAATAAAACGATTAGAGTCCTCTGTCAATACCTTAACATTAGTTCTACCTCTGTAGAGGAACAGGCCTTTACATCTCTAACACGAAGGTCAATAAAATGATTAGCTCCCTATGTCAATACCTTAACATTAGTTCTACCTCTGTAGAGGAACAGGCCTTTACATCTCTAACATGAAGGTCAATAAAACGATTAGAGTCCTCTGTCAATACCTTAACAGTAGTTCTACCTCTGTAGAGGAACAGGCCTTTACCTCTCTAACACGAAGGTCAATAAAATTATTAGCTCCCTATGTCAATACCTTAACATTAGTTCTACCTCTGTAGAGGAACAGGCCTTTACATCTCTAACATGAAGGTCAATAAAACGAGTAGCTTCCTCTCTCAATATCTTAACATTAGTTCTACCTTCGTAGAGGAACAGGCCTTTACATCTCTAACATGAAGGTCAATAAAACGATTAGCTTCCTCTGTCAATAAATTAACATTAGATCTACCTCCGTAGGGGAACAGGCCTTTATATCTCTAACATGAAGGTCAATAAAACGATTAGCTTCCTCTGTCAATACCTTAACATTAGTTCAACCTCCGTAGAGGAACAGGCCTTTGCATCTCTAACATGAAGGTGAATAAAACGATTAGAGCCCTATGTCAATATCTCAACATTAGTTCTACCTCCGTAGAGGAACAGGCCTTTGCATCTCTAACATGAAGGTCAATAAAACGATTAGCTTCCTATGTCAATACCTTAACATTAGTTCTACCTCTGTAGAGGAACAGGCATTTACATCTCTAACATGAATATGAATAAAACGATTAGAGTCCTCTGTCAATACCTTAACATTAGTTCTACCTCTGTAGAGGAACAGGCCTTTACATCTCTAACATGAAGGTGAATAAAACGATTAGAGTCCTCTGTTAATACCTTAACATTAGTTTTAGCTCCGTAGAGGAACAGGCCATTACATCTCTAACATGAAGGTCAATAAAACGAGTAGCTTCCTCTCTCAATATCTTAACATTAGTTCTACCTTCGTAGAGGAACAGGCCTTTACATCTCTAACATGAAGGTCAATAAAACGATTAGCTTCCTATGTCAATACCTTATCATTAGTTCTACCTCTGTAGAGGAACAGGCCTTTGCATCTCTAATGCGAAGGTCAATAAAACGATTAGCTTCCTATGTCAATACCTTAACATTAGTTCTACCTCCGTAGAGGAACAGGCTTTTACCTCTCTAACATGAAGGTCAATAAAACGAGTAGCTTCCTCTGTCAATAACTTCACATTAATTCTACATCAGTAGAGGAACAGGCTTTTAAATCGCTAACACGAAGGTCAATAAAACGATTAGCTTCCTATGTCAATACCTTAGCATTAGTTCTACCTCCGTAGAGGAACAGGCTTTAACATCTCTAACACGAAGGTCAATAAAACGATTAGATTCCTATGTCAATACCTTAACATTAGTTCTACCTCTGTAGAGGAACAGGCCTTTACATCGCTAACATGAATGTGAATAAAACGATTAGAGTCCTCTGTCAATACCTTAACATTAGTTCTACCTCTGTAGAGGAACAGGCCTTTACATCTCTAACACGAAGGTCAATAAAATGGTTAGCTCCCTATGTCAATACATTAACATTAGTTCTACCTCCGTAGAGGAACAAGCCTTTACATCTCTAACATGAAGGTCAATAAAACGATTAGAGTCCTCTGTCAATACCCTAACATTAGTTTTAGCTCCGTAGAGGAACAGGCCTTTACATCTCTAACACGAAGGTCAATAAAATGATTAGCTCCCTATGTCAATACCTTAACATTAGTTCTACCTCCGTAGAGGAACAGGCCTTTACATCTCTAACATGAAGGTCAATAAAACGATTAGAGTCCTCTGTCTATACCTTAACATTAGTTTTAGCTTCGTAGAGGAACAGGCCTTTACATCTCTAACATGAAGGTCAATAAAACGAGTAGCTTCCTCTGTCAATATCTTAACATTAGTTCTACCTTCGTAGAGGAACAGGCCTTTACATCTCTAACATGAAGGTCAATAAAACGGTTTGCTTCCTATGTCAATACCTTAACATTAGTTCTACCTCTGTAGAGGAACATGGTTTTACCTCTCTAACATGAAGGTCAATAAAACGGTTTGCTTCCTATGTCAATATCTTAACATTAGTTCTACCTCCGTAGAGGAACAGGCCTTTACATCTCTAACATGAAGGTGAATAAAACGATTAGAGTCCTCTGTCAATACCTTAACATTAGTTTTAGCTCCGTAGAAGAACAGGCCTTTACCTCTCTAACATGAAGGTCAATAAAACGAGTAGCTTCCTATGTCAATACCTTAACATTAGTTCTACCTCCGTAGAGGAACATGGTTTTACCTCTCTAACATGAAGGTCAATAAAACGAGTAGCTTCCTCTGTCAATAACGTCATATTAGTTCTACCTCCGTAGAGGAACAGGCTTTTAAATCTCTAACACGAAGGTCAATAAAACGATTAGCTTCCTATGTCAATACCTTAACATTAGTTCTACCTCTGTAGAGGAACAGGCCTTTACATCTCTAACATGAAGGTGAATAAAACGATTAGAGTCCTCTGTCAATACCTTAACATTAGTTTTAGCTCCGTAGAAGAACAGGCCTTTACCTCTCTAACATGAAGGTCAATAAAACGAGTAGCTTCCTCTGTCAATATCTTAACATTAGTTCTACCTCTGTAGAGGAACAGGCCTTTACATCTCTAACATGAAGGTCAATAAAACGATTAGAGTCCTCTGTCAATACCTTAGCATTAGTTCTACCTCTGTAGAGGAACAGGCCTTTACATCTCTAACATGAAGGTCAATAAAACGATTAGAGTCCTATGTCAATACATTAACATTAGTATTACCTCTGTTGAGGAACAGGCCTTTACATCTTTAATGCGAAGGTCAATAAAACGATTAGCTTCCTATGTCAATACCTTAACATTAGTTCTAAGATTCAGGAAAGATAAGATATATAATTGATAAATATCCTGCATTTATGTTATTTCTCTTTGTGTGTGCATAGTGGTGTCAAACACACCTTTACTTTATGAGTAACATTGCGGATGTCTTACAAAGGAACTGCTTACCCCTCACACCCAGTTTTTGGTGGGATCCGTGTTGCTTCCTTTTAGTTTTGTGTTATGTTGTGTTTTTGTGTGTTGTTTGTCTTCGTCCTGTGTCTTATGTGCCCAATCTTGCCAGTGTGTCTGAATTGTTCATTCTTGATTGCCTCTTGGGGGTTTTCTAACGTTTAATTTATTACTATATTTAATGTTAGCTTCTAATAGCATATATAATTGACAAATCTAGGTAAATGTAGGTATTCTTAGAGTTAAGAAGTATATTATTTTGTGATAAATATAATCTAACAGCATTTGGTATTAACGTAACGTGTCATTATTGTATTAATATTTAGCATGATCTAGTTATTAACCTCTATAATATTCATTATAGTGGGTGGTATATATATATATATCGCTTGAACAGGCTCAGATCTTGGCGGGGGATAAGTTATATACCCTTTAGAAAGTATATACAAAGATAACATTCCCAAACACATAATTGACTTGTATTGTAAACAAAGTTGTGATTATAAATGTTCCACTTAAATGGACAGTATGTATTAAAACTTGTTATTGAAATATATTTATACTGAATAAAGTGAATGGTAGACCTTTCATCACAGTATTGATGACGTAAACAGAAATACGTCATTTAATAGATGACTATCATAGTACACAGCTACTTATGTCAACTTTTAATTTATTTTCATTGATGTATTGTAATCACGTCATATATATTTTCATTTATTTGATGCTATTTTCTAACACCTTTTGTGGTAGAATACATTTCAAGCTCTAAATAGCATCCTCTGTTAAGCCTTAATGTTGGGGTAATTCTAAGTAGGTGACTATTTTATACAGTGCAGTGGTCTGTATTCTCGTGCTATTTAGTGTTCTGGCAGAAACTAGATTATTCCCTTTTAACCGAAACACGCTACGATATATCTGAAATACAGCTATAGTTGACGTTAAACACCATCCAACCAACCAACCAACTAACCAACCAACCAACCAACCAACCAATCAATCTAACATAAGCCATACTGCGTACTCTGCAGGAAACAATTAGCTTGTTTCTAAATCACTGTTTAGTATTTACGTCTAAAAATGTTGTTGAGAAGCATTATTTCCGGTTCACAGAACTGTTCATTTTTTATCAGTAAAACATGTAGTTAATAGCATGTTTTCTGAAACAATGTAGCATTTTAATATCGGTATCAGTAAAACAGGTAGTAAGATGTATGTTTTCTAAAACACTGTTGTACTTTTTTTTATCAGCATCAGTAAAACACGTAGTTAGATGTATGCTTTCTAAAACACTGTCGTATTTTTTAATCAGCATCAGTAAAACAGATAGTTAGATGTATGCCTTCTGAAACACTGTTGTATGTTTTATCAGTACAACAGGTAGTTAGAGGTATGATTTCTGAAACACTTTTATATGCTTTATCAGTAAAACAGGTAGATAGATGAATGTTTTCTGAAACACTTTTATATGCTTTATCAGTAAAACAGGTAGTTAGATTAATGCTTTCTGAAACACTGTTGTATTTTTTATCAGTCAAACAGGTAGTTAGATTAATGCTTTCTGAAACACTGTTGTATGTTTTACCAGTAAACAGGTAGTTAGATGAATGCTTTCTGAAACACTTTTATATGCTTTATCAGTAAAACAGGTAGTTAGATTAATGCTTTCTGAAACACTGTTGTATTTTTTATCAGTAAACAGGTAGTTAGATGAATGCTTTCTGAAACACTGTTTTATTTTCTATCAGTAAAACAGATAGTTAGATGAATGCTTTCTGAAACACTGTTGTATGCTTTATCAGTAAACAGGTAGTTAGATGTATGTTTTCTAAAACACTGTCGTATTTTTTTTATCAGCATTAATAAAACAGGTAGTTAGATGCATGATTTCTGAAACACTGTTGTATTTTCTATCAGTAAAAAAGGTAGCTAGATGTATGTTTCTGAAACACTCTTGCACGCTTTATCAGTAAACAGGTAGTTAGATGTATGCTTTCTAAAACACTGGTGCATACTTTATCAGTAAACAGGTAGTTAGATGAATGCTTTCTAAAACACTGGTGCATACTTTATCAGTAAACAGGTAGTTAAATGTATGCTTTCTAAAACACTGGTGCATACTTTATCAGTAAACAGGTAGTTAGATGTATGCTTTCTAAAACACTGTTTTATTTTCTATCAGTAAACAGGTAGTTAGATGAATGCTTTCTGAAACACTGTTTTATTTTCTATCAGTAAAACAGGTAGTTAGATGTATGCTTTCTGAAACACTGTTGTATGCTTTATCAGTAAACAGGTAGTTAGATGTATGCTTTCTAAAACACTGTCGTATTTTTTTTTATCAGCATCAGTAAAACAGGTAGTTAGATGCATGATTTCTGAAACACTTGTATTTTCTATCAGTAAAACAGATAGCTAGATGTATGTTTCTGAAACACTCTGGCATGCTTTATCAGTAAACAGGTAGTTAGATATATGCTTTCTAAAACACTGGTGAATACTTTATCAGTAAACAGGTAGTTAGATGAATGCTTTCTGAAACACTGTTTTCTTCTTTATCAGTAAACTGGTAGTTAGATGTATGATTTCTGAAACACTGTTGTATTTTGTATCAGTAAAGCAGGTAGTTAGATGAATGCTTTCTGAAATATTTTTTATTGTCTATCTGTAAAACAGGTAGTTAGATGTATGCTTTCTGAAATATTGTTTTATTGTCTATCAGTAAAACAGGTAGTTAGATGCATGCTTTCTGAAAGACTGTTGTATGCTTTATCAGTAAACAGGTGGTAAGATGTATGCTTTCTAAAATACTGTCGTATTTTCTTTATCAGCATCAATAAAACAGGTAGTTAGATGCATGATTTCTGAAACACTGTTGTATTTTCTAACAGTAAAACAGATAGATAGATGTATGCTTTCTAATTCACTGTTGCATGCTTTATCAATAAACAGGTAGTTAGATGTATGCTTTCTAAAACACTGGTGCATGCTTTATCAGTAAATATGTAGTTAGATGTATGCTTTCTAAAACACTGGTGCATACTTTATCAGTAAACAGGTAGTTAGATGAATGCTTTCTGAAACACTGTTGTATTTTCTATCAGTAAACAGGTAGTTAGATGAATGCTTTCTGAAACACTGTTTTATTTTCTATCAGTAAAACAGGTGGTTAGATTAATGCTTTCTGAAACACTGTTTTATTTTCAATTAGTAAAACAGGTAGTTAGATGTATGCTTTCTGAAACACTGTTGTATGCTTTATCAGTAAACAGGTAGTTAGATGTATGCTTTCTAAAACACTGTCGTATTTTTTTTTATCAGCATCAGTAAAACAGATAGTTAGATGCATGATTTCTGAAACACTTGTATTTTCTATCAGTAAAACAGGTAGCTAGATGTATGTTTATGAAACACTCTGGCATGCTTTATCAGTAAACAGGTAGTTAGATATATGCTTTCTAAAACACTGGTGTATACTTTATGAGTAAACAGGTAGTTAGATGAATGCTTTCTGAAACACTGTTTTTCTTCTTTATCAGTAAACTGGTAGTTAGATGTATGATTTCTGAAACACTGTTGTATTTTGTATCAGTAAAGCAGGTAGTTAGATGAATGCTTTCTGAAACACTGTTTTATTTTCTATCAGTAAACAGGTAGTTAGATGAATGCTTTCTGAAACACTGTTTTATTTTCTATCAGTAAAACAGGTAGTTAGATTAATGCTTTATGAAACACTGTTTTATTTTCTATCAGTAAAACAGGTAGTTATATGTATGCTTTCTGAAACACTGTTGTATGCTTTATCAATAAACAGGTAGTTAGATGTATGCTTTCTAAAACACTGTCGTATTTTTTTTTATCAGCATCAGTAAAACAGGTAGTTAGATGCATGATTTCTGAAACACTTGTATTTTCTATCAGTAAAACAGGTAGCTAGATGTATGTTTCTGAAACACTCTTGCATGCTTTATCAGTAAACAGGTAGTTAGATATATGCTTTCTAAAACACTGGTGCATACTTTATCAGTAAACAGGTAGTTAGATGAATGCTTTCTGAAACACTGTTTTCTTCTTTATCAGTAAACTGGTAGTTAGATGTATGATTTCTGAAACACTGTTGTATTTTGTATCAGTAAAGCAGGTAGTTAGATGAATGCTTTCTGAAACACTGTTTTATTTTCTATCAGTAAACAGGTAGTTAGATGAATGCTTTCTGAAACACTGTTTTATTTTCTATCAGTAAAACAGGTAGTTAGATTAATGCTTTCTGAAACACTGTTTTATTTTCTATCAGTAAAACAGGTAGTTAGATGTATGCTTTCTGAAACACTGTTGTATGCTTTATCAATAAACAGGTAGTTAGATGTATGCTTTCTAAAACACTGTCGTATTTTTTTTTATCAGCATCAGTAAAACAGGTAGTTAGATGCATGATTTCTGAAACACTTGTATTTTCTATCAGTAAAACAGGTAGCTAGATGTATGTTTCTGAAACACTCTTGCATGCTTTATCAGTAAACAGGTAGTTAGATATATGCTTTCTAAAACACTGGTGTATACTTTATGAGTAAACAGGTAGTTAGATGAATGCTTTCTGAAACACTGTTTTCTTCTTTATCAGTAAACTGGTAGTTAGATGTATGATTTCTGAAACACTGTTGTATTTTGTATCAGTAAAGCAGGTAGTTAGATGAATGCTTTCTGAAACACTGTTTTATTTTCTATCAGTAAACAGGTAGTTAGATGAATGCTTTCTGAAACACTGTTTTATTTTCTATCAGTAAAACAGGTAGTTAGATTAATGCTTTCTGAAACACTGTTTTATTTTCTATCAGTAAAACAGGTAGTTATATGTATGCTTTCTGAAACACTGTTGTATGCTTTATCAATAAACAGGTAGTTAGATGTATGCTTTCTAAAACACTGTCGTATTTTTTTTTATCAGCATCAGTAAAACAGGTAGTTAGATGCATGATTTCTGAAACACTTGTATTTTCTATCAGTAAAACAGGTAGCTAGATGTATGTTTCTGAAACACTCTTGCATGCTTTATCAGTAAACAGGTAGTTAGATATATGCTTTCTAAAACACTGGTGCATACTTTATCAGTAAACAGGTAGTTAGATGAATGCTTTCTGAAACACTGTTTTCTTCTTTATCAGTAAAGCAGGTAGTTAGATGAATGCTTTCTGAAATATTGTTTTATTGTCTATGTGTAAAACAGGTAGTTAGATGTATGCTTTCTGAAATATTGTTTTATTGTCTATCAGTAAAACAGGTAGTTAGATGCATGCTTTCTGAAAGACTGTTGTATGCTTTATCAGTAAACAGGTGGTAATATGTATGCTTTCTAAAATACTGTCGTATTTTCTTTATCAGCATCAATAAAACAGGTAGTTAGATGCATGCCTTCTGAAACACTGTTGTATTTTCTAACAGTAAAACAGGTAGATAGATGTATGCTTTCTAATTCACTGTTGCATGCTTTATCAATAAACAGGTAGTTAGATGTATTCTTTCTAAAACACTGGTGCATGCTTTATGAGTAAACATGTAGTTAGATGTATGCTTTCTGAAACACTGGTGCATACTTTATCAGTAAACAGGTAGTTAGATGAATGCTTTCTGAAATATTGTTTTATTGTCTATCTGTAAAACAGGTAGTTAGATGTATGCTTTCTGAAATATTGTTTTATTGTCTATCAGTAAAACAGGTAGTTAGATGCATGCTTTCTGAAAGACTGTTGTATGCTTTATCAGTAAACAGGTGGTAAGATGTATGCTTTCTAAAATACTGTCGTATTTTCTTTATCAGCATCAATAAAACAGGTAGTTAGATGCATGCCTTCTGAAACACTGTTGTATTTTCTAACAGTAAAACAGGTAGATAGATGTATGCTTTCTAATTCACTGTTGCATGCTTTATCAATAAACAGGTAGTTAGATGTATTCTTTCTAAAACACTGGTGCATGCTTTATCAGTAAACATGTAGTTAGATGTATGCTTTCTGAAACACTGGTGCATACTTTATCAGTAAACAGGTAGTTAGATGAATGCTTTCTGAAACACTGTTTTATTTCCTATCAGTAAAACAGGTAGTTAGATGAATGCTTTCTGAAACACTGTTTTATTTTCTATCAGTATAACAGGTAGTTAGATTAATGCTTTCTGAAACACTGTTTTATTTTCTATCAGTAAAACAGGTAGTTAGATGTATGCTTTCTGAAACACTGTTGTATGCTTTATCAGTAAACAGGTAGTTAGATGTATGCTTTCTAAAACACTGTCGTATTTTTTTTTAACAGCATCAGTAAAACAGGTAGTTAGATGAATGCTTTCTGAAACACTGTTTTATTTTCTATCAGTAAACAGGTAATTAGATGAATGCTTTCTGAAACACTGTTTTATTTTCTATCAGTAAAACAGGTAGTTAGATGAATGCTTTCTGAAACACTGTTTTATTTTCTATCAGTATAACAGGTAGTTAGATTAATGCTTTCTGAAACACTGTTTTATTTTCTATCAGTAAAACAGGTAGTTAGATGTATGCTTTCTGAAACACTGTTGTATGCTTTATCAGTAAACAGGTAGTTAGATGTATGCTTTCTAAAACACTGTCGTATTTTTTTTTAACAGCATCAGTAAAACAGGTAGTTAGATGAATGCTTTCTGAAACACTGTTTTATTTTCTATCAGTAAACAGGTAATTAGATGAATGCTTTCTGAAACACTGTTTTATTTTCTATCAGTAAAACAGGTAGTTAGATTAATGCTTTCTGAAACACTGTTTTATTTTCTATCATTAAAACAGGTAGTTAGATGTATGCTTTCTGAAACACTGTTGTATGCTTTATCAGTAAACAGGTAGTTAGATTAATGCTTTCTGAAACACTGTTTTATTTTCTATCAGTAAAACAGGTAGTTAGATGTATGCTTTATCAGTAAACAGGTAGTTAGATGTATGCTTTCTAAAACACTGGTGCATGCTTTATCAGTAAACAGGTAGATAGATGTATGCTTTCTAATTCACTGTTGCATGCTTTAACAATAAACAAGTAGTTAGATGTATGCTTTCTAAAACACTGGTGCATACTTTATCAGTAAACAGGTAGTTAGATGTATGCTTTCTGAAACACTGGTGCATACTTTATCAGTAAACAGGTAGTTAGATAAATGCTTTCTGAAACACTGTTGTATTTCCTATCAGTAAACAGGTAGTTAGATGAATGCTTTCTGAAACACTGTTTTATTTTCTATCAGTAAACAGGTAGTTAGATGAATGCTTTCTGAAACACTGTTGTATTTTCTATCAGTAAACAGGTAGTTAGATGAATGCTTTCTAAAACACTGTTTTATTTTCTATCAGTAAAACAGATAGTTAGATGAATGCTTTCTGAAACACTGTTGTATGCTTTATCAGTAAACAGGTAGTTAGATGTATGTTTTCTGAAACACTGTTGTATGCTTTATCAGTAAACAGGTAGTTAGATGTATGTTTCTAAAACACTGTCGTATTTTTTTTTTATCAGCATCAGTATAACAGGTAGTTAGATGCATGATTTCTGAAACACTGTTGTATTTTCTATCAGTAAAACAGGTAGCTAGATGTATGTTTCTGAAACACTCTTGCATGCTTTATCAGTAAACAGGTAGTTAGATGTATGCTTTCTAAAACACTGGTGCATACTTTATCAGTAAACAGGTAGTTAGATGTATGCTTTCTAAAACACTGGTGCATACTTTATCAGTAAACAGGTAGTTAGATGAATGCTTTCTGAAACACTGTTGTATTTTGTATCAGTAAAGCAGGTAGTTAGATGTATGCTTTCTGAAACACTGTTTTATTTTCTATCTGTAAAACAGGTAGTTAGATGAATGCTTTCTGAAACACTGTTGTATTTTCTATCAGTAAACAGGTAGTTAGATGTATGCTTTCTGAAACACTGTTGTATTTTCTATCAGTAAACAGGTAGTTAGATGAATGCTTTCTGAAACACTGTTGTATTTTCTATCAGTAAACAGGTAGTTAGATGTATGCTTTCTGAAACACTGTTGTATTTTCTATCAGTAAACAGGTAGTTAGATGAATGCTTTCTGAAACACTGTTGTATTTTCTATCTGTAAAACAGGTAGTTAGATGAATGCTTTCTGAAACACTGTTGTATTTTCTATCAGTAAACAGGTAGTTAGATGTATGCTTTCTGAAACACTGTTGTATTTTCTATCAGTAAACAGGTAGTTAGATGTATGCTTTCTGAAACACTGTTGTATTTTCTATCAGTAAACAGGTAGTTAGATGAATGCTTTCTGAAACACTGTTGTATTTTCTATCAGTAAACAGGTAGTTAGATGAATGCTTTCTAAAACACTGTTTTATTTTCTATCTGTAAAACAGGTAGTTAGATGAATGCTTTCTGAAACACTGTTGTATTTTCTATCAGTAAACAGGTAGTTAGATGTATGCTTTCTGAAACACTGTTGTATTTTCTATCAGTAAACAGGTAGTTAGATGAATGCTTTCTGAAACACTGTTGTATTTTCTATCAGTAAGCAGGTAGTTAGATGAATGCTTTCTAAAACACTGTTTTATTTTCTATTTGTAAAACAGGTAGTTAGATGAATGCTTTCTGAAACACTGTTGTATTTTCTATCAGTAAAACAGGTAGTTAGATGTATGCTTTCTGAAATATTGTTTTATTGTCTATCAGTAAAACAGATAGTTAGATGTATGCTTTCTGAAATACTGTTTTATTTTCTATCAGTAAAACAGGTAGTTAGATTAATACTTTCTTTAACACTGTTGTATTTTTTATCTGTAAAACAGGTAGTTATATGCATGCTTTCTGAAAGACTGTTGTATGCTTTATCAGTAAACAGGTAGTTAGATGTATGCTTTCTAAAACACTGGTGCATACTTTATCAGTAAACAGATAGTTAGATGAATGCTTTCTGAAACACTGTTTTATTTTCTATCAGTAAAACAGATAGTTAGATGAATGCTTTCTGAAACACTGTTGTATGCTTTATCAGTAAACAGGTAGTTAGATGTATGTTTTCTGAAACACTGTTGTATGCTTTATCAGTAAACAGGTAGTTAGATGTATGTTTCTAAAACACTGTCGTATTTTTTTTTTATCAGCATCAGTATAACAGGTAGTTAGATGCATGATTTCTGAAACACTGTTGTATTTTCTATCAGTAAAACAGGTAGCTAGATGTATGTTTCTGAAACACTCTTGCATGCTTTATCAGTAAACAGGTAGTTAGATGTATGCTTTCTAAAACACTGGTGCATACTTTATCAGTAAACAGGTAGTTAGATGTATGCTTTCTAAAACACTGGTGCATACTTTATCAGTAAACAGGTAGTTAGATGAATGCTTTCTGAAACACTGTTGTATTTTGTATCAGTAAAGCAGGTAGTTAGATGTATGCTTTCTGAAACACTGTTTTATTTTCTATCTGTAAAACAGGTAGTTAGATGAATGCTTTCTGAAACACTGTTGTATTTTCTATCAGTAAACAGGTAGTTAGATGTATGCTTTCTGAAACACTGTTGTATTTTCTATCAGTAAACAGGTAGTTAGATGAATGCTTTCTGAAACACTGTTGTATTTTCTATCAGTAAACAGGTAGTTAGATGTATGCTTTCTGAAACACTGTTGTATTTTCTATCAGTAAACAGGTAGTTAGATGAATGCTTTCTGAAACACTGTTGTATTTTCTATCTGTAAAACAGGTAGTTAGATGAATGCTTTCTGAAACACTGTTGTATTTTCTATCAGTAAACAGGTAGTTAGATGTATGCTTTCTGAAACACTGTTGTATTTTCTATCAGTAAACAGGTAGTTAGATGTATGCTTTCTGAAACACTGTTGTATTTTCTATCAGTAAACAGGTAGTTAGATGAATGCTTTCTGAAACACTGTTGTATTTTCTATCAGTAAACAGGTAGTTAGATGAATGCTTTCTAAAACACTGTTTTATTTTCTATCTGTAAAACAGGTAGTTAGATGAATGCTTTCTGAAACACTGTTGTATTTTCTATCAGTAAACAGGTAGTTAGATGTATGCTTTCTGAAACACTGTTGTATTTTCTATCAGTAAACAGGTAGTTAGATGAATGCTTTCTGAAACACTGTTGTATTTTCTATCAGTAAGCAGGTAGTTAGATGAATGCTTTCTAAAACACTGTTTTATTTTCTATTTGTAAAACAGATAGTTAGATGTATGCTTTCTGAAATACTGTTTTATTTTCTATCAGTAAAACAGGTAGTTAGATTAATACTTTCTTTAACACTGTTGTATTTTTTATCTGTAAAACAGGTAGTTATATGCATGCTTTCTGAAAGACTGTTGTATGCTTTATCAGTAAACAGGTAGTTAGATGTATGCTTTCTAAAACACTGGTGCATACTTTATCAGTAAACAGATAGTTAGATGAATGCTTTCTGAAACACTGTTTTATTTTCTATCAGTAAAACAGGTAGTTAGATGTATGCTTTATAAAACACTGTTTTATTTTCTATCAGTAAAACAGATAGTTAGATGAATGCTTTCTGAAAGACTGTTGTATGCTTTATCAGTAAACAGGTAGTTAGATGTATGCTTTCTAAAACACTGTCGTATTTTTTTTTATCAGCATCAGTAAAACAGGTAGTTAGATGTATGATTTCTGAAACACTTGTATTTTCTATCAGTAAAACAGGTAGCTAGATGTATGTTTCTGAAACACTCTTGCATGCTTTATCAGTAAACAGGTAGTTAGATATATGCTTTCTAAAACACTGGTGCATACTTTATCAGTAAACAGGTAGTTAGATGAATGCTTTCTGAAACACTGTTTTCTTCTTTATCAGTAAACTGGTAGTTAGATGTATGATTTCTGAAACACTGTTGTATTTTGTATCAGTAAAGCAGGTAGTTAGATGAATGCTTTCTGAAATATTGTTTTATTGTCTATCTGTAAAACAGATAGTTAGATGAATGCTTTCTGAAATACTGTTTTATTTTCTATCTGCTTTATCAGTAAACAGGTGGTAAGATGTATGCTTTCTACAATACTGTCGTATTTTCTTTATCAGCATCAATAAAACAGGTAGTTAGATGCATGCCTTCTGAAACACTGTTGTATTTTCTAACAGTAAAAAAGGTAGATAGATGTATGCTTTCTAATTCACTGTTGCATGCTTTATCAGTAAACAGGTAGTTAGATGTATGCTTTCTGAAACACTGTTGTATTTTTTATCAGTAAAACAGGTAGTTAGATGTATGCTTCCTGAAACACTGTTTTATTTTCTATCTGTAAAACAGGTAGTTAGATGCATGCTTTCTGAAACACTGTTGTATTTTCTATCAGTAAAACAGGTATTTAAATGAATGCGTTCTGAAACACTGTTGTATGCTTTATCAGTAAACAGGTAGTTAGATGTACGCTTTCTAAAACACTGCTGTGTTATCAGCATCAGAAAAAAAACAGATAGTTAGATGTATGCTTTCTGAAACGCTATTGTACTTTTTTACAGAATCACGTAATGTGTGTCTCTTATGACAGGGTTACAGACTGTGTAAGTAAAAACAGTTTTAAGAACAGCATTAAATATTGACAGATACATCTTTTGGTGTTTAATTCATACGTGGGGGTACTTTTAGACTAGTGTGACAAATATAAGAGTACATGTCATTTTAGCACGTAACATCTCTCCCTTCTTTATTTGTTTTGTCACACATGATTATCACCATGACATTCTTTTTCCTATTTTTCCAAGGAAGAGTGCATAAACATGATTTAAATATCTTTATTTGAAGTGTGAACTGAGTTACTACATCATAGCCATTCCTAGATAACGCGATGAAATGATATTTCAAACACATTTAGCTCTACATTGGTCATAAAAGTGCATTTAATCTTAATTGCTGCTATTTTCTATATTTAAGGTCGTTATGTATGTTGATTTTTGTACATCATAGACTACGTGTATTGGGTTCGCTGGGATTATGTTAATATTAAATTTAATATCACTTTTGCAAAAAGCAAATAAAAAACGTTGTTTGTTGATCCAGATGCACACGCATCCTTCCGTGTGATATATTAGCTTGTTCATATGTAAAAAGTTTATTCCGTTTTTTTATTTGTATTTTTTATATATATTTGTAAATTTGTTTTGCGGCAATTAATATCTCCAAGACGTAAACCTCTCATCGAAATCCAGTAGTATAGTGGGAAGAAACCGAGTATGAATATGCATGCATGTGGTCCTCCTGTAGTGACACCAATATGTTCAGTATAATGTTAAAACAATAATAGAACGTTAGAGGAGTCATAGACCGAGCCAACTGATGGTCCTGGTCTTCAGGAATGCTTTAGTGAAAGACTGGACCTCTTGTTTCTGTATCGACCACGGCCGTGAAAATGAAATACAAAAAAGAAACGCATAATCCACTCCCGTGCACCGATGACTTTTTGGAACAGTTATCAGAAAAATGAAAATAAATAATTATCCCAAACCTTTAATTCCACTATATAGATGATGTTCTGCCACTAGGTAATTCTTGATTCGGTAATTATCTACATCTCATCAATCCAAATGACCTTGAAGTGAACACTAGGTAATTCTTGATTCGGTAATTATCTACATCTCATCATCCAAATGATCTTGACGTGAACACTAGGTAATTCTTGATTCGGTAATTATCTACATCTCATCAATCCAAATGACCTTGAAGTGAACACTAGGTAATTCTTGATTCGGTAATTATCTACATCTCATCATCCAAAGGATCTTGAAGGGAACACTATGTAATTCTTGATTCGGTAATTATCTACATCTCATCATCCAAAGGATCTTGAAGGGAACACTATGTAATTCTTGATTCGGTAATTATCTACATCTCATCAATCCAAATGACCTTGAAGTGAACACTAGGTAATTCTTGATTCGGTAATTATCTACATCTCATCAATCCAAATGACCTTGAAGTGAACACTAGGTAATTCTTGATTCGGTAATTATCTGCATCCCATCAATCCAAATGACCTTGAAGTGAACACTAGGTAATTCTTGATTCGGTAACTATCAACCTCTCATCATCCAAATGATCTTGAAGTGAACACTAGGTAATTCTTGATTCGGTAATTATCTACATCTCATCATCCAAATGATCTTGAAGTGAACACTAGGTAATTCTTGATTCGGTAATTATCTACATCTCATCATCCAAATGATCTTGAAGTGAACACTAGGTAATTCTTGATTCGGTAATTATCTACATCTCATCATCCAAATGATCTTGAAGTGAACACTAGGTAATTCTTGATTCGGTAATTATCTACATCTCATCAATCCAAATGACCTTGAAGTGAACACTAGGTAATTCTTGATTCGGTAATTATCTACATCTCATCAATCTAAATGATCTTGAAGTGAAGGATACGACATTCACTCTACTTCTTATCTTGACCTTCAACTTGAATTCGACAACAGAGGAAGATTATAAGCTAAACTCTACCTACAAACATTTCATTCATCAGTAGCAATATTCCCAAAGCACCAGCATATGGAGTCGACATTTCCAACTCAGAAGCTTCGGTGCATATAATATTTTTTTGGTGACGGACCGGTTCATATACTGCCATAGCCATCATGGTGAGTTGCTATATACCACAAACAAAGGTTAAAAGTGACAGGAGTAGCTATAGAAATCATGGTGAGTTGTTATTTACCACAAGCAAAGGTTAAAAGTGACAGGAGTAGCTATAGACATCATGGTGAGTTGACATTTACCACAAACATAGGTTAAAAGTGACAGGAGTAGCTATAGACATCATGGTGAGTTGACATTTACCACAAACAAAAGTTAAAAGTGACAGGAGTAGCTATAGACATCATGGTGAGTTGACATTTACCACAAACAAAGGTTAAAAGTAACAGGAGTAGCTATAGACATCATGGTGAGTTGTTATTTACCACAAACAAAGGTTAAAAGTGACAGGAGTAGCTATAGACATCATGGTGAGTTGACATTTACCACAAACAAAGGTTAACAGTGACAGGAGTAGCTATAGACATCATGGTGAGTTGACATTTACCACAAACAAAGGTTAAAAGTGACAGGAGTAGCTATAGACATCATGGTGAGTTGACATTTACCACAAACAAAGGCTAAAAGTGACAGGAGTAGCAATAGACATCATGGTGAGTTGACATTTACCAAAAACAAAGGTTAAAAGTGACAGGAGTAGCTATAGACATCATGGTGAGTTGTTATTTACCACAAACAAAGGTTAAAAATGACAGGAGTAGCTATAGACATCATGGTGAGTTGACATTTACCACAAACAAAGGTTAAAAGTGACAGGAGTAGCTATAGACATCATGGTGAGTTGACATTTACCACAAAAAAAGGTTAAAAGTGACAGGAGTAGCTATAGACATCATGGTGAGTTGACATTTACCACAAACAAAGGTTAAAAGTGACAGGAGTAGCTATAGACATCATGGTGAGTTGACATTTACCACAAACAAAGGTTAAAAGTGACAGGAGTAGCAATAGACATCATGGTGAGTTGACATTTACCACAAACAAAGGTTAAAAGTGACAGGAGTAGCTATAGACATCATGGTGAGTTGACATTTACCACAAACAAAGATTAAAAGTGACAGGAGTAGCAATAGACATCATGGTGAGTTGTTATTTACCACAAACAAAGGTTAAAAGTGACAGGAGTAGCTATAGACATCATGGTGAGTTGACATTTACCACAAACAAGGAAATAAGTCTATTTCAATATTTGGTGACTAGTCTATCATGTTTTCCGATGGTTAAATTAGCTAACATCCTAGTTACACTGAAGTCTCAGTGTTGATGGACCTCATGTGTGATGTGTGATAATACCAATACACTAAAAATGTTTCTATAAAACCGGTGGGTGTGGAAGTTGCACGAAAGAATGGAAGATGGTCATCGGTTTGGCGCAAATGAAGCATTGCAAACGAATTCCAAACCTGGATCCACTTCTGATAAATGCTCTATTGACATACATCAAGAATATGAATCTTTGGCTACTGAAATGCATTACAGGAGTGTTAGTTTGAGCACTTTCAAGAGTCATGTCCAAATATTGCTATCTATAACTAAGCCTTGTACTGATTTATGTGAACACTGTCAAGACTTTGCAGACACAATATCAAAAAGTGGGAATCTTTAGAAAGAGGACAAGGAACTTTTACTACCAGAGTACAACAAACATGTACAACTAGCCAAGGAACAAAGAGATTACTACAGAATATGTACAACTAGCCAAGGAACAAAGAGATTACTACAGAACTATGCACAACTAGCCAAGGAACAAATAGATCACTACAGAACATGTACAACTAGCCAAGGAACAAAGCGATTACTACAGAACATGTACAACTAGCCAAGGAACAAAGCGATTACTACAGAACATGTACAACTAGCCAGGAAACAAAGAGATTACTACAGAACATGTACAACTAGCCAAGGAACAAAGCGATTACTACAGAACATGTACAACTAGCCAGGGAACAAAGAGATTACTACAGAACATGTACAACTAGCCAAGGAACAAAGAGATTACTACAGAACATGTACAACTAGCCAAGGAACAAAGCGATTACTACAGAACATGTACAACTAGCCAAGGAACAAAGAGATTACTATAGAACATGTACAACTAGCCAAGGAACAAAGCGATTACTACAGAACATGTACAACTAGCCAAGGAACAAAGAGATTACTACAGAACATGTACAACTAGCCAAGGAACAAAGCGATTACTACAGAACATGTACAACTAGCCAAGGAACAAAGAGATTACTACAGAACATGTAAAACTAGCCAAGGAACAACGAGATTACTACAGAACATGTACAACTAGCCAAGGAACAAAGCGATTACTACAGAACATGTACAACTAGCCAAGGAACAAAGATATTACTATAGAACATGTACAACTAGCCAAGGAACAAAGAGATTACTATAGAACATGTACAACTAGCCAAGGAACAAAGATATTACTATAGAACATGTACAACTAGCCAAGGAACAAAGAGATTACTACAGAACATGTACAACTAGCCAAGGAACAAAGCGATTACTACAGAACATGTACAACTAGCCAAGGAACAAAGAGATTACTACAGAACATGTACAACTAGCCAAGGAACAAAGAGATTACTACAGAACATGTACAACTAGCCAAGGAACAAAGAGATTACTACAGAACATGTACAACTAGCCAAGGAACAAAGAGATTACTATAGAACATGTACAACTAGCCAAGGAACAAAGAGATTACTATAGAACATGTACAACTAGCCAAGGAACAAAGAGATTACTACAGAACATGTACAACTAGCCAAGGAACAAAGAGATTACTACAGAACATGTACAACTAGCCAAGGAACAAAGAGATTACTACAGAACATGTACAACTAGCCAAGGAACAAAGAGATTACTACAGAACATGTACAACTAGCCAAGGAACAAAGAGATTACTACAGAACATGTACAACTAGCCAAGGAACAAAGAGATTACTATAGAACATGTACAACTAGCCAAGGAACAAAGCGATTACTATAGAACATGTACAACTAGCCAAGGAACAAAGAGATTACTACAGAACATTTACAACTAGCCAAGGAACAAGATATTACTACAGAACATGTACAACTAGCCAAGGAACAAAGATATTACTATAGAACATGTACAACTAGCCAAGGAACAAAGAGATTACTACAGAACATGTAAAACTAGCCAAGGAACAAAGATATTACTATAGAACATGTACAACTAGCCAAGGAACAAAGATATTACTACAGAACATGTACAACTAGCCAAGGAACAAAGAGATTACTACAGAACATGTACAACTAGCCAAGGAACAAAGAGATTACTACAGAACATGTACAACTAGCCAAGGAACAAAGAGATTACTACAGAACATGTACAACTAGCCAGGAAACAAAGAGATTACTACAGAACATGCACAACTAGCCAAGGAACAAAGAGATTACTATAGAACATGTACAACTAGCCAAGGAACACAGATATTACTATAGAACATGTACAACTAGCCAAGGAACAAAGAGATTACTACAGAACATGTACAACTAGCCAAGGAACAAAGCGATTACTACAGAACATGTACAACTAGCCAAGGAACAAAGAGATTACTACAGAACATGTACAACTAGCCAAGGAACAAAGAGATTACTACAGAACATGTACAACTAGCCAAGGAACAAAGAGATTACTACAGAACATGTACAACTAGCCAAGGAACAAAGAGATTACTATAGAACATGTACAACTAGCCAAGGAACAAAGAGATTACTATAGAACATGTACAACTAGCCAAGGAACAAAGAGATTACTACAGAACATGTACAACTAGCCAAGGAACAAAGAGATTACTACAGAACATGTACAACTAGCCAAGGAACAAAGAGATTACTACAGAACATGTACAACTAGCCAAGGAACAAAGAGATTACTACAGAACATGTACAACTAGCCAAGGAACAAAGAGATTACTACAGAACATGTACAACTAGCCAAGGAACAAAGAGATTACTATAGAACATGTACAACTAGCCAAGGAACAAAGAGATTACTATAGAACATGTACAACTAGCCAAGGAACAAAGAGATTACTACAGAACATTTACAACTAGCCAAGGAACAAAGATATTACTACAGAACATGTACAACTAGCCAAGGAACAAAGATATTACTATAGAACATGTACAACTAGCCAAGGAACAAAGAGATTACTACAGAACATGTAAAACTATCCAAGGAACAAAGATATTACTATAGAACATGTACAACTAGCCAAGGAACAAAGATATTACTTCAGAACATGTACAACTAGCCAAGGAACAAAGAGATTACTACAGAACATGTACAACTAGCCAAGGAACAAAGAGATTACTACAGAACATGTACAACTAGCCAAGGAACAAAGAGATTACTACAGAACATGTACAACTAGCCAGGAAACAAAGAGATTACTACAGAACATGCACAACTAGCCAAGGAACAAAGAGATTACTACAGAACATGTACAACTAGCCAAGGAACAAAGAGATTACTACAGAACATGTACAACTAGCCAAGGAACAAAGAGATTACTACAGAACATGTACAACTAGCCAAGGGGCAAAGAGATTACTACAGAACATGTACAACTAGCCAAGGGGCAAAGAGATTACTACAGAACATGTACAACTAGCCAAGGAACAAAGAGATTACTACAGAACATGTACAACTAGCCAAGGAACAAAGAGATTACTACAGAACATGTACAACTAGCCAAGGAACTAATAGATCACTACAGAACTCATGTGAAGACTAGTAACCAGAACTTAATGGGACTACCAGATGATCTCTAAAAAAAAAATCAGGTAATTTATTTTGTGGCTTAAATCTCCATGACATAAACTATGATGAATTGTTTTTTTAATATGCATGGACAACTACCATAAATAATAGACATGCTCTGAAGAGTATTGATCAAGACTAAATATTATACACATGAAATTTAATCAATTTAAGGTTTGTCAATTTATATGTGGTTTTGTAAATGAAAATTGATATGTGGTTTTGTAAATGAAATAGTGGTAAAATATGGCCAAACAGAAATCATTTTGAAAATCAAATTCACAAGTAATAAACATAAAAACAGTATTTTTAACTGTACTGAAATATATTGCATACTATGGTTATATTGTTATATTTTAGGCAAAGCTTGATAATTATATGAACTACATGTACACTAGTTGTGATAATATTTGATAATATTCTTTTTGTCAAATTAACTACATCATTAAATGTTGAATGTTTTACTCAATGTATGTTATACATTTTGAAAAAATATGAAAACATATGTTTCACACTGAGTTAGGTACATGCTACAGACAGATATAGTGGTTAAAATTTATTCTTCCAGCATTTAAAAAACCCAAGTATTTTGGACATGGTTTGTATTTGTTTTTCATCTAATTGAATAGAATTTGTTAAAAAAAAAAAAATATTATTTATATTTTTTAAATTGTAAACTTATGTTTTATGTTTTTAAATATAATCATGTGTAATTATATTTATAATGTTTAATGTTTTCAGGCAATCCTCCCATGTCAGTAGAAACAACACTCCATTATTCCTGGGATTATGCACAAGTTCATTGTCCACACCATGCACAGTAAGTTGGACCAATCTACTTCAAAACGCCAAGGAAATGTAATGTTTTTGGAGTCTGCTCTGAAGGATCTGGTAATTTTATTTTAGTTATGAAATGTTTTCATTAAAATTTAGGTACATGATGTAATAAAGAGTTACTTTAATAAGAGCTATTTTCACTTTGAGACTCAGCTATTTTTGATTTTTCTTACTGTAAAATGCATTTAAAATGTATTCACATGCATTCAAATTAGTGTTCTAAATATATGTGTGTAATGGAACAAAACAACAACATTAATTACAACTTGTACACACATATAAATGTGCAACAGAGGGTAACTATTTTATAATATATACAGAGAATACATGTATATCTGGAACATGCATTGGTGAAATTCTAATGTAGAAACAATAAGAGAGGTAAAATTCTGTAGCTCATTTAATTTGGGTAAAGGGGAAAACCCCTATGTTAAAAGCAGTGTCACTAGTGAAGAGAAGATGAATGTTATAGTTAGAGAGACAAAATAAACTCTACAAATCTTATGTACTGATATTTTCCATGTAAACACAATTTACTGTACACTTAAAAACAAATGTATAACTAGAAAATATAATAGATAGATACTAATAATAATATACCTACTTGTACCTTCAGAAAATCAAATTGCTTTTTTGCTTTAAAGGAGAAACAATTCAACTAATCCTCTAACAAAATACAACATTTGTGATCCGCATTTGAGTGCAATGTCTTCTATAACTTTAATTTGATTTTAATGAAGCTTTACAGCGGCATTAGCTACGATTTTGACCAAAACAATTATATGTTTTGGAAATTGGTAAATAGCTTTAAAATGTTGAAATAAAGGTAAATATTTCACATTAAACAGCTTATCGTACCACTTTTCGCCTTTTGAGAACGAAAATTACCATCGATTTATTATTTCCTTGCAAGCAAATAATTTGACCTCGCTTTCTCCGTATGCAACTGACCTTACTAGTGACAGGTAAAAACGAATAATTTGTATTTGTCGCTTATTAACTGCAAACTTGCATGGTTCTTTGCCCGTAATTAACGCCGACTAAAAGCAGATTCACAGAAAATAAGAAATAAGTGCATTGTTGTACTGATTTAATGACGATTCGGCAAACTCGTAAACAATGCCGATAATTAATAAGATGGCGTCCTTTTTTCCCCGATGCGCGTACATTTCATAACATTTATAAGTTACAGAAACACGTTTTACTAAGACATCAATCATATCTGATAGTTTTTATGGGTAACAAAAATTTACGATTTTGGCAGATAATGCCACTTTAAATAATTCAAGTATACACCTTCAAATGGCTACAGAGAAAAGGGACTTTTACTTGCTTATATTGAATGACAAATTTGAGATATTGAACAAATAATATGAATATATTTTCGCAATTACAGGTAGCTGAAACAGTGCGAAGGTCAAGTAGAAATGGTCACTATGTTCCACATATTGTAAATGAGGCAAAAGACCCAGTAATATTTTATGAGTGGAAATCTTACTTGCAAGAATTCTTTAAGCCATTGAAACATATTACTGACTACCATCACTTTTACATTGATGCTAAGCATCCAGGTGTAGAAAAGTGCAAAGAAAGTGTATCATATGAACAATTCACATTTAATTTTCTTAGATTCAAAACTAGACTTCCACAGCCACATACCCTTCCAAATGTTTCAATCATAAAAGGTTTTGATCCAGCAAGACAGTGGTACTTGTATGACCATATCCGACAACGCTGTTATTCAAAGAAAACTAAGGAACTGACATGTCTTAAACCAACCGTTCAAAAGAAGGAAATATACCATACAAATCAAGAAAATGAGTACAGACCAAAAGGGGGAAGGAAAAAGGCCTTTCTGAATAAAAAAAAGACAACAATATTGTGTTCATCGTCTTTAATACTTAGACAATACATTAACTATCAATATTTTTGACATTCACTTCACTGAGTTTGGTGCTGTTATGACAACTGTTTTACCTGTTTTGTTCAAGTATTGTTATAAATACTGTTATAGTGACAGCCGGAAACTTTGAGCCGTAATGAAAGCGGGAGGTTTGTCGCTTTAAAATCTGATTCAACCCACCATTTCTTTAGAAATTCCTGTAGCAAGTCAGGGTCATTACGGTTTTCACAGTTTTCTGGTTGTTGACTGATTTTGTCTGTTTATATACTTATGAGTTTTGACTTTCCCTTTGGAAGATTGCTCGGAGTTCGGTAATTTTGTTATTGCTCTTATTTACTTATGCATATGTATGTTGATTGATTATGGTGTTTAACGCCACTTTCAACAATATTTCAATATATCGTGGCGGTCATTTTTATTGGTGGAGAAGACTGGCAAACCCGAAGAAGCATGTCAAGAAATAGAATATTTAACTAGACATTGAAGTAATAGGTCAAGGTCACATATAATAGAATATTGTAAATTAACTTGGTTTAATCTAGCCACATTCTAAAAAATTTAAATTCTAAACCCAATGAGAAAAAACTTACGAGCAAGATACAATATTTTCATATTAGTCAGTAATTTGACCTTGGGGTCAAAGGTCAATGTCACAGGTAAAAAATAACCATGAACAGTGAATTCAAATACGTTGATGAATAAACATGCCAAATATCAGTAGCCTCAATCAAATAATAAGAAAGTTGTAGATTTGAGGAGAGGACACGGATCTGAGGCCGTACATGGATTTGTTGGAAGACACAGATTTGAGGAGAGGACACGGATCAGAGGCTGTACATCTATTTGAGTCTTACATATATATGTTATAAAACCCATTGAAACATGTTTTCAATAAATCTTATTAATTACGAATTACAATATTTTTCACAAATGCATTGAACATGTTTTTGCAAACAATTATTTATTTCAAATATTTCATTAAAGTTTAGGAAACACTACATTGTAAAGTATGTCATGTCATATTCCATCAGAACTACCCTTAGGTTTTAAAAGTTAATTTACTTTTAAATAAGTCGACCATAAAAATGTGTATCAAAATAAAATATTTCATTCCTTTTAATTACATATGGTTTATGAAATGGTTCTGACCGTATTAAATTATATTTAAAAATAACATTGATATCGATGTTGTGCGTTCTTCTATTTCTGTAATAATATTCACGGTTACAGATATACGTAGTAATGTGGTATAATATTCACGGTTACAGATATACGTAGTAATGCGGTATAATATTCACGGTTACAGATATACGTAGTAATGTGGTATAATATTCATGGTTACAGATATACGTAGTAATGTGGTATAATATTCACGGTTACAGGTATACGTAGTAATGTGGTATAATATTCATGGTTACAGATATACGTAGTAATGTGGTATAATATTCACGGTTACAGATATACGTAGTAATGTGGTATAATATTCACGGTTACAGATATACGTAGTAATGTGGTATAATATTCACGGTTACAGATATACGTAGTAATGTGGTATAATATTCACGGTTACAGATATACGTAGTAATGTGGTATAATATTCACGGTTACAGATATACGTAGTAATGTGGTATAATATTCACGGTTACAGATATACGTAGTAATGTGGTATAATATTCACGGTTACAGATATACGTAGTAATGTGGTATAATATTCACGGTTACAGATATACGTAGTAATGTGGTATAATATTCACGGTTACAGATATACGTAGTAATGTGGTATAATATTCACGGTTACAGATATACGTAGTAATGTGGTATAATATTCACGGTTACATATATACGTAGTAATGTGGTATAATATTCACGGTTACAGATATACGTAGTAATGTGGTATAATATTCACGGTTACAGATATACGTAGTAATGCGGTATAATATTCACGGTTGCAGATATACGTAGTAATGCAGTATAATATTCACGGTTACAGATATACGTAGTAATGTGGTATAATATTCACGGTTACAGATATACGTAGTAATGTGGTATAATATTCACGGTTACAGATATACGTAGTAATGTGGTATAATATTCACGGTTACAGATATATGTAGTAATGTGGTATAATATTCACGGTTACATATATACGTAGTAATGTGGTATAATATTCACGGTTACAGATATACGTAGTAATGTGGTATAATATTCACTGTTATAGATATACGTACTAATGTGGTATAATATTCACGGTTACAGATATACGTAGTAATGCGGTATAATGTTCACGGTTACAGATATACGTAGTAATGTGGTATAATATTCACGGTTACAGATATACGTAGTAATGTGGTATAATATTCACGGCTACAGATATACGTAGTAATGTGGTATAATATTCACGGTTACAGATATACGTAGTAATGTGGTATAATATTCACAGTTACAGATATACGTAGTAATGTGGTATAATATTCACGTTACAGATATACGTAGTAATGTGGTATAGTATTCACGGTTACAGATATTCGTAGTAATGTGGTATAATATTCACGGTAACAGATATACGTAGTAATGTGGCATTGATGTTCGTGTGTTTGAATGGTCAATGTTCTTGTTTTCACGGTAATGAAGTTCCATTGTAAACCCATATTATTCAAGTAATTCTTGTTTTACGCCAACTCAACAATTTTTTCAGCTATATCATAGCTAGAACAAGTTATGTTCCAATGGAATGATGATGACGCTTTGTTTGATTTTGATAGTGCTAGCTCACTGAAACAACAGTCCGCGGAAAGAAATGTCGCCCCATTCGGACACACATTATCCCTATTCCGAGCCAACCAATCTTTGTTGTTTCTCCTTAAGGCTGCATGCTTAGCAGAGAAGCAACACACACCAATTTTATAGTCTTTGGTTTTACACTGTCGGGGATCGAACCCACGATGTACCGCACCAGATGCGAGCACGCAAACCATTACACCACCGATGAACCCACGATCTACCACACTCGAGGCGAGCAAGCTAACCATTACACCACCGATGAACCCACGATCTACCACACTCGAGGCGAGCACGCAAACCATTACACTACCGATGAACCCACGATCTACCACACTCGAGGTGAGCACGCTAACCATTACACCACTGATGAACCCACGATCTACCACACTCGAGGCGAACATGCTACCCATTACACCACCGATGAACCCACGATCTACCACACTCGAGGCGAGCACGCTAACCATATCACCATCGATGAACCCACGATCTACCACACTCGAGGCGAGTAAGCTAACCATTACACCACTGATGAAATCACGATCTACCATACTCGAGGCGAGCACGCTAACCATTACACCACCGATGGACCCACGATCTACCACACTCGAGGCGAGCAAGCTAACCATTACACCAGTGATGAAATCACGATCTATCACACTCTAGGCGAGCAAGCTAACCATTACACCACCGATGAATTCACGATCTATCACACTCGAGGCGAGCAAGCTAACCATTACACCACCGATGAACCCATGGTCTACCACACTCGAGGCGAGCATGCTAACCATTACACCACTGATGAAATCACGATCTACCACACTCGAGGTGAGCACGCTAACCATATCACCATCGATGAACCCACGATCTACCACACTAGAGGCGAGCAAGCTAACCATTACACCACTGATGAACCCACGATCTACCATACTCGAGGCGAGCAAGCTAACCATTACACCAGTGATGAAATCACGATCTATCACACTCCAGGCGAGCAAGCTAACCATTACACCACTGATGAACCCACGATCTACCACACTCGAGGCGAGCACGATAACTATTACAACACCGATGAACACACGATCTACCACACTCGAGGCGAGCACGCTAACCATTACACCATCGATGAACCCACGATCTACCACACTCGAGACGAGCACGCTAACCATTACACCACCGATGAACCCACGATCTACCACACTCGAGGCGAGTACGCTAACCATTACACCACCGATGAACCCACGATCTACCACACTCGAGGCGAGTACGCTAACCATTACACCACCGATAAACCCACGATCTACCGCACTTGATGCGAGCATGCTAACCATTACACCACTGATGAACCCACGATCTACCGCACTTGATGCGAGCATGCTAACCATTACACCACTGATGAACCCACGATCTACCGCACTTGATGCGAGCATGCTAACCATTACACCACTGATGAACCCACGATCTACCACACTTGATGCGAGCATGCTAACCATTACACCACTGATGAACCCACGATCTACCACACTCGAGACGAGCATGCTAACCAATATACCACCGATGAACCGAAGATCTACCGCACTTGATGCGAGCATGCTAACCATTACACCACTGATGAACCCACGATCTACCGCCCTTGATGCGAGCATGCTAACCATTACACCACCGATGAACCCACGATCTACCACACTCGAGGCGAGTACGCTAACCATTACACCACCGATAAACCCACGATCTACCGCACTTGATGCGAGCATGCTAACCATTACACCACTGATGAACCCACGATCTACCACACTCGAGGCGAGCACGCTAACTATTACAACACCGATGAACCCACGATCTACCACACTCGAGGCGAGCACGCTAACCATTACACCATCGATGAACCCACGATCTACCACACTCGAGACGAGCACGCTAACCATTACACCACCGATGAACCCACGATCTACCACACTCGATGCGAGTATGCTAACCATTACACCACCGATGAACCCACGATCTACCACACTCGAGGCGAGTATGCTAACCATTACACCACCGATAAACCCACGATCTACCGCACTTGATGCGAGCATGCTAACCATTACACCACTGATGAACCCACGATCTACCGCACTTGGTGCGAGCATGCTAACCATTACACCACTTATGAACCCACGATCTACCGCACTTGATGCGAGCATGCTAACCATTACACCACTGATGAACCCATGATCTACCGCACTTGATGCGAGCATGCTAACCAGTACACCACTGATGAACCCACGATCTACCGCACTTGATGCGAGCATGCTAACCATTACACCACTGATGAACCCACGATCTACCGCACTTGATGCGAGCATGCTAACCAGTACACCACTGATGAACCCACGATCTACCACACTTGATGCGAGCATGCTAACCATTACACCACTGATGAACCCACGATCTACCACACTTGATGCGAGCATGCTAACCAGTACACCACTGATGAACCCACGATCTACCACACTTGATGCGAGCATGCTAACCATTACACCACTGATGAACCCACGATCTACCACACTTGATGCGAGCATGCTAACCATTACACCACTGATGAACCCACGATCTACCACACTCGAGACGAGCATGCTAACCATTACACCACTGATGACCCCACGATCTACCACACTTGATGCGAGCATGCTAACCATTACACCACTGATGAACCCACGATCTACCACACTTGATGCGAGCATGCTAACCATTACACCACTGATGAACCCACGATCTACCACACTCGAGACGAGCATGCTAACCATTACACCACTGATGAACCCACGATCTACCGCACTTGATGCGAGCATGCTAACCATTACACCACTGATGAACCCACGATCTACCACACTTGATGCGAGCATGCTAACCAGTACACCACTGATGAACCCACGATCTACCACACTTGATGCGAGCATGCTAACCATTACCCCACTGATGAACCCACGATCTACCACACTTGATGCGAGCATGCTAACCATTACACCACTGATGAACCCACGATCTACCACACTTGATGCGAGCATGCTAACCATTACACCACTGATGAACCCACGATCTACCACACTTGATGCGAGCATGCTAACCAGTACACCACTGATGAACCCACGATCTACCACACTTGATGCGAGCATGCTAACCATTACACCACTGATGAACCCACGATCTACCGCACTTGATGCGAGCATGCTAACCAATACACCACTGATGAACCCACGATCTACCACACTTGATGCGAGCATGCTAACCAGTACACCACTGATGAACCCACGATCTACCGCACTTGATGCGAGCATGCTAACCATTACACTACTGATGAACCCACGATCTACCGCACTTGATGCGAGCATGCTAACCATTACACCACTGATGAACCCACGATCTACCGCACTTGATGCGAGCATGCTAACAAATACACCACTGATGAACCCACGATCTACCGCACTTGATGCGAGCATGCTAACCATTACACCACTGATGAACCCACGATCTACCACACTCGAGACGAGCATGCTAACCATTACACCACTGATGAACCCACGATCTACCGCACTTGATGCGAGCATGCTAACCATTACACCACTGATGAACCCACGATCTACCACACTCGAGACGAGCATGCTAACCATTACACCACCGATGAACCGAAGATCTACCGCACTCGATGCGAGCATGCTAACCATTACACCACTGATGAACCCACGATCTACCACACTCGAGACGAGCATGCTAACCATTACACCACTGATGAACCCACGATCTACCACACTTGATGCGAGCATGCTAACCAGTGCACCACTGATGAACCCACGATCTACCGCACTTGATGCGAGCATGCTAACCATTACACCACTGATGAACCCACGATCTACCACACTTGATGCGAGCATGCTAACCAGTACACCACTGATGAACCCACGATCTACCGCACTTGATGCGAGCATGCTAACCATTACACCACTGATGAACCCACGATCTACCACACTTGATGCGAGCATGCTAACCATTACACCACTGATGAACCCACGATCTACCACACTTGATGCGAGCATGCTAACCATTACACCACTGATGAACCCACGATCTACCACATTTGATGCGAGCATGCTAACCAATACACCACTGATGAACCCACGATCTACCGCACTTGATGCGAGCATGCTAACCAATACACCACTGATGAACCCACGATCTACCACACTTGATGCGAGCATGCTAACCATTACACCACTGATGAACCCACGATCTACCACACTTGATGCGAGCATGCTAACCAGTACACCACTGATGAACCCACGATCTACCACACTTGATGCGAGCATGCTAACCAATACACCACTGATGAACCCATGATCTACCACACTTGATGCGAGCATGCTAACCATTACACCACTGATGAACCCACGATCTACCGCACTTGATGCGAGCATGCTAACCATTACACCACTGATGAACCCACGATCTACCACACTTGATGCGAGCATGCTAACCAGTACACCACTGATGAACCCACGATCTACCGCACTTGATGCGAGCATGCTAACCATTACACCACTGATGAACCCACGATCTACCACACTTGATGCGAGCATGCTAACCATTACACCACTGATGAACCCACGATCTACCACACTTGATGCGAGCATGCTAACCATTACACCACTGATGAACCCACGATCTACCGCACTTCATGCGAGCATGCTAACCATTACACCACTGATGAACCCACGATCTACCGCACTTGATGCGAGCATGCTAACCAATACACCACTGATGAACCCACGATCTACCGCACTTGATGCGAGCATGCTAACCATTACACCACTGATGAACCCACGATCTACCACACTCGAGTCGAGCATGCTAACCATTACACCATTGATGAACCCACGATCTACCGCACTTGATGCGAGCATGCTAACCATTACACCACTGATGAACCCACGATCTACCGCACTTGATGCGAGCATGCTAACCAATACACCACTGATGAACCCACGATCTACCGCACTTGATGCGAGCATGCTAACCATTACACCACTGATGAACCCACGATCTACCACACTCGAGACGAGCATGCTAACCATTACACCATTGATGAACCCACGATCTACCGCACTTGATGCGAGCATGCTAACCATTACACCACTGATGAACCCACGATCTACCACACTCGAGACGAGCATGCTAACCATTACACCACCGATGAACCGAAGATCTACCGCACTCGATGCGAGCATGCTAACCATTACACCACTGATGAACCCACGATCTACCACACTCGAGACGAGCATGCTAACCATTACACCACTGATGAACCCACGATCTACCACACTTGATGCGAGCATGCTAACCAGTACACCACTGATGAACCCACGATCTACCGCACTTGATGCGAGCATGCTAACCATTACACCACTGATGAACCCACGATCTACCACACTTGATGCGAGCATGCTAACCAGTACACCACTGATGAACCCACGATCTACCGCACTTGATGCGAGCATGCTAACCATTACACCACTGATGAACCCACGATCTACCACACTTGATGCAAGCATGCTAACCATTACACCACTGATGAACCCACGATCTACCGCACTTGATGCGAGCATGCTAACCATTACACCACTGATGAACCCACGATCTAACACATTTGATGCGAGCATGCTAACCAATACACCACTGATGAACCCACGATCTACCGCACTTGATGCGAGCATGCTAACCAATACACCACTGATGAACCCACGATCTACCGCACTTGATGCGAGCATGCTAACCATTACACCACTGATGAACCCACGATCTACCACACTTGATGCGAGCATGCTAACCAGTACACCACTGATGAACCCACGATCTACCACACTTGATGCGAGCATGCTAACCAATACACCACTGATGAACCCATGATCTACCACACTTGATGCGAGCATGCTAACCATTACACCACTGATGAACCCACGATCTACCGCACTTGATGCGAGCATGCTAACCATTACACCACTGATGAACCCACGATCTACCACACTTGATGCGAGCATGCTAACCAGTACACCACTGATGAACCCACGATCTACCGCACTTGATGCGAGCATGCTAACCATTACACCACTGATGAACCCACGATCTACCACATTTGATGCGAGCATGCTAACCAATACACCACTGATGAACCCACGATCTACCGCACTTGATGCGAGCATGCTAATCAATACACCACTGATGAATCCACGATCTACCACACTTGATGCGAGCATGCTAACCATTACACCACTGATGAACCCACGATCTACCACACTTGATGCGAGCATGCTAACCAGTACACCACTGATGAACCCACGATCTACCGCACTTGATGCGAGCATGCTAACCATTACACCACTGATGAACCCACGATCTACCACACTTGATGCAAGCATGCTAACCATTACACCACTGATGAACCCACGATCTACCACACTTGATGCGAGCATGCTAACCATTACACCACTGATGAACCCACGATCTACCGCACTTGATGCGAGCATGCTAACCAATACACCACTGATGAACCCACGATCTACCACACTTGATGCGAGCATGCTAACCAGTACACCACTGATGAACCCACGATCTACCGCATTTGATGCGAGCATGCTAACCATTACACTACTGATGAACCCACGATCTACCGCACTTGATGCGAGCATGCTAACCATTACACCACTGATGAACCCACGATCTACCGCACTTGATGCGAGCATGCTAACCAATACACCACTGATGAACCCACGATCTACCGCACTTCATGCGTGCATGCTAACCATTACACCACTGATGAACCCACGATCTACCACACTCGAGACGAGCATGCTAACCATTACACCACTGATGAACCCACGATCTACCGCACTTGATGCGAGCATGCTAACCATTACACCACTGATGAACCCACGATCTACCACACTCGAGACGAGCATGCTAACCATTACACCACCGATGAACCGAAGATCTACCGCACTCGATGCGAGCATGCTAACCATTACACCACTGATGAACCCACGATCTACCACACTCGAGACGAGCATGCTAACCATTACACCACTGATGAACCCACGATCTACCACACTTGATGCGAGCATGCTAACCAGTGCACCACTGATGAACCCACGATCTACCGCACTTGATGCGAGCATGCTAACCATTACACCACTGATGAACCCACGATCTACCACACTTGATGCGAGCATGCTAACCAGTACACCACTGATGAACCCACGATCTACCGCACTTGATGCGAGCATGCTAACCATTACACCACTGATGAACCCACGATCTACCACACTTGATGCGAGCATGCTAACCATTACACCACTGATGAACCCACGATCTACCACACTTGATGCGAGCATGCTAACCATTACACCACTGATGAACCCACGATCTTCCACATTTGATGCGAGCATGCTAACCAATACACCACTGATGAACCCACGATCTACCGCACTTGATGCGAGCATGCTAACCAATACACCACTGATGAACCCACGATCTACCACACTTGATGCGAGCATGCTAACCATTACACCACTGATGAACCCACGATCTACCACACTTGATGCGAGCATGCTAACCAGTACACCACTGATGAACCCACGATCTACCACACTTGATGCGAGCATGCTAACCAATACACCACTGATGAACCCATGATCTACCACACTTGATGCGAGCATGCTAACCATTACACCACTGATGAACCCACGATCTACCGCACTTGATGCGAGCATGCTAACCATTACACCACTGATGAACCCACGATCTACCACACTTGATGCGAGCATGCTAACCAGTACACCACTGATGAACCCACGATCTACCGCACTTGATGCGAGCATGCTAACCATTACACCACTGATGAACCCACGATCTACCACACTTGATGCGAGCATGCTAACCATTACACCACTGATGAACCCACGATCTACCACACTTGATGCGAGCATGCTAACCATTACACCACTGATGAACCCACGATCTACCGCACTTCATGCGAGCATGCTAACCATTACACCACTGATGAACCCACGATCTACTGCACTTGATGCGAGCATGCTAACCATTACACCACTGATGAACCCACGATCTACCGCACTTGATGCGAGCATGCTAACCAATACACCACTGATGAACCCACGATCTACCGCACTTGATGCGAGCATGCTAACCATTACACCACTGATGAACCCACGATCTACCACATTCGAGACGAGCATGCTAACCATTACACCACTGATGAACCCACGATCTACCGCACTTGATGCGAGCATGCTAACCATTACACCACTGATGAACCCACGATCTACCACACTCGAGACGAGCATGCTAACCATTACACCACCGATGAACCGAAGATCTACCGCACTCGATGCGAGCATGCTAACCATTACACCACTGATGAACCCACGATCTACCACACTCGAGACGAGCATGCTAACCATTACACCACTGATGAACCCACGATCTACCACACTTGATGCGAGCATGCTAACCAGTACACCACTGATGAACCCACGATCTACCGCACTTGATGCGAGCATGCTAACCATTACACCACTGATGAACCCACGATCTACCACACTTGATGCGAGCATGCTAATCAGTACACCACTGATGAACCCACGATCTACCGCACTTGATGCGAGCATGCTAACCATTACACCACTGATGAACCCACGATCTACCACACTTGATGCAAGCATGCTAACCATTACACCACTGATGAACCCACGATCTACCGCACTTGATGCGAGCATGCTAACCATTACACCACTGATGAACCCACGATCTAACACATTTGATGCGAGCATGCTAACCAATACACCACTGATGAACCCACGATCTACCGCACTTGATGCGAGCATGCTAACCAATACACCACTGATGAACCCACGATCTACCGCACTTGATGCGAGCATGCTAACCATTACACCACTGATGAACCCACGATCTACCACACTTGATGCGAGCATGCTAACCAGTACACCACTGATGAACCCACGATCTACCACACTTGATGCGAGCATGCTAACCAATACACAACTGATGAACCCATGATCTACCACACTTGATGCGAGCATGCTAACCATTACACCACTGATGAACCCACGATCTACCGCACTTGATGCGAGCATGCTAACCATTACACCACTGATGAACCCACGATCTACCACACTTGATGCGAGCATGCTAACCAGTACACCACTGATGAACCCACGATCTACCGCACTTGATGCGAGCATGCTAACCATTACACCACTGATGAACCCACGATCTACCACATTTGATGCGAGCATGCTAACCAATACACCACTGATGAACCCACGATCTACCGCACTTGATGCGAGCATGCTAATCAATACACCACTGATGAATCCACGATCTACCACACTTGATGCGAGCATGCTAACCATTACACCACTGATGAACCCACGATCTACCACACTTGATGCGAGCATGCTAACCAGTACACCACTGATGAACCCACGATCTACCGCACTTGATGCGAGCATGCTAACCATTACACCACTGATGAACCCACGATCTACCACACTTGATGCAAGCATGCTAACCATTACACCACTGATGAACCCACGATCTACCACACTTGATGCGAGCATGCTAACCATTACACCACTGATGAACCCACGATCTACCACATTTGATGCGAGCATGCTAACCAATACACCACTGATGAACCCACGGTCTACCGCACTTGATGCGAGCATGCTAACCAATACACCACTGATGAACCCACGATCTACCACACTTGATGCGAGCATGCTAACCATTACACCACTGATGAACCCACGATCTACCACACTTGATGCGAGCATGCTAACCAGTACACCACTGATGAACCCACGATCTACCACACTTGATGCGAGCATGCTAACCAATACACCACTGATGAACCCATGATCTACCACACTTGATGCGAGCATGCTAACCATTACACCACTGATGAACCCACGATCTACCACACTTGATGCGAGCATGCTAACCATTACACCACTGATGAACCCATGATCTACCACACTTGATGCGAGCATGCTAACCAGTACACCACTGATGAACCCACGATCTACCGCACTTGATGCGAGCATGCTAACCATTACACCACTGATGAACCCACGATCTACCGCACTTGATGCGAGCATGCTAACCATTACACCACTGATGAACCCACGATCTACCACACTTGATGCGAGCATGCTAACCAGTACACCACTGATGAACCCACGATCTACCGCACTTGATGCGAGCATGCTAACCATTACACCACTGATGAACCCACGATCTACCAAACTTGATGCGAGCATGCTAACCATTACACCACTGATGAACCACGATCTACCGCACTTGATGCGAGCATGCTAACCATTACACCACTGATGAACCCACGATCTACCACACTTGATGCGAGCATGCTAACCAGTACACCACTGATGAACCCACGATCTACCACACTTGATGCGAGCATGCTAACCATTACACCACTGATGAACTCACGATCTACCACACTTGATGCGAGCATGCTAACCAATACACCACTGATGAACCCACGATCTACCACACTTGATGCGAGCATGCTAACCAGTACACCACTGATGAACCCACGATCTACCACACTTGATGCGAGCATGCTAACCAGTACACCACTGATGAACCCACGATCTACCGCACTTGATGCGAGCATGCTAACCATTACACCACTGATGAACCCACGATCTACCGCACTTGATGCGAGCATGCTAACCATTACACCACTGATGAACCCACGATCTACCGCACTTGATGCGAGCATGCTAACCAATACACCACTGATGAACCAACGATCTACGCACTTGATGCGAGCATGCTAACCATTACACCACTGATGAACCCACGATCTACCACACTCGAGACGAGCATGCTAACCATTACACCACTGATGAACCCACGATCTACCGCACTTGATGCGAGCATGCTAACCATTACACCACTGATGAACCCACGATCTACCACACTCGAGACGAGCATGCTAACCATTACACCACCGATGAACCGAAGATCTACCGCACTCGATGCGAGCATGCTAACCATTACACCACTGATGAACCCACGATCTACCACACTCGAGACGAGCATGCTAACCATTACACCACTGATGAACCCACGATCTACCACACTTGATGCGAGCATGCTAACCAGTACACCACTGATGAACCCACGATCTACCGCACTTGATGCGAGCATGCTAACCATTACACCACTGATGAACCCACGATCTACCACACTTGATGCGAGCATGCTAACCAGTACACCACTGATGAACCCACGATCTACCGCACTTGATGCGAGCATGCTAACCATTACACCACTGATGAACCCACGATCTACCACACTTGATGCGAGCATGCTAACCATTACACCACTGATGAACCCACGATCTACCACACTTGATGCGAGCATGCTAACCATTACACCACTGATGATCCCACGATCTACCACATTTGATGCGAGCATGCTAACCAATACACCACTGATGAACCCACGATCTACCACACTTGATGCGAGCATGCTAACCAATACACCACTGATGAACCCACGATCTACCACACTTGATGCGAGCATGCTAACCATTACACCACTGATGAACCCACGATCTACCACACTTGATGCGAGCATGCTAACCAGTACACCACTGATGAAACCACGATCTACCACACTTGATGCGAGCATGCTAACCAATACACCACTGATGAACCCATGATCTACCACGCTTGATGCGAGCATGCTAACCATTACACCACTGATGAACCCACGATCTACCGCACTTGATGCGAGCATGCTAACCTTTACACGACTGATGAACCCACGATCTACCACACTTGATGCGAGCATGCTAACCAGTACACCACTGATGAACCCACGATCTAGCGCACTTGATGCGAGCATGCTAACCATTACACCACTGATGAACCCACGATCTACCACACTTGATGCGAGCATGCTAACCATTACACCACTGATGAACCCACGATCTACCGCACTTGATGCGAGCATGCTAACCAGTACACCACTGATGAACCCACGATCTACCGCACTTGATGCGAGCATGCTAACCATTACACCACTGATGAACCCACGATCTACCACACTTGATGCGAGCATGCTAACCATTACACCACTGATGATCCCACGATCTACCACATTTGATGCGAGCATGCTAACCAATACACCACTGATGAACCCACGATCTACCACACTTGATGCGAGCATGCTAACCAATACACCACTGATGAACCCACGATCTACCACACTTGATGCGAGCATGCTAACCATTACACCACTGATGAACCCACGATCTACCACACTTGATGCGAGCATGCTAACCAGTACACCACTGATGAAACCACGATCTACCACACTTGATGCGAGCATGCTAACCAATACACCACTGATGAACCCATGATCTACCACGCTTGATGCGAGCATGCTAACCATTACACCACTGATGAACCCACGATCTACCGCACTTGATGCGAGCATGCTAACCTTTACACCACTGATGAACCCACGATCTACCACACTTGATGCGAGCATGCTAACCAGTACACCACTGATGAACCCACGATCTAGCGCACTTGATGCGAGCATGCTAACCATTACACCACTGATGAACCCACGATCTACCACACTTGATGCCAGCATGCTAACCATTACACCACTGATGAACCCACGATCTACCACACTTGATGCGAGCATGCTAACCAGTACACCACTGATGAACCCACGATCTACCGCACTTGATGCGAGCATGCTAACCATTACACCACTGATGAACCCACGATCTACCACACTTGATGCGAGCATGCTAACCAGTACACCACTGATGAACCCACGATCTACCGCACTTGATGCGAGCATGCTAACCAGTACACCACTGATGAACCCACGATCTACCGCACTTGATGCGAGCATGCTAACCATTACACCACTGATGAACCCACGATCTACCACACTTGATGCGAGCATGCTAACCATTACACCACTGATGAACCCACGATCTACCACACTTGATGCGAGCATGCTAACCATTACACCACTGATGAACCCACGATCTACCACATTTGATGCGAGCATGCTAACCAATACACCACTGATGAACCCACAATCTACCACACTTGATGCGAGCATGCTAACCAATACACCACTGATGAACCCACGATCTACCACACTTGATGCGAGCATGCTAACCATTACACCACTGATAAACCCACGATCTACCACACTTGATGCGAGCATGCTAACCAGTACACCACTGATGAACCCACGATCTACCACACTTGATGCGAGCATGCTAACCAATACACCACTGATGAACCCATGATCTACCACACTTGATGCGAGCATGCTAACCATTACACCACTGATGAACCCACGATCTACCACACTTGATGCGAGCATGCTAACCATTACACCACTGATGAACCCACGATCTACCACACTTGATGCGAGCATGCTAACCAGTACACCACTGATGAACCAACGATCTACCGCACTTGATGCGAGCATGTTAACCATTACACCACTGATGAACCCACGATCTACCACACTTGATGCGAGCATGCTAACCATTACACCACTGATGAACCCACGATCTACCGCACTTGATGCGAGCATGCTAACCATTACACCACTGATGAACCCACGATCTACCACACTTGATGCGAGCATGCTAACCAGTACACCACTGATGAACCCACGATCTACCGCACTTGATGCGAGCATGCTAACCATTACACCACTGATGAACCCACGATCTACCGCACTTGATGCGAGCATGCTAACCATTACACCACTGATGAACCCACGATCTACCACACTTGATGCGAGCATGCTAACCAGTACACCACTGATGAACCCACGATCTACGCACTTGATGCGAGCATGCTAACCATTACACCACTGATGAACCCACGATCTACCACACTTGATGCGAGCATGCTAACCATTACACCACTGATGAACCCACGATCTACCGCACTTGATGCGAGCATGCTAACCATTACACCACTGATGAACCCACGATCTACCACACTTGATGCGAGCATGCTAACCAGTACACCACTGATGAACCCACGATCTACCGCACTTGATGCGAGCATGCTAACCAGTACACCACTGATGAACCCACGATCTACCACACTTGATGCGAGCATGCTAACCATTACACCACTGATGAACCCACGATCTACCACACTTGATGCGAGCATGCTAACCATTACACCACTGATGAACCCACGATCTACCACACTTGATGCAAGCATGCTAACCAATACACCACTGATGAACCCACGGTCTACCACACTTGATGCGAGCATGCTAACCATTACACCACTGATGAACCCACGATCTACCGCACTTGATGCGAGCATGCTAACCAGTACACCACTGATGAACCCACGATCTACCGCACTTGATGCGAGCATGCTAACCATTACACCACTGATGAACCCACGATCTACCACACTCGAGACGAGCATGCTAACCATTACACCACTGATGAACCCACGATCTACCATACTTGATGCGAGCATGCTAACCATTACACCACTGATGAACCCACGATCTACCACACTTGATGCGAGCATGCTAACCATTACACCACTGATGAACCCACGATCTACCACACTTGATGCGAGCATGCTAACCATTACACCACTGATGAACCCACGATCTACCACACTTGATGCGAGCATGCTAACTAGTACACCACTGATGAACCCACGATCTACCACACTTGATGCGAGCATGCTAACCATTACACCACTGATGAACCCACGATCTACCACACTTGATGCGAGCATGCTAACCATTACACCACTGATGAACCCACGATCTACCACACTTGATGCGAGCAGGCTAACCATTACACCACTGATGAACCCACGATCTACCACACTTGATGCGAGCATGCTAACCAATACACCACTGATGAACCCACGATCTACCACACTTGATGCGAGCATGCTAACCAATACACCACTGATGAACCCATGATCTACCACACTTGATGCGAGCATGCTAACCATTACACCACTGATGAACCCACGATCTACCGCACTTGATGCGAGCATGCTAACCATTACACCACTGATGAACCCACGATCTACCACACTTGATGCGAGCATGCTAACCAGTACACCACTGATGAACCCACGATCTACCGCACTTGATGCGAGCATGCTAACCAGTACACCACTGATGAACCCACGATCTACCGCACTTGATGCGAGCATGCTAATCAGTACACCACTGATAAACCCACGATCTACCACACTTGATGCGAGCATGCTAACCATTACACCACTGATGAACCCACGATCTACCACACTTGATGCGAGCATGCTAACCATTACACCACTGATGAACCCACGATCTACCACACTTGATGCAAGCATGCTAACCAATACACCACTGATGAACCCACGATCTACCACACTTGATGCGAGCATGCTAACCATTACACCACTGATGAACCCACGATCTACCACACTTGATGCGAGCATGCTAACCAGTACACCACTGATGAACCCACGATCTACCGCACTTGATGCGAGCATGCTAACCATTACACCACTGATGAACCCACGATCTACCACACTCGAGACGAGCATGCTAACCATTACACCACCGATGAACCCACGATCTACCATACTTGATGCGAGCATGCTAACCATTACACCACTGATGAACCCACGATCTACCACACTTGATGCGAGCATGCTAACCATTACACCACTGATGAACCCACGATCTACCACACTTGATGCGCGCATGCTAACCATTACACCACTGATGAACCCACGATCTACCACACTTGATGCGAGCATGCTAACTAGTACACCACTGATGAACCCACGATCTACCACACTTGATGCGAGCATGCTAACCATTACACCACTGATGAACCCACGATCTACCACACTTGATGCGAGCATGCTAACCATTACACCACTGATGAACCCACGATCTACCACACTTGATGCGAGCATGCTAACCATTACACCACTGATGAACCCACGATCTACCACACTTGATGCGAGCATGCTAACCAATACACCACTGATGAACCCACGATCTACCACACTTGATGCGAGCATGCTAACCATTACACCACTGATGAACCCACGATCTACCGCACTTGATGCGAGCATGCTAACCATTACACCACTGATGAACCCACGATCTACCACACTCGAGACGAACATGCTAACCATTACACCACCTATGAACCGAAGATCTACCGCACTTGATGCGAGCATGCTAACCATTACACCACTGATGAACCCACGATCTACCATACTTGATGCGAGCATGCTAACCATTACACCACTGATGAACCCACGATCTACCACACTTGATGCGAGCATGCTAACCATTACACCACTGATGAACCCATGATCTACCGCACTTGATGCGAGCATGCTAACCATTACACCACTGATGAACCCACGATCTACCGCACTTGATGCGAGCATGCTAACCATTACACCACTGATGAACCCACGATCTACCGCACTTGATGCGAGCATGCTAACCATTACACCTTCGATGAACCCACGATCTACCGCACTTGATGCGAGCATGCTAACCATTACACCATCGATGAACCCACGATCTACCACACTTGTTGCGAGCATGCTAACCATTACACCATCGATGAACCCACGATCTACCACACTTGATGCGAGCATGCTAACCATTACACCACTGATGAACCCACGATCTACCGCACTTGATGCGAGCATGCTAACCATTACACCTTCGATGAACCCACGATCTACCGCACTTGATGCGAGCATGCTAACCATTACACCATCGATGAACCCACGATCTACCACACTTGTTGCGAGCATGCTAACCATTACACCATCGATGAACCCACGATCTACCGCACTTGATGCGAGCATGCTAACCATTACACCACTGATGAACTCACGATCTACCACACTCGAGACGAGCATGATAACCATTACACCACTGATGAACCCAAGATCTACCACACTTGATGCGAGCATGCTAACCATTACACCACTGATGAACCCACGATCTACCACACTTGATTCGAGCATGCTAACCATTACACCACTGATAAACCCACGATCTACCACACTTGATGCGAGCATGCTAACCATTACACCACTGATGAACCCACGATCTATCATACTTGATGCGAGCATGCTAACCATTACACCACTGATGAACCCACGATCTACCACACTTGATGCGAGCATGCTAACCATTACACCACTGATGAACCCACGATCTACCACACTTGATGCGAGCATGCTAACCATTACACCACTGATGAACCCACGATCTACCATACTTGATGCGAGCATGCTAACCATTACACCACTGATGAACCCACGATCTACCGCACTTGATGCGAGCATTGTAACCATTACACCATCGATGAACCCACGATCTACCACACTTGATGCGAGCATGCTAACCATTACACCACTGATGAACCCACGATCTACCATACTTGATGCGAGCATGCTAACCATTACACCACTGATGAACCCACGATCTACCACACTTGATGCGAGCATGCTAACCATTACACCACCGATGAACCCACGATCTACCATACTTGATGCGAGCATGCTAACCATTACATCACTGATGAACCCACGATCTACCACACTTGATGCGAGCATGCTAACCATTACACCACTGATGAACCCACGATCTACCGCACTTGATGCGAGCATGCTAACCAGTACACCACTGATGAACCCACGATCTACCGCATTTGATGCGAGCATGCTAACCATTACACCACTGATGAACCCACGATCTACCACACTTGATGCGAGCATGCTAACCATTACACCACTGATGAACCCACGATCTACCGCACTTGATGCGAGCATGCTAACCATTACACCACTGATGAACCCACGATCTACCACACTTGATGCGAGCATGCTAACCATTACACCACTGATGAACCCACGATCTACCACACTTGATGCGAGCATGCTAACCATTACACCACTGATGAACCCACGATCTACCATACTTGATGCGATCATGCTAACCATTACACCACTGATGAACCCACGATCTACCACACTTGATGCGAGCATGCTAATCATTACACCACTGATGAACCCACGATCTACCACACTTGATGCGAGCATGCTAACCATTACACCACTGATGAACCCACGATCTACCGTACTTGATGCGAGCATGCTAACCATTACACCACTGATGAACTCACGATCTACCACACTTGATGCGAGCATGCTAACCATTACACCATCGATGAACCCACGATCTACCACACTTGATGCGAGCATGCTAACCATTACACCACTGATGAACCCACGATCTACCACACTTGATGCGAGCATGCTAACCATTACACCACTGATGAACCCACGATCTACCACACTTGATGCGAGCATGCTAACCATTACACCACTGATGAACCCACGATCTACCGCACTTGATGCGAGCATGCTAATCATTACACCACTGATGAACCCACGATCTACCGCACTTGATGCGAGCATGCTAACCATTACACCATCGATGAACCCACGATCTACCACACTTGATGCGAGCATGCTAACCATTACACCACCGATGAACCCACGATCTACCGCACTTGATGCGAGCATGCTAACCATTACACCATCGATGAACCCACGATCTACCGCACTTGATGCGAGCATGCTAACCATTACACCACTGATGAACCCACGATCTACCGCACTTGATGCGAGCATGCTAACCATTACACCACCGATGAACCCACGATCTACCGCACTTGATGCGAGCATGCTAACCATTACACCATCGATGAACCCACGATCTACCGCACTTGATGCGAGCATGCTAACCATTACACCACTGATGAACCCACGATCTACCGCACTTGATGCGAGCATGCTAACCATTACACCACTGATGAACCCACGATCTACCATACTCGAGGCGAAAATGCTAACCATTACACCACTGATGAACCCACGATCTACCACACTTGATGCGAGCATGCTAACCATTACACCACCGATGAACCCACGATCTATCGCACTTGATGCGAGCATGCTAACCATTACACCACTGATGAACCCACGATCTACCACACTTGATGCGAGCATGCTAACCATTACACCACTGATGAACCCACGATCTACCACACTTGATGCGAGCATGCTAACCATTACACCACTGATGAACCCACGATCTACCGCACTTGATGCGATCATGCTAACCATTACACCACTGATGAACCCACGATCTACCGCACTTGATGCGAGCATGCTAACCATTACACCACTGATGAACCCACGATCTACCATACTCGCGGAGAGCGAGTTTACTATTACACCACCGATGAACCCACGAATTACCGTATTCGGGGAGAACACGCTAATCATTACACCACTGATGAACCCACGAATTACCGTATTCGGGGGAGAACACGCTAATCATTACACCACTGATGAACCCACTGTTATTCCTGTATAAAATTTGAAAAGTTTTTCTTTTGTTGCCGAAGTATCATAGTCAAACTTCTTTTCATGTCGTTTTCTGACGGGGCTTTTTACTTTTGCTTGAATTTCATTTTTTCTGAGCCTGCGTTCTATTTTATTGGCTAAAACATCACTACAGGTAAAAGTAGTTTGTGTCCCACAGTCCTGAATTGGCATTGCAGTGTAAATAAGCTGTTCTTGTCCATGGTCTTCATGTTCCTGCAACACAGTAAAATATAATAAAATTACAAAATATGTTTGTTAATTAAGAAATGTATTTAAAGATACAACCACATACATTGTACATATATACCACATAACTATAATTACTGTTAGCTGTGTTTTATAACCACATACATTGTACATATATACCACATAACTATAATTACTGTTAGCTGTGTTTTATAACCACATACATTGTACATATATACCACATAACTATAATTACTGCTAGCTGTGTTTTATAACCACATACATTGTACATATATACCACATAACTATAATTACTGTTAGCTGTGTTTTATAACCACATACATTGTACATATATACCACATAACTATAATTACTGTTAGCTGTGTTTTATAACCACATACATTGTACATATATACCACATAACTATAATTACTGTTAGCTGTGTTTTTCATGTTGATTGATTTTCATCAAAATTACAAAAAGTAGATCATCAAAATTAAAAGGAAAGCTAAACATGTATTAAGGAATAATTTACCAAAAAATCCTAAAATATGAAAATTAGACATCAGGTGTTTTCGGAATGTAGATAATACTGCACAAGCATATTCACCATGTTCACTATTGTTTGTGTTTTGTTGGGTTCATTAAGAGCTTGCTTTGCAGTGTGGGGTAGAAATAAGACTGCAGACAACCTGTTTTTTAATTTAATTTGGTGATTGTTCTGTTTTAGTGAAATAGACTTTCAAAATATTTCAATAACTTATTACAAACCTGAGTGCATGTTTGCTGCTCATTTGAAATACTGCATGAAGTGTCAGAAGAAATACTGCATGAAGTGTCAGAAGAAATACTGTATGAAGTGTCAGAAGAAATACTGTATGAAGTGTCAGAAGAAATACTGTATGAAGTGTCAGAGGAAATACTGTATGAAGTGTCAGAAGAAATACTGCATGAAGTGTCAGAAGAAATACTGTATGAAGTGTCAGAAGAAATACTGCATGAAGTGTCAGAAGAAATACTGCATGAAGTGTCAGAAGAAATACTGCATGAAGTGTCAGAAGAAATACTGTATGAAGTGTCAGAAGAAATACTGCATGAAGTGTCAGAAGAAATACTGCATGAAGTGTCAGAAGAAATACTGCATGAAGTGTCAGAAGAAATACTGCATGAAGTGTCAGAAGAAATACTGTATGAAGTGTCAGAAGAAATACTGCATGAAGTGTCAGAAGAAATACTGCATGAAGTGTCAGAAGAAATACTGTATGAAGTGTCAGAAGAAATACTGTATGAAGTGTCAGAAGAAATACTGCATGAAGTGTCAGAAGAAATACTGCATGAAGTGTCAGAAGAAATACTGTATGAAGTGTCAGAAGAAATACTGTATGAAGTGTCAGAAGAAATACTGCATGAAGTGTCAGAAGAAATACTGCATGAAGTGTCAGAAGAAATACTGCATGAAGTGTCAGAAGAAATACTGCATGAAGTGTCAGAAGAAATACTGTATGAAGTGTCAGAAGAAATACTGTATGAAGTGTCAGAGGAAATACTGCATGAAGTGTCAGAAGAAATACTGTATGAAGTGTCAGAAGAAATACTGTATGAAGTGTCAGAAGAAATACTGCATGAAGTGTCAGAAGAAATACTGTATGAAGTGTCAGAAGAAATACTGTATGAAGTGTCAGAAGAAATACTGCATGAAGTGTCAGAAGAAATACTGTATGAAGTGTCAGAAGAAATACTGTATGAAGTGTCAGAAGAAATACTGTATGAAGTGTCAGAAGAAATACTGCATGAAGTGTCAGAGGAAATACTGTATGAAGTGTCAGAAGAAATACTGCATGAAGTGTCAGAAGAAATACTGCATGAAGTGTCAGAAGAAATACTGTATGAAGTGTCAGAAGAAATACTGCATGAAGTGTCAGAAGAAATACTGCATGAAGTGTCAGAAGAAATACTGCATGAAGTGTCAGAAGAAATACTGCATGAAGTGTCAGAAGAAATACTGCATGAAGTGTCAGAAGAAATATTGTATGAAGTGTCAGAAGAAATACTGCATGAAGTGTCAGAAGAAATACTGCATGAAGTGTCAGAAGAAATACTGTATGAAGTGTCAGAAGAAATACTGTATGAAGTGTCAGAAGAAATACTGCATGAAGTGTCAGAAGAAATACTGCATGAAGTGTCAGAAGAAATACTGTATGAAGTGTCAGAAGAAATACTGTATGAAGTGTCAGAAGAAATACTGTATGAAGTGTCAGAAGAAATACTGCATGAAGTGTCAGAAGAAATACTGCATGAAGTGTCAGAAGAAATACTGCATGAAGTGTCAGAAGAAATACTGTATGAAGTGTCAGAAGAAATACTGTATGAAGTGTCAGAAGAAATACTGCATGAAGTGTCAGAAGAAATACTGCATGAAGTGTCAGAAGAAATACTGCATGAAGTGTCAGAAGAAATACTGCATGAAGTGTCAGAAGAAATACTGCATGAAGTGTCAGAAGAAATATTGTATGAAGTGTCAGAAGAAATACTGTATGAAGTGTCAGAAGAAATACTGTATGAAGTGTCAGAGGAAATACTGCATGAAGTGTCAGAAGAAATACTGTATGAAGTGTCAGAAGAAATACTGTATGAAGTGTCAGAAGAAATACTGCATGAAGTGTCAGAAGAAATACTGTATGAAGTGTCAGAAGAAATACTGTATGAAGTGTCAGAAGAAATACTGCATGAAGTGTCAGAAGAAATACTGTATGAAGTGTCAGAAGAAATACTGTATGAAGTGTCAGAAGAAATACTGTATGAAGTGTCAGAAGAAATACTGCATGAAGTGTCAGAAGAAATACTGTATGAAGTGTCAGAAGAAATACTGCATGAAGTGTCAGAAGAAATACTGCATGAAGTGTCAGAAGAAATACTGCATGAAGTGTCAGAAGAAATACTGCATGAAGTGTCAGAAGAAATACTGCATGAAGTGTCAGAAGAAATACTGTATGAAGTGTCAGAAGAAATACTGCATGAAGTGTCAGAAGAAATACTGTATGAAGTGTCAGAAGAAATACTGCATGAAGTGTCAGAAGAAAGTGAGTGTCAAAAATACCTAGTGTCATAAGATGTCAGAAGAAATACTGCATGGAAGTGTCAGAAGAAATACTGTATGAAGGTCAAAATACCCAGTCAAAGAAATACTGCATGGAAGTGTCAGAAGAATGAAGTGTCAGAAGAAATACTGTATGAAGTGTCAGAAGAAATACTGTATGAAGTGTCAGAAGAAATACTGCATGAAGTGTCAGAAGAAATACTGTATGAAGTGTCAGAAGAAATACTGTATGAAGTGTCAGAAGAAATACTGCATGAAGTGTCAGAAGAAATACTGTATGAAGTGTCAGAAGAAATACTGTATGAAGTGTCAGAAGAAATACTGCATGAAGTGTCAGAAGAAATACTGTATGAAGTGTCAGAAGAAATACTGCATGAAGTGTCAGAAGAAATACTGCATGAAGTGTCAGAAGAAATACTGCATGAAGTGTCAGAAGAAATACTGCATGAAGTGTCAGAAGAAATACTGTATGAAGTGTCAGAAGAAATACTGTATGAAGTGTCAGAAGAAATACTGTATGAAGTGTCAGAAGAAATACTGTATGAAGTGTCAGAAGAAATACTGTATGAAGTGTCAGAAGAAATACTGTATGAAGTGTCAGAAGAAATACTGCATGAAGTGTCAGAAGAAATACTGCATGAAGTGTCAGAAGAAATACTGCATGAAGTGTCAGAAGAAATACTGCATGAAGTGTCAGAAGAAATACTGCATGAAGTGTCAGAAGAAATACTGCATGAAGTGTCAGAAGAAATACTGTATGAAGTGTCAGAAGAAATACTGCATGAAGTGTCAGAAGAAATACTGCATGAAGTGTCAGAAGAAGTATTGGCAGGTTGGTCAGAAGTACAAGTAGATGTAGGTTGTGGTGCTGCATCTTGCATTGACAATGAGGCCCCTGGAACTTCAAACAAAACATTTTTTGATACTGGAGCAGCTCTTGGAGTAGGTAGTTTTCTTTTTCTAGAGAACCTTTCAGCCTACAATTAAGATAACAATTTTAAAAATAGTTTTAAATATTCAGGCAAAATAAAAAATACAAGTGTTCTGCCCAGAAGTGATATGATATGATCCCTTTCTCTTTCAAAAATATCAAGCAGGTAGCATTTTTCCCCCTTTTTATATCATTCTTTATTCATATATAGCACTAGTAACTACCAAATTCTGTTTTCGTTTCCTGAAATATTCTCTTTTCAAAGAAGAAACTAAACTTTGTGTCAGTCTTCTGACCATACTTATTGGCAAGCATGTAAGTATATACATGTATACATCAAAGGACATATTATTTCATAATCCTTTTGGCAATTTAAGAATGAACAGTGAATATCTACTATCGCTATTGCATGTTCCGTATGAACAGTGAATATCTACTATCGTTATTGCATGTTCCGTATGAACAGTGAATATCTACTATCGCTATTGCATGTTCCGTATGAACAGTGTCTTGTAGCGCCGTGGGATTTCATTTTTTCTCCGACAAAGTTCTGTTTTTCACTCGATTCTGCATTATCGGCCATTGAAATATGTAGTACAGACTAACCGAGTTGTAGAGTTTACATGATGCACCGAGATATTTACTGGTCAACCTTGTCTGTTATTTAGAACTGAATTATTGTTATGTCATTAATACATTTTACTATTCACAAACTGATTTTTTATAAAAGGTGTAAAATAAACTCATTTACATTTGTATATAACAGGGGCGGATCCAGGATTTCAAGATAGGGGGGGGGCGCGCACTTAGAAAAATTGCGCCGAGCGGAGGGAGGCGCGAAAATTGTTGGGGTATTTCGTGTGAAAAATCACGATTTTACGCCAAAAAATCATATTTTTTCCAATTCTGAGGGAGGCACGAAACTTGTTGGGGTATTTCGTGTGAAAAATCACGATTTTACGCCAAAAAATCATATTTTTTCCAATTGCGGAGGGAGGCGCGAAACTTGTTGGGGTATTTCGTGTGAAAAATCACGATTTAAAGCCAAAAAATCATATTTTTTCCAATTGTGGAGGGAGGCGCGAAGCTTGTTGGGGTATTTCGTGTGAAAAATCACGATTTTACGCCAAAAAATCATATTTTTTCCAATTTTAGGGGGGGGGCGCGCGCCGGGTGCGCCCCCCCCCCCCCCCCCCCCCCCCTTGGATCCTCCCCTGTATAATACTATTATCATTGATTATTATAATAAAAGAATTAAAGAACTAATACGGATCAGGTGATATCCCCGTGGATGCAGTCATAATATTTACACTACACATTGTCCTCAAACTACAGTTTATAATGTACACGTTGTTATATATATATGTGTGTGTCAAACAACGTGTATTGCCTCGAGTATACTTATCACCTATATTGTGTTTCCAGTCAATATTATGTCTAACTACAACATATGATGTTCTATCAGTAAAATTGTTTTATGTTAATTATATGTTTCAGTTGTACGTCCTATCAGTAAAATAATCTTAGTAAATTGTTCGGGTTAATTTGAGAGTTAGGGTTATGGTGTTTAACGTCACTTTCAACAATATTTCAGTTATATAGTGACAGTCAGTTATTATTGGTGGCGGAAACCGGTAGATGATTTAATAAAAGATAATGGAAGCTTTTTATCATTGTGTGAAATTAGAAATAAATATAATATTCGTGTAAATGTCTCAGATTATCAAGGTTTTTACATGAAATTCCACGCGACTGGAAAAAACATCCTTTTAGAAAATTAAATACCTCTGCTGGTATGAACTATTAGTCTCCGATGATACCTCTGCTGGTGTGAACTATTAGTCCTCGATGGTACCTCTGCTGGTGTGAACTATTAGTCCCTGATGGTACCTCTGCTGGTGTGAACTATCATTCCCCGATTGTACCTCTGCTGGTGTGAACCATTAGTACCCAATGGTACCTCTGAGGTGTTGACTATTAGTCCCTGATGGTATCACACACACCCCCCCCCCCCCCCCCCCCCCACCCCCACCCCCTGAAATCAGTGATACATTTTGTATATTCATGCTCGATATTTACTACGTCCCTAGATAATGTTTAAATTTAATTATTGAAACAAACACAAATTTCTCTCAGATATACGTAACCTTAGCCGAATTTGACTATCATAATTTGGCCCTTTGACCGTTGAATGGAATTGAAGGAAGCGTTGAGAGTTCAAACTCATGCTGAAGTGTAAGCATTAGTGCCATTGTGCATGTAGTTCGGAAATTGAGACATGCATCATTAATGATACTGGGATACAATCTGTACACAAAAAACAACGAAAATCCACGTTTTATACTATGTTTTGAAGGTTAATATTAACTTTCAACGCAAAAAAAAAACACCTTTCAAATATTACCAGCCTCAACGACATTATACCTTTAAACTGTAGTGTAACAATGAGCTGTTTTGATTTGGTTCAGTGACCGGGATTTTAAAAGTTCAATAAATATTGATATTACAGTAATTTAGGATTTTAACCGTTAACAAATCTTTTTTAAAACACTTATATTTTCGACTATTTTCTTTGATTATGCGGAGGTGGATGTATTTTCAGAAAAGTCAAGGTTGTAAGTTGTATATAATTTATAACGTCAGTAAAGATTTCAATGATGAGAACTGTTTATTCGCTCGAGGTAAGGTCGTGTGACAATGTAAACAGGATACAATCACAATATAATATAACTACAGTGCGCTTTATCAGTTCTCAACAACTACTAAAGGACAAATCTGTTAACACTCAGATATCCACACCCAGTGTTAATATTTCCTATGGTCGGAGTTTAGATCGGTCAGTTCGTTAACACCTTAACAACCCCACCCCACTTATTAAGAATTGCAGTCACCCATGATATAGCTCAGAAATAGTTGAAATAAGAACGCAGATCTCCACTTTATTGTACACGACTCGTCTCTGGAATACTCCCGAATAGCCTTCACAAGGAACGCTCATACTCAACAGATTGGAAAGTTTCTGGAATAGCCTTCACAAGGAACGCTCATACTCAACAGATTGGAAAGTTTCTAGAATAGCCTTCACAAGGAACGCTCATACTTAACAGATTGGAAAGTTTCTGGAATAGCCTTCATAAGGAACGCTCATACTTAGCAGATTGGAAAGTTTCTGGAATAGCCTTCATAAGGAACGCTCATGCTCAACAGATTGGAAAGTTTCTGGAATATCCTTCATAAGGAACGCTCATACTCAACAGATTGGAACGTTTCTAGAATAGCCTTCACAAGGAACGCTCATACTCAACAGATTGGAAAGTTTCTAGAATAGTCTTCACAAGGAACGCTCATACTCAACAGATTGGAAAGTTTCTGGAATAGCCTTCATAAGGAACGCTCATACTTAACAGATTGGAAAGTTTCTGGAATAGCCTTCACAAGGAACGCTCATACCCAACAGATTGGAAAGTTTCTGGAATAGCCTTCATAAGGAACGCTCATACTCAACAGATTGGAAAGTTTCTAGAATAGCCTTCACAATGAACGCTCATATTCAACAGATTGGAAAGTTTCTAGAATAGCCTTCACAAGGAACGTTCATACTCAACAGATTGGAAACTTTCTGGAATAGCCTTCATAAGGAACGCTCATACTTAACAGATTGGAAAGTTTCTAGAATAGCCTTCACAAGGAACGCTCATACTCAACAGATTGGAAAGTTTCTATAATAGCCTTTACAAGGAACGCTCATACTCAACAGATTTGAAAGTTTCTGGAATAGCCTTCACAAGGAACGCTCATACTCAACAGATTGGAACGTTTCTAGAATAGCCTTCACAAGGAACGCTCATACTCAACAGATTGGAACGTTTCTATAATAGCCTTCACAAGGAACGCTCATACTCAACAGATTGGAAAGTTTCTAGAATAGCCTTCACAAGGAACGTTCATACTCAACAGATTGGAAAGTTTCTAGAATAGCCTTCACAAGGAACGCTCATACTCAACAGATTGGAAAGTTTCTAGAATAACCTTCACAAGGAACGTTCATACTCAACAGATTGGAAAGTTTCTAGAATAGCCTTCACAAGCAACGCTCATACTCAACAGATTGGAAAGTTTCTGGAATAGCCTTCATAAGGAACGCTCATACTTAACAGATTGGAAAGTTTCTAGAATAGCCTTCACAAGGAACGCTCATACTCAACAGATTGGAAAGTTTCTATAATAGCCTTCACAAGGAACGCTCATACTCAACAGATTGGAAAGTTTCTAGAATAGCCTTCACAAGGAACGTTCATATTCAACAGATTGGAAAGTTTCTGGAATAGCCTTCATAAGGAACGCTCATACTCAACAGATTGGAAAGTTTCTAGAATAGCCTTCACAAGGAACGCTCATACTCAACAGATTGGAAAGTTTCTAGAATAGCCTTCACAAGGAACGCTCATACTCAACAGATTGGAAAGTTTCTAGAATAGCCTTCACAAGGAACGCTCATACTCAACAGATTGGAAAGTTTCTAGAATAGCCTTCACAAGGAACGCTCATACTCAACAGATTGGAAAGTTTCTAGAATAGCCTTCACAAGGAACGCTCATACTCAACAGATTGGAAAGTTTCTAGAATAGCCTTCACAAGGAACGCTCATACTCAACAGATTGGAAAGTTTCTAGAATAGCCTTCACAAGGAACGCTCATACTCAACAGATTGGAAAGTTTCTAGAATAGCCTTCACAAGGAACGCTCATACTCAACAGATTGGAAAGTTTCTAGAATAGCCTTCACACGGAACGCTCATGCTCAACAGATTGGAAAGTTTCTAGAATAGCCTTTACAAGGAACGCTCATACTCAACTGATTGGAAAGTTTCTGGAATAGCCTTCACAAGGAACGCTCATACTCAAAAGATTGGAATGTTTCTGGAATAGCCTTCACAATGAACGCTCATACTCAACAGATTGGAAAGTTTCTTGAATAGCCTTCACAAGGAACGCTCATACTCAACAGATTGGAAAGTTTCTGGAATAGCCTTCACAAGGAACGCTCATACTCAACAGATTGGAAAGTTTCTAGAATATCCTTCACAAGGAACGCTCATACTCAACAGATTGGAAAGTTTCTAGAATAGCCTTCACAAGGAACGCTCATACTCAACAGATTGGAAAGTTTCTAGAATAGCCTTCACAAGGAACGCTCATACTCAACAGATTGGAAAGTTTCTGGAATAGCCTTCACAAGGAACGCTCATACTCAACAGATTGGAAAGTTTCTGGAATAGCCTTCACAAGGAACGCTCATACTCAACAGATTGGAAAGTTTCTGGAATAGCCTTCACAAGGAACGCTCATACTCAACAGATTGGAAAGTTTCTAGAATAGCCTTCACAAGGAACGCTCATACTCAACAGATTGGAAAGTTTCTGGAATAGCCTTCACAAGGAACGCTCATACTCAACAGATTGGAAAGTTTCTGGAATAGCCTTCACAAGGAACGCTCATACTCATCAGATTGGAAAGTTTCTGGAATAGCCTTCACAAGGAACGCTCATACTCAACAGATTGGAAAGTTTCTGGAATAGCCTTCACAAGGAACGCTCATGCTCAGCAGATTGGAAAATGTCTGGAATAGCCTTCACAAGTAACGCTCATACTCAACAGATTGGAAAGTTTCTGGAATAGTCTTCACAAGGAACGCTCATACTCAACAGATTGGAAAGTTTCTGGAATAGCCTTCACAAGGAACGCTCATACTCAACAAATTGGGAAGCCAAATAATTAAACATCTTTGGAAGCAGATAAACAAAAGGCCTACCAGGGATAACCTAAATTATATAAGGCTAGTTATGACTGAATGTGACGATAAACACTCATCTACCAACCCAAGACCAACAAAACAAAATGACTAACATTTTTTTTTAAGAATTAAAAAAATTATTCTACAGTGAATAATTGGCAAAGCTGAATGTATTGACATATACATAAATGAGATGCCACAAAAAGTAAGATAATCACTTCAGATAGGAAACAGATTTAAAAAAAGCATTTGCTTGTTTATGAATCCTATTGTAGAATTGCTATTGCTCTGTTTATATATGTCAGCTATACCAATAAAATATGTGTATACCAATCACTTCAGATGTTTTACAGTCACCATCATGACTTAAGCTTAACAATGACGAATATTTGCTTCACAGAGGACCATGGATGTGTTCTGTTTGTTGTAGTCATAGTCACTTCATTTTCTCCTCATTCATGACATATCATGGATGCATGTTATAAGAGTAATATGGCGCCTGCCATTAGTCAGATATATAGTGCAGCATTGTTTTGCCGATCATTTTTGCCTTGTTTCCCTTTTTCTTTTGTCCATTGTATTGTCTGTCCTTCGATGTTAAAGGCTTCTGCTCCCCCCTTTGGTATCAAACGTTGTTAAAACGTCATTCTGTTGTAAAAGTTAGATATTTACTGGAGTTCTACAAGGACATGAGACACAATAGAACTATTTTATTGTAAAATAAACACAAAAGATAAAGGTAGTAATTCGGTGACGGGGTATGAGATATCAGTACTTAATTTGTCCTGTTTTACTCAACTCCACCACGATCATTAAGAAAAACTTTAATTAAACACTTAGACTCCGATGAAAAATAATAACCTGGTGTTAAACCGCGTCAAGACGATCTATTCCTCATAGCGATAATGCTATATTTTACAATTATTTCGTTTAAATATTGTATATCAGTATACCACAGAATATTAATTGCATTCACAGGCTCGTGCATTATTATATTCAACTTAGCACAAGATTCATCAATTGGCAATATATAACTCTATGATAAGTAATGTCTGTAAGAATAAAACGTAGAAAACGAATTAAGGGAGTACGAAACGTTTCTATTAATATCTATCAGGTAGAGTACACTCATACTATTGAAAAAACACATAATTCAAAAGTATTTGGGAGTGAGTAAATCAAATTGCCAATACGGGATTGACTAAGGTAACTATATTTTCAATAATAGATCAATCTAATAAGCCGTGTCAGTGCAGAAACACTGACTGCTGGGTGGATGATTCAATGGGGGACTAATAAATTTCTGCAATAGTATAAATTAAATCATGTTAGTACCGATATCATGACTACTGCGATGGTGAAACACTGCATAACTAACAGTCCACCAGTAGTGGTGTGGATCCAGTGTCAGTAATAAACACCGATATAGTGACTACTAAGCTGGTGAAACACTGGATGACTAACAGTCCACCAGTAGTGGTGTGGATCCAGTGTCAGTAATACAAACCGATATCGAGACTACTAGGATGGTGAAACACTGCATGACTAACAGTCCATCAGTAGTGGTGTGGATTCAGTGTCAGTAATAAACACCGATATAGTGACAACTAGGCTGGTGAAACACTGGATGACTAACAGTCCACCAGTAGTGGTGTGGATCCAGTGTCAGTAATACAAACCGATATCGTGACTACTAGGCTGGTGAAACACCGTATGACTAACAGTCCACCAGTAGTGGTGTGGATCCAGTGTCAGTAATACAAACCGATATCGTAACTACTAGGCTGGTGATACACTCCTGGACTAACATCTACCAGCACTGGTGTGGATCCAGTGTCAGTAATAAACACCGATATCGTGACTACTAGGCTGATGAAACACTGGATGACTAACATCTACCAGCACTGGTGTGGATCCAGTGTCAGTAATAAAAACCGATATCGTGACTACTAGGCTGGTGAAACACTCGTGGACTAACATCTACCAGCACTGGTGTGGATTCAGTGATTGCAATAAACACCGATATCATGACTACTAGGCTGATGAAACACTCGTGGACTAACATCTACCAGCACTGGTGTGGATTCAGTGATTGTAATAAAAACCGATATCGTGACTACTAGGCTGGTGAAACACTCGTGGACTAACATCTACCAGCACTGGTGTGGATTCAGTGATTGTAATAAACACCGATATCATGACTATTAGGCTGGTGAAACACTCGTGGACTAACATCTACCAGCACTGGTGTGGATTCAGAGATTATAGTAAACACCAATATCATGACTACTAGGCTGGTGAAACACTCGTGGACTAACAATCCACCAGTAGTTGTGTGGATCCAGTGAAAGTGATAAACACCGATAGCATTAATGCACGACTGCTGAAGCTCCCGAGGACTAACAATCAGTGGATTCAGTGGTAGCGATAAACACTGATATCAATACTACTAGGCTGGTGAAACACTCGACTTACAATCCACCAGTGGGGATGTGGATCTAGTGATAGTAATAAACACCGATATCATGACTATGCAAGGCTGGTGAAGATATACGGGGATTCCGAAGAAACCTTCAATCAAAGGAGTAAGTACTAACGTAAAACAAAACAAACGAGCAAAAACTCCAACTCCTCCAAATGAAGAACAAATGAGGCCCTGTACTAGTTAAGTTATGATACCCCTTACTTGGGCCCTGAAGGAAGTAAAATCGGTAGGCCTATACAGGCATACATGCGCAGGAAATTTAGGAATAGTTAAAATATTAAAATTGCACCACATAAGCAAAAATCAATCGTAAATGTGGGGGTTTTTTTGACAGGAAGACCACATAAGCAAAAATCAATCGTAAATGTGGGGGGTTTCTTTTGACAGGAAGATGGGGCCCCTGGCTAACGGGGTCCTTTGCTTAATCACCACCCAAGCACAATGGTAAATCCAGCACTGATCAAGACCAATACGAGGTGTTCCGAAAAAGTTAGCGTATCCTGCCCTATAGAAGACAATGTTTATGATCTCTTAATTCCTTGTGTAATTGAGGGAAACATTGATATAGATCTATATTTACTGCAAAAGAGTGAAAGTCAAAACAATATTTTCATGAAATATTATTCAACTGAAACAATGGCAAAACGAAATCAACTCTTGAAAACAAAATATGCTAAATTTAGCATACACGTAATCATATCAGGTAATGATGTAAATATTTACTGATTTTGTGTGGGTCGACAAAAAAAAATGGTTACTTTAGCTAGGGAACTCCCAGCTGTAACAGGAGATGCTCAAATAATAACAATAGGTAAGCAGATAGTAATGACGTAGACAACTGTTATATGATGACAATATATTTCCGCTGAAGGCAAAGTCAGACTCCAGTAAATAAGATAGAATTACATTTAAATATTAATATTTTACAAAGCAATATAAAATTGTATTGCTATATAAATTTCATACGATTTTCTTTCATGTAATGTTGCATGGTATGATTGAATACGTCAATGTAAATAAACACTACGATGTTTTATCAATAACGAACTTTCCGGTTCTATTAATAATTGTGATAATGTCTGCCAGCGATATCAACCAGTCTTGTTTTAGCACGGTTAGTGTATATATCTATAAAGATGTGGGAGTTATTTGTGTTGTTACTTTGATGTTCAGTTAAAGTTACTTAGATAAAACAACAATAACAATTCTCCTTATTCCAAACGACGACGAGGGAACAAAGTATAAAGATGTGGATTATTAGTTTTATATCCTTCACCACAGACAGGGTGCAATAATGAGTAAACAGTTTATTCCTGGAGAGGATTGGACTCGAGTTAAAGTGATTATTTCCTGTTGTGATTTTTATTTATTATTTTGAGTTTTACTGATCATGTCGTGATTATTTTGACTGATGGGACTCCATTTTCTAGGATGATTGTAAAATGAAACATTTTGGAAAAATTCAAATACTTATTATTATTTTTTCATAACAAGGACATGCAAGTCTAATTTACAATTAAAAGAAAAGCACCCTAGAGAACTACACCGCCGTCACCGAATCTTGTTGTACCCATCATGTTCCCGTCATGAAATGCAGTGTTTCTACACCGTCGTCACCGAATCTGGTTGTACCCATCATGTTCCCGTCATGAAATGCAGTGTTTCTACACCGCCGTCACCGAATCTTGTTGTACCCATCATGTTCCCGTCATGAAATGCAGTGTTTCTACACCGCCGTCACCGAATCTTGTTGTACCCATCATGTTCCCGTCATGAAATGCAGTGTTTCTACACCGCCGTCACCGAATCTGGTTGTATCCATCATGTTCCCGTCATGAAATGCAGTGTTTCTACACCGCCATCACCGAATCTGGTTGTACCCATCATGTTCCCGTCATGAAATGCAGTGTTTCTACACCGCCGTCACCGAATCTGGTTGTACCCATCATGTTCCCGTCATGAAATGCAGTGTTTCTATGCCGCCATCACCGAATCTTGTTGTACCCATCATGTTCCCGTCATGAAATGCAGTGTTTCTATGCCGCCGTCACTGAATCTTGTTGTACCCATCATGTTCCCGTCATGAAATGCAGTGTTTCTACACCGCCGTCACCGAATCTGGTTGTACCCATCATGTTCCCGTCATGAAATGCAGTGTTTCTATGCCGCCATCACCGAATCCTGTTGTACCCATCATGTTCCCGTCATGAAATGCAGTGTTTCTATGCCGCCGTCACCGAATCTTGTTGTACCCATCATGTTCCCGTCATGAAATGCAGTGTTTCTATGCCGCCGTCACTGAATCTTGTTGTACCCATCATGTTCCCGTCATGAAATGCAGTGTTTCTACACCGCCGTCACCGAATTTTGTTGTACCCATCATGTTCCCGTCATGAAATGCAGTGTTTCTACACCGCCGTCACCGAATCTTGTTGTACCCATCATGTTCCCGTCATGAAATGCAGTGTTTCTACACCGCCGTCACCGAATCTGGTTGTACCCATCATGTTCCCGTCATGAAATGCAGTGTTTCTACACCGCCGTCACCGAATCTGGTTGTACCCATCATGTTCCCGTCATGAAATGCAGTGTTTTTACACCGCCGTCACCGAATCTGGTTGTACCCATCATGTTCCCGTCATGAAATGCAGTGTTTCTATGCCGCCATCACCGAATCTTGTTGTACCCATCATGTTCCCGTCATGAAATGCAGTGTTTCTATGCCGCCGTCACTGAATCTTGTTGTACCCATCATGTTCCCGTCATGAAATGCAGTGTTTCTACACCGCCGTCACCGAATCTGGTTGTACCCATCATGTTCCCGTCATGAAATGCAGTGTTTCTATGCCGCCATCACCGAATCTTGTTGTACCCATCATGTTCCCGTCATGAAATGCAGTGTTTCTATGCCGCCATCACCGAATCTTGTTGTACCCATCATGTTCCCGTCATGAAATGCAGTGTTTCTATGCCGCCGTCACTGAATCTTGTTGTACCCATCATGTTCCCGTCATGAAATGCAGTGTTTCTACACCGCCGTCACCGAATCTGGTTGTACCCATCATGTTCCCGTCATGAAATGCAGTGTTTCTATGCCGCCATCACCGAATCTTGTTGTACCCATCATGTTCCCGTCATGAAATGCAGTGTTTCTATGCCGCCAGACTCGAACGCGGTCATACACGAAGCGAAATAACTATCATCTGATCAATGGACTTATCTCCAAGTACGAATATTCCAATGGTGATGGTCATGTAACCAATTCCATCGATCCCGCCGATGACGTAATGACAGTTGCGGTCGTTTTATAGGTCACCTTGTGCACAGGCGCTGCTCATTGGATCATCTGTTAACAGTCCTTACATGACCCGCAAAATACAATTCATCTGGAAAACGAGCTGATGTAGAGAAAGGATTTCTTCTGGCACACCGGACTATTAACATATACTTTCTAGGTGTTCTGCCAGATCAACCATTCCAGTCATTTTCAAACGCTGTATAAGACGAGCAAGTGCAGAATAGTGTACACCCATTTGTCCTGCCACCCTTCTTTTGCTAAAACCTGCTTGTAACATGCCAACAGCTTGCTACCTCTCGCCTAAAGTCAATGCTTCCCTAACCATAATTTAGCGATGAAAACACTCTGCACGAAAAACTTGACAACCTCAACTTGTAAACGTACTTTGTGTAACCAAAGGCGTTGGCTTAGTGTGATTTGTGGGTGTATGCGATCAATGGGAGGTCATTTTCCAACACAAAATACAAAAAGGGAATAAACAAATTTCTTTCAAATAGTTATTTTCTATCACTAAATAACCCACAATTTCTCTCATCGGGCACCAAAGTGTCACAAATTGAATAAATTTGACGATAAACTCTACCTTTCTTTTTATTTTGGGCGTTGTTTATTGACATTTTGTGGTCTGTCATTCGGACGAAGATTGTGACCGGGAAGTGGGATCAGTTTTCGGATCACATCAGAACAGATTCATACAGTAAACAGTTAATTTTCGGCAAGTACCGAAAGTCACTCGGCAGCAAATTTTTGGAGTTGGAAAATCCCACTTCCGGTCACAACCTTCGTCCGAATGGTGTCAACAGGTCAAACAATATTCGAAACCAGCTTTCGAGGTGAAAAGTAAAAAGAAAGGCTTTAATTATTAAGTAACCTGACACAGTTGAAATGATAAATAACATTGATCCATGTGAGGTATATTACAATAGTAGAGATTATCAACGGAGAGTTTAACTTTGTTAAATGCCCTCTATTGTCAGTTTTGTTTGCTGGGGGAAACCAGAATAAGATCTATTCAGCACACCCTACCAAGGCCGTCATTATATTCCAAGCATCATTATTACTATAATAAATTCAACTAAGAACAGTTGACTTCACAATTCTCTCCCAAATTCATTCAAATGTGTTCTCTACTATAATAATTTATAGTGAGTTCGAAGATAATTGATGTCAGGTTAGAAGTTGTCCTTAAATATCACTCTACGTAGGATGTGATACGTTTTTCCACCAGCATTACTTGACCTTGTTTTTTAGGTTAAGCTTAAAATGTCAATTGTCGTTGTATGTTGATTTACATGTAGTCAATACAAGTATACTAATGAGCATTGTGGTATAGATTTATTGGAGTTAGAACGATCACTGACTATTGATCTCATACACTACTGTTATTTGTTGTTATTATACCTCAGTTATAATTTTCTATATTAAAATCAACTCGATAGTTTTACTATTTTTCCAGGCTTATGTCGAGAAGTTTACTTCACCGATCAATAGTTTCCAACTATTTGACCGAGTTGAACCGACACTTGCAAGTATCAAAAGTACGTGATTTAAGACTTTTATGTCTGAGTCAATTGCGCGATTTAAAAGATCGGATAATCAAAGTCGGAATTTAAATTGAAAAATAATATCGATGAAGGAATGAAAATGTTCCGGAAATTCCTGACTTTTTGTCTGATGACTTTGTTTTGCCAAATGTATTGAATGATATATCAAATTTTGAAACAGGTCAAATTTCAGTTCAAAATAATTCACAGACCGGCTGTTACAAATACTCCAACTTTAAATACATTTAGAATTCCAGGAATTCAATCTACTTCTGGATTAACAATTAGCAGTATTAATGATTGCACAGTGAACTTTAACTTTCATCAATAATTTATCATTTTAAGATTTATCTTCTTGATGTTCAATAATGTTTATTATATTTGTGGTTAATATTATTGTTGTAACCAATACTTGTCTTTTTTACTGCCACATCAATTATTTTACCTTCAGCCATCATTTTAGCATCTGACGTCTCTTTCGGTATAATAAAACACTTATTAACTAGATATTCGGGGAATAGTAAGTTTATTGACCCCGAGATACCAACTATTTTCGCCTCGGGCAATAGTTGGTATCTCGGTGTCATTAAACTTACTATTCCCCTCATACCCAGTCAATAAGTATAAACTATTTAATATATTCAACTATTTAGTAGTACAAATGTAATAACATTTTAAGACTTGACTGGCATTATCAGGTTAAATATATATCAAGTCAGCAATATGGCACTAATCAAATTCTATAATGGACAAATATCAAGTTTATATATGGATCCAATTTTCCACCAAAATGGATTATTGTTATAATCCAAGAAAAGTTTGAAGCTACCAAATAGGTAATCCTAATCTATCTAGACACACAACACAATGGTCAAAAGAAAAATAACAAAGGGACAAACAATGATCTAAACATTTTACATAGAAAACTAAAGATAGATTAACACGAACATATCTAAAAACTGGGGTGAACTCAGGCACTCCCAGTTGCAGTATTTTATTATTTGTTGGTCATTGTTTGTCCTTTTTCTTTTGGCCATTGTGATGTCTATCCCTCTTCGATTTACGGAGTTTGATTACCCCATGGTCATCTTCAAGCTCTTCTGGTTATCGGTAGACGGTGACACAGAGGTGGTACCAGTAAATACGTCATTACACGGCAGCCAATCAGGTGATTTGTGATGAACTGTCTTTATATATCTATGTAATATGTTAAAGACAAGTTTGAAGATACTAAAGGGGAAATCTGATATAGTTTGTGAACAGATCCATGTACTCTTTAATAGACACATTGTTTTCAAACTTCTTACCCTTCCGGACAGATAATAAAATCGAAAATGGACAAAAGAACAAACTTTAATCGCAAAACACTACACAGAAAACTACAGATTGAGCAATACGAACCCCACAAAAACTCGGGGGATGAACTCATGTGCTCTGTGCAAACAGTTCCTCTTCCACTAGTGGCACACTTCATGTTACTGTAAAAACTACCCGAACATCATCTTATCTGCATGTCATATTGGACTCAATGAACCTCCTATAAAACAAAATAGAAGAAAAGACAAACGAACATCGTGTCAACGTGGAAATCGTAATGGACATCACAACACAGAACTAAAAACGTGAAAATATGAAATTGGACAACACAAACCCAACTAAATACCAGGGGCGAACGCAGGTGTTGCTGAAATGTACACTGTTCCTCTCCCACTAGTGTCACAAGTCGGGTTATTCTTATTGCAAACCCAGTGATAAGTCTTGAATGGGGAAAGGACGTGATTACGACAAAAGGGACATATCCTTGAGTAAAAAATACCAAAATATCAAAGAAGGTATGAAAAGTGTAAAAATGTCACTATTATTACTTATAGAAAATCACCTGCTACCTATGTACAATGTATTATGTCATGTGTAGTATGAACATGATAATTCTAGAGGCTTATCTTGAATACAAACAAATCTGAAATGCATGCAACTTATGCACGACTTCCGATGTACCACATAACGGACCATACAACTGGTCAATATATAGATAGCGGACAGTACAACTGACTAATCCAGATAGTGGACAGTAGAATTTGTCAATCAGATATAGCCAGTTCTCATAATGATCAAGGTCAACAACATTGTCTATGTATTGCTCTGTAGACCACCCACTGTCTTTTTGCCCCTTCTCTTTTGGACATAGTACTTCTTCAATTTACAGCTTCTAATCACCCCTTTGGTATCTCCAAACCTTTCTTGTGGTAGTTGTGTTTCCGTGAGTTATTTGATCTTGTCTGGATTATGATTCGGTGTTTTTTCGTTGATTGTGGTATTATCTTATTACAATGTCTCATTATGAAACAAATAACGGTAAATAGGTCAGGGCAATACAGATAGAACTAATTATAGCACTGTTCCAAGGACGAGACAACGTTATCTAATACGTCAGTACTTAATACATAAATTAACAGTTCTGTGATATTTTAAGGCAGACATATTGGAAAGATATGAGTCAGTAGGCGATTGTTGTTTGAATGCTAAGTGAGCAATATTTCATCTATATGTTGGCGAGAACAAGCTATATTTTATTTCTATGAGCTGATTGTGATGTCCCCTTTGTACAAGATCAACACGTTTATTTGTATTTGTATTGTGCTAGCTCACTGAAACAACAGTCGTCGTGTAAAAATGGGGCTCTATTCGGACACATTGTCCCGATTCCAAACGAACCAGTCTTTGCCCTGACATCTTAATGCTGTGTGCTGAACAAAGAAGCAACAAATTCAAATTGCGTAGTCTTTAGTTTGCCCTATACGTGGCTGGAACCCCCAATTGATCACATTCAAGCAAGCACACTAACCATTATAGCACCGATATAAACTAAATTTCTGAATCAAGTGTTGAAACTCCTTTATTGCATTATTTCTCTATACCTCCGAATTATTTCAGAAGTCAGACGTCGTAAGTGGAAGAAGCACAGACAACATAGTAGCCAAATAAAGGACATTTTAAAAAAAAATGAATTTAAAAAATGCCATACTGTCGAAACAGTTCCAGAATCCAATATAAAAATCATAGACAGAGGCAAAAATCGATACCCCGAACCCATAAATGTATGATCGCTCCCTTTCCTGCCTTGGCATAGGCACCTCTACAAGAAAAGTATGAAGATACTAAAGGGGTAATCAGAAGCCGTAAATAGAAGAGGAACAGACAACACAATGGTCAAAAGATACTAAAGGGATAATCAGAAGCCGTAAATAGAAGAGGAACAGACAACACAATGGTCAAAAGATACTAAAGGAGTAATCAATCAGAAGCCGTAAATAGAAGAGGAACAGACAACACAATGGTCAAAAGATACTAAAGGGGTAATCAGAAGCCGTAAATAGAAGAGGAACAGACAACACAATGGTCAAAAGATACTAAAGGGGTAATCAGAAGCCGTAAATAGAAGAGGAACAGACAACACAATGGTCAAAAGTTACTAAAGGGGTAATCAGAAGCGTAAATAGAAGAGGAACAGACAACACAATGGTCAAAAGATACTAAAGTGGTAATCAGAAGCGTAAATAGAAGAGGAACAGACAACACAATGGTCAAAAGATACTAAAGGGGTAATCAGAAGCCGTAAATAGAAGAGGAACAGACAACACAATGGTCAAAAGATACTAAAGGGGTAATCAGAAGCCGTAAATAGAAGAGGAACAGACAACACAATGGTCAAAAGATACTAAAGGGGTAATCAGAAGCCGTAAATAGAAGAGGAACAGACAACACAGTGGTCAAAAGATACTAAAGGGGTAATCAGAAGCCGTAAATAGAAGAGGAACAGACAACACAATGGTCAAAAGATACTAAAGGGGTAATCAGAAGCGTAAATAGAAGAGGAACAGACAACACAATGGTCAAAAGATACTAAAGGGGTAATCAGAAGCCGTAAATAGAAGAGGAACAGACAACACAGTGGTCAAAAGATACTAAAGGGGTAATCAGAAGCCGTAAATAGAAGAGGAACAGACAACACAATGGTCAAAAGATACTAAAGGGGTAATCAGAAGCCGTAAATAGAAGAGGAACAGACAACACAGTGGTCAAAAGATACTAAAGGGGTAATCAGAAGCCGTAAATAGAAGAGGAACAGACAACACAGTGGTCAAAAGATACTAAAGGGGTAATCAGAAGCCGTAAATAGAAGAGGAACAGACAACACAATGGTCAAAATATACTAAAGGGGTAATCAGAAGCCGTAAATAGAAGAGGAACAGACAACACAATGGTCAAAAGATACTAAAGGGGTAATCAGAAGCGTAAATAGAAGAGGAACAGACAACACAATGGTCAAAAGATACTAAAGGGGTAATCAGAAGCCGTAAATAGAAGAGGAACAGACAACACAGTGGTCAAAAGATACTAAAGGGGTAATCAGAAGCCGTAAATAGAAGAGGAACAGACAACACAATGGTCAAAAGATACTAAAGGGGTAATCAGAAGCCGTAAATAGAAGAGGAACAGACAACACAGTGGTCAAAAGATACTAAAGGGGTAATCAAAAGCCGTAAATAGAAGAGGAACAGACAACACAGTGGTCAAAAGATACTAAAGGGGTAATCAGAAGCCGTAAATAGAAGAGGAACAGACAACACAGTGGTCAAATGATACTAAAGGGGTAATCAGAAGCCGTAAATAGAAGAGGAACAGACAACACAATGGTCAAAAGATACTAAAGGGGTAATCAGAAGCCGTAAATAGAAGAGGAACAGACAACACAATGGTCAAAATATACCAAAGGGGTAATCAGAAGCCGTAAATAGAAGAGGAACAGACAACACAGTGGTCAAAAGATACTAAAGGGGTAATCAGAAGCCGTAAATAGAAGAGGAACAGACAACACAATGGTCAAAAGATACTAAAGGGGTAATCAGAAGCGTAAATAGAAGAGGAACAGACAACACAATGGTCAAAAGATACTAAAGGGGTAATCAGAAGCCGTAAATAGAAGAGGAACAGACAACACAGTGGTCAAAAGATACTAAAGGGGTAATCAGAAGCCGTAAATAGAAGAGGAACAGACAACACAATGGTCAAAAGATACTAAAGGGGTAATCAGAAGCCGTAAATAGAAGGGGAACAGACAACACAATGGTCAAAAGATACTAAAGGGGTAATCAGAAGCGTAAATAGAAGAGGAACAGACAACACAATGGTCAAAAGATACTAAAGGGGTAATCAGAAGCCGTAAATAGAAGAGGAACAGACAACACAGTGGTCAAAAGATACTAAAGGGGTAATCAGAAGCCGTAAATAGAAGAGGAACAGACAACACAGTGGTCAAAAGATACTAAAGGGGTAATCAGAAGCGTAAATAGAAGAGGAACAGACAACACAATGGTCAAAAGATACTAAAGGGGTAATCAGAAGCCGTAAATAGAAGAGGAACAGACAACACAGTGGTCAAAAGATACTAAAGGGGTAATCAGAAGCCGTAAATAGAAGAGGAACAGACAACACAGTGGTCAAAAGATACTAAAGGGGTAATCAGAAGCCGTAAATAGAAGAGGAACAGACAACACAATGGTCAAAAGATACTAAAGGGGTAATCAGAAGCGTAAATAGAAGAGGAACAGACAACACAATGGTCAAAATATACTAAAGGGGTAATCAGAAGCCGTAAATAGAAGAGGAACAGACAACACAATGGTCAAAAGATACTAAAGGGGTAATCAGAAGCCGTAAATAGAAGAGGAACAGACAACACAATGGTCAAAAGATACTAAAGGGGTAATCAGAAGCCGTAAATAGAAGAGGAACAGACAACACAATGGTCAAAAGTTACTAAAGGGGTAATCAGAAGCCGTAAATAGAAGAGGAACAGACAACACAATGGTCAAAAGATACTAAAGGGGTAATCAGAAGCCGTAAATAGAAGAGGAACAGACAACACAATGGTCAAAAGAAAAAAGAAAAAAAGACAAACATTGATCTACAAATCAATACATTTAAAACTATTGATCGAGCAACATGTTCCCCACTAAAAATCTGGGTTGAACTCCGATGCTCTGGCAGGTGAGCACCTCCTCTCCACATGTGGCACACGTCGTGTTATTCTTGTTATAAAATGTGGCCTGGTCAAACCCATATTGTAGACCCAAACCTAAAATTTTATTTTATTTTAAAGAACGATTTAAGTAAAGTTAAATGCTGTTGACAATTTTACAATCATTGACACCTTGTATCAACAGAACACTTAAAATGTAAATAGATATGACTTAATATGGATCTAGTTAGATAATAAACCTATTGACAATCATTTATTTCTTTATTAACTTACAAATATTTACATGATTATTAATACGAGATATTTATTACAAGAAATAATTTCGGGAAATATGGAAATATGGAATATGCTTTGTATATGAAGAGATTTAATCATTAGTTGTTTTATAACTAATCAATAAACTTACTAATAATCACTATTAATCTCTTTAGTCGCCATTATCAATGTTAACGAACAAATTATATTAATGCATTGATTGTGTACATTGGGTGGGCAACATAATGCTAGTTTTGCATGAGGCTGCATATATTAGACGTTTATATATATTTTTATTTCTTAATAAACCATGTATTCCAATAGTTTATTGAGAAATAAAGATATATATGTCTGACGTCACTAGATAAAGCTAAAAAAATTGTAGGGTTATTTTGACCTCGAATTATAAACCCATACCGTTGTGAATATGGTCGTCAATACTTGAAAAACCTACTTGCCAAATACGATGTGAACGTTTATGTACAATCATATAACAATGATATTTTGAACCGATCTCAGAATATTATTACATGTTTTAGCTCACTTGATCCGAAGGTTCATGTGAACTTTTGTGATCACCTGGCATCCGCCATCAGTTCGTCGTCTGTAAACCTTTCACATTTCAATGTTCTGAAACTATTTGTCTAAACGTAACAATTTCCCATTTGTCGTAATCAAAATCCGGTTCTTTCCTCACTTTTGACTTATTACCGGGTTTTGTGACATGAGCGACACGACAGGTCCCATCAGTAGAGAGGAACTGTTTACCCTTCTAACAAAAACATGACCGATTTAGGTATTCTTGTTTCTCATTATGCAATTCGGAATCAAACTAAGTATGCTGCTTGGAAAGCCCCCGATACAAAAGTCTAATTTTGTTGAAATGTGAATGCAAGCATGGACGCCAATTAGGCAATTGCGTGTAATTATAATTTTTGATAAGCATGTAGAATAATCTCCCCTTAATTTTCGTAGTTATTTTTTTCAGAAAACTTCTGTAAAAGATCAGGATCAACAAATGGTTTGATTGAAAAAAAATCATGAAATACAATACTTTAACTTTTGGCTTTTATTGAATAAAATATAATAAAAAAAATTGCTGATGTAAAATATCATGTAAAAGAAAATGTCTGTATAGTTTACAATTGATTGTTATTATTATAGTATGTAAATGTCAAAGATGATTTTAGTTTATTTAGTAATTCACCTCTCCACAGATCATGTCAGCCTTAATCCATCATTTGGTGTTTGTTGTCTGTAAGCTATTTACATTTCAATCTTTTCCTCCATAACCAAAACTCTCGTATCGAAACTTTCCAGAAATGATCTATAGGTAGTATAAACAATAAGATACCCCATTTCATTTCGAATTGACATCCAAGCTTGAAGATACCAAAAGAGTAATCAGAAACCGTAAATTGAAGGAGAGACAATTCAAAGATTAAAATAAAAGGACAAACAATGATCTACAAAACACTAAACCGAAAAATAAAGATTGAAGAGCACGAACCCCAATAAAAACCGATGGTAATGTGGAAGGGTCAGCTTCTCGACTCATGGCATCCGTCGTCATACTCTTATTACAAACTTGGCATTCCAAAACAGTGATATATCTGCCAGTGAACAAGTCAAATCGTAGAATGGGTTTCTTTTCAAAGAAACTTTTTTTCGGAATGAAATGTTAATAAAACAGAAAAACGAATATTTAATTGGCATTTAATGTGTTATTAGTACACTTCATGCTACGTCAAAATATTGTTGTCACCTAATTATACATTATACGTGCATTGCCCGAAAATATTCGAGTTTCTCTTGCCTGTTTCGTAGCAAGTACAAATTAGTTTTATATTTAACGACAATGTACGTATAAAGTGTTTATCCTGTAATGTCAAAATCCAAAATACCTGCCAATTTGTCTGAAAATAATTGAAACAAGCTTTCGCTGATGTCATATGTGACGTCAGAGCTTATACTGTTATCGTTTCTTTCTGTTGCTCCACATTAAGTAGGTACCAGAAATGATTTATTAGGTCTATGACCTAATAACACTGAAGTTTATTTGACCAATTTTATTAGAACTCACAATCACACAGTTGCAAGATAAAATGTTCTAATGGGGACAAATGGTCAATTATTTCCCCAAACTGATAACACAGATGGCACTGCTGTAGATCAGGTCCAACAACAGCATCTCTTATCTCTAAGTAGCATAGATTTACATTGGGTTAATATTTGTTTACAAGTAATTATCAGTATTTTTTGTAAATAATTAGAATTCTTTCTACATATTGTTGTGCACATGAATGCTGTCATAGAGGTGGACACTTGTTTCCTAATGATGAACAAATAAAAAAAGAAGAATTTAAGTGAACAAAAAGACAAAGAATGGATACCAAACAAAAGCAGTAGATTGTTATGAACTTTCTAGAAAATGTTTATACATCAATAATAAGTTTTGGTAAGTGTAAATTAAAATAAAATTGTAAAAGTAATAGTTTAATAACATTGTTTAATTTAGCATAGGATCATACATTTAGTATAGGATCATACATTTAGTATAGGATCATACATTTAGTATAGGATCATACATTTAGTATAGGATCATACATTTAGTATGGGATCATACATTTAGCATAGGATCATACATTTAGTATAGGATCTTACATTTAGCATAGGATCATACATTTAGTATAGGATCATACATTAGGATCATACATTTAGCATAGGATCATACATTTAGCATAGGATCATACATTTAGTATAGGATCATACATTTAGTATAGGATCTTACATTTAGTATAGGATCATACATTTAGTATAGGATCATACATTTAGTATAGGATCTTACATTTAGCATAGGATCTTACATTTAGTATAGGATCATACATTTAGTATAGGATCATACATTTAGTATAGGATCATACATTTAGTATAGGATCATACATTTAGTATAGGATCATACATTTAGTATAGGATCATACATTTAGTATAGGATCATACATTTAGTATAGGATCATACATTTAGCATAGGATCATACATTTAGTATAGGATCATACATTTAGTATAGGAACATACATTTAGTATAGGATCATACATTTAGCATATGATCATACATTAGGATCATACATTTAGCATAGGATCATACATTTAGTATAGGATCATACATTAGGATCATACATTTAGTATAGGATCATACATTTAGTATAGGATCATACATTTAGTATAGGATCATACATTTAGTATAGGATCATACATTTAGCATAGGATCATACATTTAGTATAGGATCATACATTTAGCATAGGATCATACATTAGGATCATACATTTAGCATAGGATCATACATTTAGTATAGGATCATACATTTACTATAGGATCATACATTAGGATCATACATTTAGCATAGGATCATACATTTAGTATAGGATCATACATTTAGCATAGGATCATACATTTAGTATAGGATCATACATTTAGAATAGGATCATACATTTAGTATAGGATCATACATTTAGCATAGGATCATACATTTAGCATAGGATCATACATTTAGCATAGGATCATACATTTAGCATAGGATCATACATTTAGTATAGGATCATACATTTAATATAGGATCATACATTTAGCATAGGATCATACATTTAGCATAGGATCATACATTTAGTATAGGATCATACATTTAGTATAGGATTATACATTTAGTATAGGATCATACATTAGGATCATACATTTAGTATAGGATCATACATTAGGATTATACATTTAGTATAGGATCATACATTTAGTATAGGATCATACATTTAGTATAGGATCATACATTAGGATCATACATTTAGTATAGGATCATACATTTAGTATAGGATCATACATTAGGATCATACATTTAGTATAGGATCATACATTTAGCATAGGATCATACATTTAGCATAGGATCATACATTTAGTATAGGATCATACATTTAGAATAGGATCATACATTTAGCATAGGATCATACATTTAGTATAGGATCATACATTTAGCATAGGATCATACATTTAGCATAGGATCATACATTTAGCATAGGATCATACATTTAGTATAGGATCATACATTTAGTATAGGATCATACATTTAGCATAGGATCATACATTAGGATCATACATTTAGAATAGGATCATACATTTAGCATAGGATCATACATTTAGTATAGGATCATACATTTAGTATAGGATCATACATTTAGTATAGGATCATACATTTAGTATAGGATCATACATTTAGTATAGGATCATACATTTATCATAGGATCATACATTTAGTATAGGATCATATATTTAGTATAGGATCATACATTTAGCATAGGATCATAGATTTAGCATAGGATCATACATTTAGCATAGGATCATACATTTAGTATAGGATCATACATTTAGCATAGGATCATACATTAGGATCATACATTTAGAATAGGATCATACATTTAGCATAGGATCATACATTTAGTATAGGATCATACATTTAGCATAGGATCATACATTAGGATCATACATTTAGTATAGGATCATACACTTAGTATAGGATCATACATTTAGTATAGGATCATACATTTAGCATAGGATCATACATTTAGTATAGGATCATACATTTAGCATAGGATCATACATTTAGTATAGGATCATACATTTAGTATAGGATCATACATTTAGTATAGGATCATACATTTAGTATAGGATCATACATTTAGTATAGGATCATACATTTAGTATAGGATCATACATTTAGTATAGGATCTTACATTTAGCATAGGATCTTACATTTAGTATAGGATCATACATTTAGTATAGGATCATACATTTAGTATAGGATCATACATTTAGTATAGGATTATACATTTAGTATAGGATCATACATTTCAGATTTATATTTGTATTATCTTTTATACAAAAGTATATATAGATAGAATAAAAAGAAATATTTTAAATGAAACTATGAGGACAACTTCACATACAATAATTTTTTTATTTATTGCAAAATATATTAGTTCATAATTAATTTATAGGTGTCAAACCACTAATTCACCAATCAGAGCTTGGAACATACGAAAGTAGTCCCTTTTAAAAAAAAAAGTTCCTTTCACTTTGTAGTGTTGTGAAAACTACTGAATGGAATGGACTAATTAAAATTGATAATTGAAGTTAAATAAATAGGGATTATTTTGAGCCCAAATGTGATGGATTTAGTTGTATTTAATACCTCTATGGAGGATTTGATGCATGACCTATAAATACTGAATTTCTTGGGGATGACCGAGCTATTTTTAGAGTAGGTGTTTTCCGTAGCATGGCATTTCACTGCAAGATTTTAAACATGCCCTGATATTTTGACAGAGCGTAGAGGAATCATGTACGTTTCAGAAAATATATGGTCTTGGAAAGGTTAAACTTAAGATAAAATGACCAGGTAGGCTCGAAAAAACACAAATTTAGTAGAAAACCTTAAAGAAATTAATTAGTGGTTTGACACCTATATACACTGTTTAGTGTTTATATGTGTTATTTAATGTTACAAGCTGAGATGGTAATCTTTACAACAGTGTTTACCTAGTTTATTTGTAAGATTGATGCATGTCATCACAGATTAGGAATTAAAGTTTATCATTAGCAGATGTACATGGAATAGCAATATTTTTTTCCAATTTGACTTTTTTTATATGTTGTGTATTGCAGGTACCAATGTATGTAGGAAACAGCTAAAAAGGGGGAGGGCGTTTCAAGTATTGTCTGTCAAGAAAAAGAAATAAAACAAAATTTGAGTTCATAGCAAAAGAAAAAGAGGAATGCAGACTTCTGTGTGCATCTATTGTGGGGGAAAACGGAATGTGTCTAGAGTGAAAATTAATCTTACTTAAATGCAAAATATGAACAAATGTGTTGTGCTGTTCCACTCTATAAGGAATTTGGATGTCAAATTCCAGCTTGGCCATCCCTTGCCATTGAAAACTTCGGACCTGACGATGATCAGTATTAATTCATACTGGGTAGAAAAAGTACACCAACATCAAATTAGTATTAGCTTCCCTAGTTGGTGGAGGATATAACTTGAACTATGCATACAACAGAGTGTGGACCAGCTAAATATTGAAAATTGGTATCCTTGATAAATGCCATGTCTAGACAGTGGAAAGAGTTAGCTTTGTGGTCACATAGTGATTTAGTGTGTTTGTTGTCCATCTGATTGAAATACAATATGGATATTCAACTAGTGGACTTGTGTCATATCTGTCTCCAGAATATAGAGGATCAGATGTCACATTAACATTTCAAAAAAAATTAAAGAAACGAAATAGGATGTCTGGAAAAACAATGTAAAGAGACAGAAAAATATCCAGTAAACTTGTTCATATTGAATAGGTGATAGGTTTAGCAAAAACATTTAAAATTCTCACTGTTGCTTTAAACAGAACAGAAACGAAGCTTGCTAGAGACATTAGTTTTGTAGTTGTGCAATTTCAAACAATGCATTATTCCACCATTTAAACTAAATTATTGCTTAATTGAAAGTAAATTATAATATATATCTGAATATAAAAATAAACAGAGTATATATATATTACTATCATATATATAATTTTATTTAGGTCCGTCTATGCATGTACATAACAATCAAATAAGTTTTGGATTATAACTTGATTTAAAGTTTCATATCACCAAGTATAATTTGTAATATCCATAATAGCTAAACTTATTTAAAACTTTCTTTTTAAAATTGATTTATCATAAAATGCAGTTAAACTAAAGTATCAATAATTTCAGAAATAAAATCTTCATTTCTATCAGGGAATTATAATTCCCTGTTTCTATCAACTGTCATTATTTAGTTATCCTTAAATGTGTATACAGATACAGGTGCACTCCTTGATTTTAATTCCTTTTATTTTCAGTTCAGGTACATATAGTGCACAAGTAGATAAATGAAAAATCAAAGAAAGGAATTTATTGATAAATAACACAAACACATAGCAGTGAATACATGCTGGCTTATCACGATAACAGATGCAGTGAATACATGCTGGCTTATCATGATAACACATAGCAGTGAATACATGCTGGCTTATCATGATAACACATAGCAGTGAATACATGCTGGCTTATCATGATAACACATAGCAGTGAATACATGCTGGCTTATCATGATAACAGATGCAGTGAATACATGCTGGCTTATCATGATAACAGATGCAGTGAATACATGCTGGCTTATCATGATAACAGATGCAGTGAATGCATGCTGGCTTACCATGATAACACATACAGTGAATGCATGCTGGCTTATCATGAAAACAGATGCAGTGAATGCATGCTGGCTTATCATGATAACACATAGCAGTGAATGCATGCTGGCTTATCATAATAACAGATGCAGTGAATGCATGCTGGCTTATCATGATAACAGATGCAGTGAATGCATGCTGGCTTATCATGATAACAGGTGCAGTAAATGCATGCTGGCTTATCATGATAACACATACAGTGAATGCATGCTGGCTTATCATGATAACAGATGCAGTGAATGCATGCTGGCTTATCATGATAACAGATGTAGTGAATGCATGCTGGCTTATCATGATAACAGATGCAGTGAATGCATGCTGGCTTATCATGATAACACATAGCAGTGAATGCATGCTGGCTTATCATGATAACACATACAGTGAATACATGCTGGCTTATCATGATAACAGATGCAGTGAATGCATGCTGGCTTATCATGATAACAGATGCAGTGAATACATGCTGGCTTATATTGATAACACATAGCAGTGAATATATGCTGGCTTATCATGATAACAGATGCAGTGAATACATGCTGGCTTATCATGATAACAGATGCAGTGAATGCATGCTGGCTTACCATGATAACACATACTGTGAATGCATGCTGGCTTATCATGAAAACAGATGCAGTGAATGCATGCTGGCTTATCATGATAACACATAGCAGTGAATGCATGCTGGCTTATCATAATAACAGATGCAGTGAATGCATGCTGGCTTATCATGATAACAGATGCAGTGAATGCATGCTGGCTTATCATGATAACAGATGTAGTGAATGCATGCTGGCTTATCATGATAACAGATGCAGTGAATGCATGCTGGCTTATCATGATAACACATAGCAGTGAATGCATGCTGGCTTATCATGATAACACATACAGTGAATACATGCTGGCTTATCATGATAACAGATGCAGTGAATGCATGCTGGCTTATCATGATAACAGATGCAGTGAATACATGCTGGCTTATCATGATAACACATAGCAGTGAATATATGCTGGCTTATCATGATAACAGATGCAGTGAATACATGCTGGCTTATCATGATAACAGATGCAGTGAATGCATGCTGGCTTACCATGATAACACATACTGTGAATGCATGCTGGCTTATCATGAAAACAGATGCAGTGAATGCATGCTGGCTTATCATGATAACACATAGCAGTGAATGCATGCTGGCTTATCATAATAACAGATGCAGTGAATGCATGCTGGCTTATCATGATAACAGATGCAGTGAATGCATGCTGGCTTATCATAACAGATGCAGTGAATGCATGCTGGCTTATCATGATAACACATAGCAGTGAATGCATGCTGGCTTATCATGATAACAAATACAGTGAATGCATGCTGGCTTATCATGATAACAGATGCAGTGAATGCATGCTGGCTTATCATGATAACAGATGCAGTGAATGCATGTTGGCTTATCATGATAACAGATGCAGTGAATGCATGCTGGCTTATCATGATAACACATAGCAGTGAATGCATGCTGGCTTATCATGATAACACATAGAGTGAATGCATGCTGGCTTATCATGATAACAGATGCAGTGAATGCATGCTGGCTTATCATGATAACAGATGCAGTGAATGCATGCTGGCTTATCATGATAACAGATGCAGTGAATGCATGCTGGCTTATCATGATAACACATAGCAGTGAATGCATGCTGGCTTATCATGATAACACATACAGTGAATGCATGCTGGCTTATCATGATAACTGATGCAGTGAATGCATGCTGGCTTATCATGATAACACATAGCAGTGAATGCATGCTGGCTTATCATGATAACAGATGCAGTGAATGCATGCTGGCTTATCATGATAACAGGTGCTGTGAATGCATGCTGGCTTATCATGATAACACATACAGTGAATGCATGCTGGCTTATCATGATAACAGATGCTAGACCTGATCTACCACAGCGCCATCGGTAATCAAGTAGGGATAATCTTCACCAATGTTCCCCATTGGCTTAAATAATTATCAGCAATTATGCGTACTATTTGATATTTGACGTCAGTCTAAGTAGTTGTTATTAACGTCAGATGCATTATTGAATTCAAACATCATCTATACAAGTGTGTTGCTAAATACCACGTCTACAACACACAAACCTAACATTTATACAGTTCTTTTTAGATATAACAATTGCTTTAGCTTGTAATTTTAGAACTGGAACACAGCTAAACCTAACTGATATATGAGATATGAAGTTAATGACGTATTATCAATGAAAATTTCAATTTAATTTGTTTTAATTAATCAACTTAGTTTTCTTTGAATGTTCAACACGTACAGTATTTAATAGTTCCTTTACTGAGCTTTGTAAATACATAAGGCGCCTAGAGGTTTTATAATATTCCAAGTAGGCTTAATGTCGATGTCATTTTTGCGTTCACTCTATTACTCCTACGGAACTGTTGTATTTGGAAAACCGCATGTTCACATCATTCCAAGACATCTTACATGTAGCGTAATACAAACGTAGGTATAATAAACAGAGCGAGTAGACCAAATGGCCTAAACAGTCATTTGAATCAATGTGTGCAGTCATGTGAATCAATGTGTTCAGTCATATGAATCAATGTAAATCAATGTGTCCAGTTTAGCAAACAAGCATATTCACACTAATATAAATTAGGAGCAAAATTGGTATGTAGCAGAAAAGTGAACTATGCGTACAAATACAAATAACCGAATCTTTCACTGAACAAAACCCCCCATCATTCAAGAATGTTTATTTACTGCAACAGTGACAGTCACTTAATTATGTGTCGATATAACGCCACGTAAAATATAACTCGGTGACCTTGTTTTAAATTCAAATAAATGTGAACGCTTATCTAAATATTCTTATCTGTTTTTAGCAGTATTGGTAGATAAATACCATATTTACATTGTCTTTGTATCGTTGTTTGTATTAAGACTTGTTTGTGGTGATAACAAGCAGCATTACACGTCCGTCCATCAGCCTATATCATAGACACAGTTCAGCACCATATTCTAGTCCACATACTAATATTGGTCAGTTTGTATTAAGGCTTGTTTGTGGTGATAACAAGCAGCACTACACGTCCGTCCATCAGCCTATATCATAGACACAGTTCAGCACCATATTCTAGTCCACATACTAATATTGGTCAGTTTGTATTAAGACTTGTTTGTGGTGATAACAAGCAGCACTACACGTCCGTCCATCAGCCTATATCATAGACACAGTTCAGCACCATATTCTAGTCCACATACTAATATTGGTCAGTTTGTATTAAGGCTTGTTTGTGGTGATAACAAGCAGCACTACACGTCCGTCCATCAGCCTATATCATAGACACAGTTCAGCACCATATTCTAGTCCACATACTAATATTGGTCAGTTTGTATTAAGGCTTGTTTGTGGTGATAACAAGCAGCACTACACGTCCGTCCATCAGCCTATATCATAGACACAGTTCAGCACCATATTCTAGTCCACATACTAATATTGGTCAGTTTGTATTAAGGCTTGTTTGTGGTGATAACAAGCAGCACTACACGTCCGTCCATCAGCCTATATCATAGACACAGTTCAGCACCATATTCTAGTCCACATACTAATATTGGTCAGTTTGTATTAAGGCTTGTTTGTGGTGATAACAAGCAGCACTACACGTCCGTCCATCAGCCTATATCATAGACACAGTTCAGCACCATATTCTAGTCCACATACTAATATTGGTCAGTTTGTATTAAGGCTTGTTTGTGGTGATAACAAGCAGCACTACACGTCCGTCCATCAGCCTATATCATAGACACAGTTCAGCACCATATTCTAGTCCACATACTAATATTGGTCAAACACTATGTCCACGTCATGTAGATGTATCTTTCTACAGGGGATATCCATGCATATCTTAAAGGGTTAACAAATTAATTTTATATATTACAAAACTTGTATTAAGAAAGCTCTATACAATCTTATCTAATCCAATATACATAAGATATAGATTATACAGCTGTTTTTCTTATCAAATTCTTGCAGACTGGGGAAACTTATTATCATAAATTCCGGAAATGTGTTAATGACGTAGCAGAGGCAATTCCTCTTCAGCAGCCTCTTCTAACCCAATGGACAAATTGTCTGTAATGCCATTAACCTGGACTGCCTGAAAAGAAGGTAAAAATTGTTACTTTAGTTTTTTAAATCTTTTTTATATTTTGCAGGGTACATGACGTGTATGTCAATGTGTTTTAAAACTAATTTCCTTTAGTATAAATATGTATAAACAAACGTTAATGAAACAGACTGAAACATCTGTTAGTCATAAATTTTTTTTGTTTATCTTCATACCATGTTATCATGCTATAATTACAATTTTATCTGTTGTAAAATTTGCACTGTATTATATCATTTTGGAAGAATCTGGTTTTTTTTATAATCCTGATCATGTAAAAAGTGATTATTTTTACAGGAAAAGCTGATCTATTAATTGTTGTTTAATTTACGTAAAATCATAAGTACCGGTATAATAATATTAATTGTTACTTATATTAAATTATTATCATAATTAGATAAAGAAGAAAACAATAATGTTCCTCAACTAATTTTATGAATATGAATATTTAATATGCTTGTCAAAAGGTTTTAATAAATACCTTGGAGATAATGAATCTGGTGCTCTTCCTCCTAACCTTTTATATCTCATAAATACTACATAAGCTGTTTCCAATACAGTATTGTTTAAACAAATTATATCAAAGTCAGGATGCAGACTGATACATGGAATGTCTTCAGTTATATAACGTTCATCATAATGTTGAAATTGTTTACAACATAAGCACTCTCTTTGTTTTGGGAGAAGTGCACAATGTCCACAGGAACAAAAGTTTTTATCAATTGCTTCATCGTCTTCATTGTTTGTTGATTCTTCATTAGTGGCTGCAGCTGCTGCTAATTCCTCTTCTGTATACTCTGGTTCATACTGGTAACCTAAACAGGAATATTCTCCAACTTCATGGTGACATAATTACAAATAAATTTCTAATACTATCAATGTAACTGTATAACGGAATTACCACTGCTACGTCACAAACAGCTATGAAGTCTGGGAAATTGCTGATAAGGGAGATAAACTAAATACCAATATGTCTGCCTCCAGCTGAGTGATAAAAGCTTTAAATAATTGCTTATAACAGGACAAGCGTGCATGGTTCAATTAAGTGTATGCAAAAAATCAACATGAATTTATGAATATTTTTATATATTAGAATATTTGTTTAACCCTTGCATTCCCTTTAATACAAGGTATAATTATACATCCATATATTTTGGTCATTATATTGTCTGTCCTTTGATTTACGGCTTCTGGTTACCTTGTTGGTTTTGGTAACTTCAAAGTTCCATTTGACATGTAGTTTTTTTTTCTTTAGCAGCTTAAATTAAAATGTGAATTACTAGTGTATACCTCTGCGAGGGTATAATCCGCAAGGATTGTTGCCAGTGCGTCGTCACCGACATGGTTCATGGGATATATTTATGCTTGAAATTTACATTTCCTATAATAATGTAATTTATTACAACTAAGTTATGAATCGAAAGTTTAAACAGTGATGGTCAACCATTCCACCAATATCAACAACTCTCACCTTCACTCACTGAACAAAAGAAAAGACTAATGGTAACTTTAGCCAACTTTGGCTATCTTGTTTGAAGCCCTTTGGTTTACTTGACTCCAAAAACTTTGCCATTATTTGACTTTCTAATCTGTTGACTGTGGGTGTAAACCTAATTAATGTTATTGTACCTGATTAAATGTTATTGTACCTAATTAATGTTATTGTACCTGATTAAATGTTATTGTACCTAATTAATGTTATTGTACCTGATTAAATGTTATTGTACCTAATTAATGTTATTGTACCTGATTAAATGTTATTGTACCTAATTAATGTTATTGTACCTAATCAATGTTATCGTACCTAATTAATGTTATTGTACCTAATCAATGTTATTGTACCTAATCAATGTTATTGTACCTAATTAATGTTATTGTACCTAATTAATGTTATTGCACCTAATTAATGTTATTGTACCTAATCAATGTTATTGTACCTCATTAATGTTATTGTACCTCATTAATGTTATTGCACCTAATTAATGTTATTGTACCTAATTAATGTTATTGTACCTAATTAATGTTATTGTACCTAATCAATGTTATTGTACCTAATTAATGTTATTGTACCTAATTAATGTTATTGTACCTCATTAATGTTATTGTACCTCATTAATGTTATTGTACCTCATTAATGTTATTGTACCTAATTAATGTTATTGTACATAATCAATGTTATTGTACCTCATTAATGTTATTGTACCTCATTAATGTTATTGTACCTCATTAATGTTATTGTACCTAATTAATGTTATTGTACCTCATTAATGTTATTGTACCTAATCAATGTTAGTGTACCTAATTAATGTTATTGTACCTAATCAATGTTATCGTACCTCATTAATGTTATTGTACCTCATTAATGTTATTGTACCTAATTAATGTTATTGTACCTAATTAATGTTATGGTACCTATTTAATGTTTTTGTACCTATTTAATGTTATTGTACCTAATTAATGTTATTGTACCTAATTAATGTTATTGTACCTAATTAATGTTATTGTACCTAATTAATGTTATAGTATCTAATTAATGTTATTGTACATAATTAATGTTATGGTACCTAGTTAATGTTATTGTACCTAATTAATGTTATTGTACCTAATTAATGTTATTGTACATAATCAATGTTATTGTACCTAATTAATGTTATTGCACCTAATTAATGTTATTGTATCTAATTAATGTTATTGTACCTAATTAATGTTATTGTACCTAATTAATGTTAGTGTACCTAATTAATGTTATTGTACCTAATTAATATTATTGTACATAATCAATGTTATTGTACCTAATTAATGTTATTGTACCTAATCAATGTTATTGTACCTAATTAATGTTATTGTACCTAATTAATTTTATTGTACCTAACTAATGTTATTCTCAGCGTAGGTTGTACGCACTAAATTAGAAATCTACAAATGTATATCAAACTGATACTGAGAGACACATATCCAATTCATTAATCTGATATTTTAAAAAAAAATCAATTTGTTTGTAAGAGTGATACATAGAGAGTATTCAAATCATAAGTCTGATATTAAAAATACACTCTGATTCTAACAAAAAATAATCTGAAACTGACATTATTAAAATGCTCGAGTTTGTTTTTTATTAAGATATTTGCTATATTTGGTAGACATTGCTATGGGTATCAGCTGTGGTGGTGTTCTTCTTGTCGACTTCTAATGTTTCTTTCTTCGTATGAAGCAGACTTTATGAAGGGGCTTCTCAACAACGCACGACGCGTTTCTGGATTAACCTTCATCAGGTACGCTCAAGCCAAAAATATTTGAAAATAAGGTTAATAACAAAATTACCGAACTCCGAACAATATTAAAATCTTTGAGAGCAAGAACACCAAAGGGCCTAAACAGAATAGTCAAAATCAGCTCTAAGATCACACATGCCTGAAAGAGAGTACCTTAGTTTTAATAATAATTATATGATTTAGCAACTGTAAATTTCAGTAATAGAAATAAAATATATCTAATAAACCATGTTAGTGCCGCAGCCCTGACTACTGGGCGAATGATACCATCGGAGACTTATAGTCCAACAGCAGAGGTATCAACACAGTGATAATAATAAAAACGTAGATATCAAATTTAGTGTGCACGACGCGTTTCTGGAATAACCTTCGTCAGGTACGCCCAAAGGCAAAATATTTGAAAGCCAAATAATTCCAAATTTTGTGGTAATTGTTCATAGTATCTATCATATTAAGCTTGCAATAAAGGAAACAACAGATACAGATAGGTATGCTTCATACCTTGACATATATCTAGATATTGACAGCGAGAGTCGGATCTGACCGAAGCATTACGACAAAGGAGAAGATTTCAATTTTCCCATTGTGAACATTCCATTTACATGTATAAGTAGCAACATTCCAATAGCAACTGCACATGGAGTATATAATTCTCAGTAGCGACGAGGCTGTGGTTCCTATCATAACTACCTTGACAGAAGGTTGATACTGACGAGGCTGTCGTTCCTATCATAACTGCCTTGACAGAAGGTTGATACTGACGAGGCTGTCGTTCCAATCATAACTGCCTTGACAGAAGGTTGATACTAACAAGGAAGGCGGGGCTGTGGTTCCTATCATAACTGCCTTGACAGAAAGTTGGTACTAAGAAGGAAGGCGAGGCTGTGGTTCCTATCATAACTGCCTTGACAGAAGATTGATACGAACACGGAAGGCGAGGCTGTGGTTCCTATCATAACTGCCTTGACAGAAGGTTGATACTGACGACGCTGTGGTTTCTATCATAACTGCCTTGACAGAAGGTTGATACTGACGAGGCTGTGGTTCCTATCATAACTGCCTTGACAGAAGGTTGATACTGACGAGGCTGTGGTTCCTATCATAACTGCCTTGACAGAAGGTTGATACTGACGAGGCTGTGGTTCCTATCATAACTGCCTTGACAGAAGGTTGATACTGACGAGACTGGTTCCTATCATAACTGCCTTGACAGAAGTTGGATACTGACGAGGCTGTGGTTCCTATCATAACTGCCTTGACAGAAGGTTGTTACTGACGAGGCTGTGGTTCCTATCATAACTGCCTTGACAGAAGTTTGATACTTACGAGGCTGTGGTTCCTATCATAACTGCCTTGACAGAAGGTTGATACTGACGAGGCTGTGGTTCCTATCATAACTGCCTTGACAGAAGGTTGATACTGACGACGCTGTGGTTTCTATCATAACTGCCTTGACAGAAGGTTGATACTGACGAGGCTGTGGTTCCTATCATAACTGCCTTGACAGAAGGTTGATACTGACGAGGCTGTGGTTCCTATCATAACTGCCTTGACAGAAGGTTGATACTGACGAGGCTGTGGTTCCTATCATAACTGCCTTGACAGAAGGTTGATACTGACGAGGCTGTGGTTCCTATCATAACTGCCTTGACAGAAGATTGATACTGACGAGGTTGTGGTTCCTATCATAACTGCCTTGACAAAAGGTTGATACTGACGAGGCTGTGGTTCCTATCATAACTGCCTTGACAGAAGGTTGATACTAACGAGGCTGTGGTTCCTATCATAACTGCCTTGACAGAAGGTTGATACTGACGAGGCTGTGGTTCCTATCATAACTGCCTTGACAGAAGGTTGATACTGACGAGGCTGTGGTTCCTATCATAACTGCCTTGACAGAAGGTTGATACTGACGAGGTTGTGGTTCCTATCATAACTGCCTTGAAAGAAGGTTGATACTGACGAGGCTGTGGTTCCTATCATAACTGCCTTGACAGAAGGTTGATACTGACGAGGCTGTGGTTCCTATCATAACTGCCTTGACAGAAGGTTGATACTGACGAGGCTGTGGTTCCTATCATAACTGCCTTGACAGAAGGTTGATACTGACGAGGCTGTGGTTCCTATCATAACTGCCTTGACAGAAGGTTGATACTGACGAGGCTGTGGCTCCTATCATAACTGCCTTGACAGAAGGTTGATACTGACGAGGCTGTGGTTCCTATCATAACTGCCTTGACAGAAGGTTGATACTGACGAGGCTGTGGTTCCTATCATAACTGCCTTGACAGAAGGTTGATACTGACGAGGTTGTGGTTCTTATCATAACTGCCTTGACAGAAGGTTGATACTGACGAGGCTGTGGTTTCTTTCATAACTGCCTTGACAGAAGTTTGATACTGACGAGGCTGTGGTTCCTATCATAACTGCCTTGACAGAAGGTTGATACTGACGAGGCTGTGGTTCCTATCATAACTGTCTTGACAGAAGGTTGATACTGACGAGGCTGTGGTTCCTATCATAACTGCCTTGACAGAAGGTTGATACTGACGAGGCTGTGGCTCCTATCATAACTGCCTTGACAGAAGGTTGATACTGACGAGGCTGTGGTTCCTATCATAACTGCCTTGACAGAAGGTTGATACTTACGAGGCTGTGGTTCCTATCATAACTGCCTTGACAGAAGGTTGATACTGACGAGGCTGTGGTTCCTATCATAACTGCCTTGACAGAAGGTTGATACTGACGAGGCTGTGGTTCCTATCATAACTGCCTTGACAGAAGGTTGATACTGACGAGGCTGTGGCTCCTATCATAACTGCCTTGACAGAAGGTTGATACTGACGAGGCTGTGGTTCCTATCATAACTGCCTTGACAGAAGGTTGATACTTACGAGGCTGTGGTTCCTATCATAACTGCCTTGACAGAAGGTTGATACTGACGAGGCTGTGGTTCCTATCATAACTGCCTTGACAGAAGGTTGATACTGACGAGGCTGTGGTTCCTATCATAACTGCCTTGACAGAAGGTTGATACTAACAATGAAGGCACTGAACCTAGTCTTCCTTGCCATTAAATTGAAATAATTATTTCGAAAATTTTACCGTCGCCACCATGACTTGGTTGACCGCTATGGAATATATGTGTCCCAAATTACCACGACGGGTATGTTCCCTTTGTCGTAGTCTCAATTCGATCCTTTCCTCATTCATGACTTGTCATCTGGTTTGTAATAAGAGTAACACGACGGGTGCCACTAGTGGTGAAGGAACTGCTGGCCCTGTCGGAGTACCTGAGTTCGTTCCCAGCATTAAGTGGGATTCGTGTTGCTCAATCTTTAGTTTCTGTTTACTGTTGAGTAGACAATTGTTTTGGTACTTTTTTCTGTTGTTCATTGTAGTATATGTCCTTTGATTTGCTTCTGATTACACCTTTGGTATCTTGCTTGGTGTTTAAAGCTATTTTTAGCAGTATGCCAGCTATATCGTGGTAAGTAATTTATAGAGAATACCGAAGTCACAAGTGTGATATCAAACAATATCCAACATGTATATGTAATACAAAAAGATTACCACGGTTAAAATGTACTTTTATATACCTTTAAATACCGGGCTTGACAATATGTGTATCACGGCGGGTGGGTCATAAGAGACAGAAACTGCTAACGTTTCGTCGGTATCTTGGTTCACACCTGGTTTTATGTTGGGATCTTTGTTACTGATCTGTTAAGTCAGGTTTTGTGTTGTGTTTTTGGCTTTGTTCGTCTTCGCTCTGTGTCTTCTGGCTAGTGTTGTCTGTGTCTCTGGATTGTCCATTCTTGCTTGTCCCTTTCTGTTTCTCTAACTTTTACTTTATAGTTTTCTAAGTTGTGTTTTTTGTTTTGTTTGTCTTTGTTCTGTACCTTGTGTCCAATGTTACCTTTGTCTCTGGATTGTCCATTCTTGCTTGCCCTTCGGTTTTCTCTAACGTTTATTTGTTCTGTGTCTTGTGTGTCCAATGTTGACTGTGTCTCTGGATTGTCCATTCTTGCTTGTCCCTTCGGTTCTCTAACGTTTATTTATATTATAAAACATTCTAAGCAATTGACTATTTTTAAAAAAGATATAGATATTGATTAATTTTCAAACTAGTATTTCCTTATTTGTTGATACAGGTAAACATAAACAAATTAAATGTTTTGCTTTCGCCACACCGTAAACTTAATTAATTGTTTAAAGGCGGTGGTCAGCTTTAATAAATCACGCTGGAAATGTGATACCTACAGTTGGTATCAGTGATATATGTTTGACCAGAAGCTTAGAAACCAAACTGATTTTAAATGTCTAAAATCAAAAACAATGCTGTTGGCTGGTACTTAATAATACATATGATGTTTACGTCTTGTTTTTTTAAATTTCCATTTTTCAAAGCGTATTATCGGCGTCATCAAATAGAAAACTGAACCCAGTCTTTCACCTGTTCCGTGAAAACCATTTACAACTATTCTTCTAAAATCGATACACACACCTCATTAACGGTATAGTAAATATGTAATTATACCATGTGACATTTTCAGCCAATAGCTCCGAGTCACATGATAAAACTAGCATTGACAAATGCGTCAGAGCTATACCTAAGTTCTTCATTATAAAAGTTTTCATTCAGGATTATACAGCGGCTGGTCCGCTGAAAATATTATTGTTATTGTAGACTCTAAATGTAAATATATTAGTGATATGAAAATGGCACCTAGTCCCGTTGACGAATTGGCTCTTATCGATTTAGAAAGGTAAGACTGTTTACAATACATTCTTCTTCTCTTCTAATTATTTTAAGGAGTGGCTTTTCATTTCTTGTAAACACTTGAATGTTCCGTTCTTATATATACAAATGTTGTATAACTTTATATTTTACATAGAAAGTAATATAAAGTTAAACTTATTTTTAATATCATTACCTAATAACTTGAGTTTTCGCTTGAAACAGTACAACTGTACTACATATTAATAATGTCTAGTTTTAGAAACTGACTCACCACTTAACAATGTCTATGACGTTATTCATATATAATAGCTAAAATTGTAGAATTATGGACGGCAGACTAAACGTTTTACACTGTTGATTTTCAGGTCAAATAAAGGAGCTTCCAAACAACGACGTGACCAAATAAATGGCGAGATATCAACAATGAGGGATCTATTACCTTTACCTGAGAGTGCAAGACAGCGCTTATCACAGCTACAAATCATGTCTCTTAGTTGTGTATTCATCAGAAAATGCAACGTATTACAAAAAAGTAAGATATGAATTTATTTACTTCTGGCCATTTCTATTGTCTGTCCTTCTTTTGACCATCGTATTGTCTGTCCTTCTTTTGACCATTGTATTATCTGTGCTTCTTTTGACCATTGTATTGTCTGTCCTTCTTTTGACCATCGTATTGTCTGTCCTTCTTTTGACCATTGTATTATCTGTGCTTCCCGTTTACGTCTTATGGTTACACCTTTGATCAAACCTTTCTTATAAACATTGATGAACAACAATCTCTATGAATTGTTATATATTTATTATCACTAAAGATATCATTATGTTTGTTTGATAGATACTAGTATAAATTAATATAAAACACTATATACCACCAGTCATGAATTTCACAGTACTACCATACAGAATCAACTCAATTTGAACATAAAAATCATAACGTTATTTTTAGTAAATATTGTTTACAACAATAAAAATCAATTCATTGAAATTATGTGGTTAAGCTGACTTGATTTATTAATTAAATATTCCAGTAAATAACACCACCCACTGACAATAAAATGGAGCATAATAACTTATTTAATTTAAATGGAGCATAATAACTTATTTAATTTAATTAAAAATATATTTCTGTTAAATTTGTACCCCCTGCATACATCGGACAATATCAGTATACACATGTGTATTTATCTGTGTTACATTCGATTTGCCACTGGTATCTAAATAAACAAAATTATTTATTTGTTTGTTTATTCTATTGTTTGTTTTTCCTTTATTGTAGAACGAAATTTCCCCCGGGTATAACATTTGATTAATAAAATAACTTGTGTAAATATTACAAAAGGCATCAATATTTAATTTTGGATTTTTGTAAATGTTACTGATCATCTATTAAGATAATTAATGATGTATCTGTTATTCACAGAACTAATTTTATCATTGTAAATGAAAGAAAATTTATAAGGTTAACACAAATATCTGACAAGAACAAGAAGAAGAAATTATGTATTGGCAATCATGGCGCCCAAAATCTAGCAGAGAAATCATATATCTAATATACTATACAACACACACTAACGTTTAAAATAATCAATGAAAATATCTCAGATCCACCCTACACAGAAAAGACGAGGTTATTTTTAAACATGTCTGACGTAAACCATTGTAAACAATTTTTTTTTTTTAATTTCCAGTGGTTAAAACGTCACAGAACAATACAGACGCTCCATGTGATTTTTCCCAGGTAAGTTTAAATCTTTATATTTTATGTAATCAGGTCAACTACTACATTCTGCAATGCTAAAGCAAGACAATATTTTCTTTGTATCTGACGACTATTTGCGTCATAAAGTGACAAAAGGTCAGGTAGGCATTTCCGTCTCGGTGAGCTTAGCTGGAGGCTACCAGAGGACATTTATGAGATACACAACTATATATATAATGAATCATTTATGACAACTTGTCAAGATCCTATTATACATTCTTACCTTTGTGCATATATCTTACATATTTACCTGTGAGCAACTTAAATATTTTTTCAGCTTTTTGTTAATGGTTGACTGCCAAGTGTATTGAATTATATTTAGCTATCGATTGACGTCATCAACTAAAGCGGTTTATTTGCTATAAAAATTAAAACTCTCGCAATACCCTGGGAAATTTTATGTATGGCAGAGTGTTAGCTCTATGTCATGTACGATCAGATAAGACGATCTGTACTTCTATTTTTAACTTTGATTTTAAAATGTCTTATCTTATTGATAAAAGATCACATCGACAGTCCTTCTTAATAAAACATGTTAATTATCGCTGAAAATATCGGGTATAATGTTTGTACAATGTAAGCTTCTTCAACAGATTTTGTTTGTATTTTCAGTCTTTAACTGGTTTTCTCCTCTTGACAACCAGGGATGGGAAATTACTATATATATCAGAAAATGTCACTGAATATCTAGGCCATTCTATGGTGAGTTAATTGATTATTTGGTCAATAATACATTCAATTTATTTACTACTGAGAACTTATTGTAACTTCTATTGACCGATGGATGTTAAACATAGTTTTGTATCACATCTCTGTAAAGTTATTGAGTTTAAATTAAAATTAAACCAATTTAAAAGTAACCCACAATGTAAAAACATATAGTAAACATAGAAATGATCAATGTTTAAACCCGCCACATTTTATTAAAGGAAGGTGTTGTCTTTTCTGTTTCTAAGATGTTTTGATTAGATTTATGAACTGTTTCTAAGATGTTTTGATTAGATTTATGAACTGTTTCGCAAGTGTTATATATTTTTTTTCATCTTATTTTTTCAATAGGAATTACAAAAAAAATGTTAAAAGTTCGTTTGTTTTTATTTATGATGAATACAATGTATGTATCATATAAAACAAAATATAATGTTTTTATTTTTGTTTCTTCAAAAACAATTTCATATTTTAATGTATATAATCATACAATTTTTCATTACAGGTCGACATGAAAACACAGGGTGATAGTTTATTTGATATTGTTGACAAACGTGATCATGGCACTGTGCAGGCACAGTTGTTACATGGTGGCGGGAAAATGTCACAAGATCTGCCAACAAGCTTTTTCTGTCGAATGAATATGTCGCGGACACTCAAACGTCAGGCAGGATTTGGAGATGTAAAGGTAAGAGGAAGAATATTTGGTTTTCCCTAAATATGGCCCACTTCTAATTTACATACAATCAAATACATTAATAACCAATGAAAACCCTTTGGTAAACCCCATTACAGTAGGCGTATATCTTGAACTTCTATCAGAAAGCTGATAGCTACAACACTTGTTAGATAGTGTTTGATTACCTGTGTATTTTTAGATATGGCAAATTGCCAAGGAAAGTGACATTAGTGGTGTACATAAATAATGTATTTATACTTAAGCAATAAAACACATCCAAGATGGATGACTGTTTCCTGCTAAAATTACATCTGTCAAGTAAAAGTTGTCATCTTACAAGATTTATATATCGTCACGTATGTTAAACAAAGGGAAGTTATCAAATAAATTCACCATTATTTTAATTAATAAACAATAAAACAACAAATTATGTTTAAAATGGATTGACATTAATTTATTTGTTTTTCTCATTTGGTTTTAATACAGTCATTTAGTATACAAAAAGTGACACCAATACTTTATCAATTGTAAACTACACATAAATGGTTTAAATAATGCAAAGTATTAAACACTACATAAAGCAAATTAAACATAATATATATTCATTAAAAAGACAGTATAATTTGGTTTTCTTGTTTAGGCCCTTTGGTGTTCTTGTTCACAAAGACTTCAATTAACTGGCTTTCCAATCTTTTGATTTAGAACATACCTGGTAGTGGTAAATGTAATTCCAGAAACACACCATGTGCATTAAATTTGATATCTACGTTTTTATTACTTACATACATATGTACTTACTTTCTTTTTCTTCAGGTTATGCATATAAAAGGACACTTTGTTACTGTGCCCACACAAGATTCTGATGTGGATCAACAAGTCTTTATAGCTGTCTGTTCTCCATTAATTACACCTGATGTCAAGGAGAGCCTTATCCAGAATAACACCATGGTCTTCAAGTCTGTCCATAATCTAGACATGTCCTTCATTGAACTCACTGTCAAGTAAGTTACCATGGTAATGGTTGGTTCGCCATAAAATAATTAAAGATATATTAGTTAATCCAGATTCGATCTTCTATAATGATAAGACATACTCTCCTTATAATAAACATATTTTTATAATATTTCCACTCATTAAATCTTATTAACAACATCTTTATAAATATTTAACAACCACACCTTGTGATTGTACATATTAAATATCTAATAGCAGATAATGTTCTTATTCAAAACAATTACATCCCACAATGCAATCTTCATTAACAGGAAATTAAAATAAGGGGGATTACCACACCTATAAGACTATAATATATTGATTTAATTATGTTACAGTGGTGAATACCATCTTGATACAACAAATGAAGAAATACAGAGTAAATCTTGGTATAGCTATATTTATCCTGAAGATTTACAAGAAGCCAAGGAAAAACACACTCAATGTAGGTATATACGTAGATAATGGCTAAGACTATCATATACATTTAAAAAGCAAATATAATCAGTCAATCTCAATAAATTTAATCTTCACTATGTTTTGTTTTAATAATTATAGAACACAAACAACAGTCTATTTTAAACAACATTTTAGTCATCTGTAAAAGCGAATTAAAATTGTTAGAAATTTTATTTGACATGAACGAGCGTTTATTCAAAAATTGTTTTAATTAACTATAATTTGCTTATAATTTCAGTGATTAAATCTCGACATGAAATGGGTTGTATGATGACAGTACGAATGATAACTGGTAACGATGAAGTGATATGGGTCAACATTGTTATGCAAGTCAGACAGGCCTTACTCTCTAACAGCGATGAACCAGTTATCTTATGCATAAACCAAGTCGTTAGGTAAGATCTTAATGTCATTTAAGATCAATTTAGTCTTTGTAATGTTGTAAATTGGCGCTATCAGGTCAATCATTTGTGTGTTAGGATATCGATTTTGTCACTTTCTAAAAAACAAAATCTGTTGTATTTTGGAACTGTTCTGACAGTGTGTTATTTTTTTCTTTTCATTTTATCAATAACACAAAAACAAAATGATAGATGTTATATATTTACCAAGTACATATCACACTCATGATTACAAAATTGTCAAGATATATTTAGTGTCTTGCTAGCTTATATCATCCGTGATGAATTATTAACGTTGTTGTCTTTTTTCAGTGAGCAAGAGGCATTCCAGTTTAAACTGCAGGGACAACTGTTCGCACTGTATGCATCTAGAACTCCAGACTTCTTTTTTGGATCGACATTCTGTGCGCCTATTCCTGCTGTCAACGATGGAAACCAAATGGTCGGTACCGGTTCAAACATATTCCCATCACCATTTTTCTCCGGACAACAAATTTTCGATCAACCATTTGCAACAGTACCACAGCCAGTACATGGCCAAATGTCTCCACAACATAACTCGTTCTGTGTCAAAAGCTGCACACCAAATTCATTGCCAGACCGACAAGGTAGAAACGATACCCTCCGAGCATTGAAAAGAAAAATTCAAGAAAACTTTACAACATGCAAACCTACAAAAATTCCACGAATCACGCAGCACCAAAATGGAGGATTTGGAATTGGAAGATTATCTCCAACGTCTGTTCTAAACAGCGAGACAGTAGTTGGTCAACATCTTTCATCATCGATGAATAGCTTCACTGTTCCTTCCTATAATGATCATGGACCGATGCAAATGTTGTATTCTAGCCGAGATATACAACAAACATTAACACAAAAGAAGGCAGCTGTTTTATCAGATCGTATTTACAAACCTTTGGTTAAAATGGAAGACAAAAACAATAATGAACAAGTTGTTCCCGACGTTAGTATGCCATCATGTTACCTAACACCGGAAGCGTCACCAGTATCGTCACCTCAACCATCAAAGACGACCACTACTTCAGAATCCCATACATTTGATCCGGTACTGGTAGCAAAATATATTTGTTCTTTAAAACAGAAACATCAGATGCAACCAGCCCTCATGACAGAAGCTGAACGAAAAGCTAAAAATTTACCTAGTTTAGATGTAACATTCGTAGATTCGTTTTTTGACGAACTTAGCACGTTTGTGGCGCAAAACATTAGCAATATTCAAAAGAATGATAGCGTAATCAAAACTGAACCAATTGACATTGATGATCTCGTAGATGAAAAGGAATCTGATAGTTTTGATGTGGAGGACATTTTGGCCTTAAGTGACCCTGAATCGGAGAAAAATGGCGGGAAATTAACGGATGTTAAACTCAAATTCTGTGAAAACCAGTTTAACGTACCAGAAAGTCATACGAGTCCACTTCCCTTGTCTCCTATTTCGTCCATTACAGAAGACAGAGTATCGTGCGATGACATGTCATACTGCGCATTGACACCAGAGTCTGATTTTGATTCCGATCAATACGACGAGATTATGGACCCAGACAACTGGATGCTACAAACACTGAAGATGCCCTCTTCTGCTATCCTACCAGAATTGGACAAGTATGGGAATACTCCTATGGTCAGTGTGGACGCAAATGTCAGTGAAACTGAGCTGCATCAGCTGAGAAAATTTATTTCATCTTGGACACCAAGTGGTAGGTTCACTTACATTCTGATGATTAGATAGAAACCGTAAATGTTTAGTAAAAGATTATATGGATGCAAATGAACATGTGTCCAACATAAAACTTAGACACAAATTAAAGTAAAGGAACAGTGCTTTTATTGTTATTCTGCATTTCGTAGGTTTAAAATTGGTTACAATAAACAAACAACAAAACACGTCCCTTATTGTATTATTGCAGACAAAGTAAAGGAAAAGGGGGCCACAAAGTAGAGCCTTTTTATTTCAAACAGTTTTCTATTAGTAAGAAAGGATATGCATCTATTATAGTTAGTATGACATATGTTACTATTATGAAGTATGACGTCTGTTACTATTATGAAGTAATGTTTATTGTGTCTTCTTTCAGGTGTTTTAAGTTCAACAGAAGACTCCCAGTAGGCCGTTGTGTAAGTTTCGACTTACGACCATTCATATGTATGGCATATTGCCATTTCCTGTGCGTCACTTCCTGTTTCTGCTGGCAGAAAAGTAATGGAATGAGACGTGCTCCCCCGCAGGACGGGTTACCATTGTGCTTTATATATTTTACACGACTTTACATTTATATTTTATTACTTTACATATTTAACATTGATATTGCCATGTACATATTTTTACATACTACTGCGCTGGTCGCAATATTATTAAGTAGTGACAAAATGTTTTCGAAGGATAAAGTTGCACTAGTTGCACGATAATTCTCCTATAACGATAATTGTCCTATAACGATAATTCCCCTATAACGCTTAATAGAGATTTTATATGTTAACATTGTTAGACGATTCATTGATTCGTGACATTTTATGTTGAGTTATTAGTAACGCTGGTCGTTGTGCTATAATTTTCTCATCTATTTACATTATTTTGATACTGCTATTGTAACAGGATAGAGAGATCGTTTTGGATTCATTTATAGATTCTGTTCATATGCAGCCCTGGTGGCTGTCAATATGTAGGTATGATTTTATTACTGAAACCTGAACGTTTTCTCTCAATCAATGCTGGTCAAATAGAGGCTGGTTCCTCTTTCATTTCATCCATTTCATGTTATAATATTTTATTATAACCTCTTCACAGACGATGAGACATTGTATGTTATAATCTCTATGGTAACAGATATGTTTATCATTTTATCTAAAGTATCACCATGACGATATCTTAAGTGAACTATGTGGTTCTCATGACATTTTTGTACTATTATGGTGTAATCCTTTTGATTTCTGAATGTAAAGGTAATGTTACATGGAAATTGTTACTTTAAGTGCTATTCATAATTGTCTCTCCAGTTAGGGGAGATTTTGTATGATCCATCATGGCGACTGCTGGTCAGACCCATGTTAACAGCTTTATTAATTGATATGTTGTTACATAACTGTTAAATAAAAGTTGTATCTTATTATCTTCAGTTAGTTATTTCTTTACTTTTTTTACAAATTTGTTTATGTGTAAAAAATACATCAAGAAACAAGTTAAAAGAAATGATACTGCATGAAACAAAATAATAAAATGAAAACAGAATGCCACGTCGTCACAACATTTAAAAAATCTGAGATCAATATCGTAGAAAGAGGCAAGAATGGATACTCCTAACACACAAATACATGACGTAGAAAGAGGCAAGAATGGATACTCCTAACACACAAATACATGACATAGAAAGAGACAAGAATGGATACTCCTAACACACAAATACATGACGTAGAAATAGGCAAGAATGGATACTCCTAACACACAAATACATGACGTAGAAAGAGGCAAGAATGGATACTCCTAACACACAAATACATGACGTAGAAAGAGACAAGAATGGATACTCCTAACACACAAATACATGACATAGAAAGAGACAAGAATGGATACTCCTAACACACAAATACATGACGTAGAAAGAGACAAGAATGGATACTCCTAACACACAAATACATGACGTAGAAAGAGACAAGAATGGATACTCCTAACACACAAATACATGACGTAGAAAGAGGCAAGAATGGATACTCCTAACACACAAATACATGACGTAGAAAGAGGCAAGAATGGATACTCCTAACACACAAATACATGACGTAGAAAGAGACAAGAATGGATACTCCTAACACACAAATACATGACGTAGAAAGAGACAAGAATGGATACTCCTAACACACAAATACATGACGTAGAAAGAGGCAAGAATGGATACTCCTAACACACAAATACATGACGTAGAAAGAGGCAAGAATGGATACTCCTAACACACAAATACATGACGTAGAAAGAATCAAGAATGGATACTCCTAACACACAAATACATGACGTAGAAAGAGACAAGAATGGATACTCCTAACACACAAATACATGACGTAGAAAGAGGCAAGAATGGATACTCCTAACACACAAATACATGACGTAGAAAGAGGCAAGAATGGATACTCCTAACACACAAATACATGACGTAGAAAGAATCAAGAATGGATACTCCTAACACACAAATACATGACGTAGAAAGAGGCAAGAATGGATACTCCTAACACACAAATACATGACGTAGAAAGGGGCAAGAATGGATACTCCTAACATACAAATACATGACGTAGAAAGAGGCAAGAATGGATACTCCTAACACACACAAATACATGACGTAGAAAGGGGCAAGAATGGATACTCCTAACACACAAATACATAACGTAGAAAGAGGCAACAATGGATACTCCTAACACACAAATACATGACGTAGAAAGAGGCAACAATGAATACTCCTAACACACAAATACATGACGTAGAAAGAGGCAACAATGAATACTCCTAACACACAAATACATGACGTAGAAAGAGGCAACAATGGATACTCCTAACACACAAATACATGACGTAGAAAGAATCAAGAGTGGATACTCCTAACACACAAATACATAACATAGAAAGAGGCAAGAATGGATACTCCTAACACACAAATACATGACGTAGAAAGAGGCAAGAATGGATACTCCTAACACACAAATACATGACGTAGAAAGGGGCAAGAATGGATACTCTAGAGAGAAAAAATGGGCAAAATAAATTATGGCAAAAAATCAGGGGTCTAGATGGTAATTTAAAATATGATATCGACGAGATACTAGATGAACAGATAAATTTTTACGCAAATCTATTTTCGACAGAAGGGTGGGATAAAAATGTAGCAGAGGAACTGGTTACTCATATGGATAAAAAATTAACATGCGACGAAAGTGAAGATTTAGAAAAAGACTTGACAATTAATGAAATTAAGAAAATAATTTTTTCGATGAAACAATACAAATCACCTGGATTAGACGGGATTATAAATGAATTTTATCAGTTATATTGGGATACAATAAAGGAAGATTTATTTGAAGTATTACTAGAAATTTTTGATAAATTTGAAATATGTGATTCCCAGTGTCGAGGAATGTTGACACTACTCCATAAAGGGGGTGATAGAGATAACATACGTAACTGGCGTCCAATAACTTTATTAAATAGTGATTATAAAATCATATCAAAACTTTTAGCAAATCGCATGAAGCCAGTATTAAACACAATTATTCATACGGATCAAAAAGGATTCGTAGCAGGGAGAAATATAAGCGAAAATAATCGTATGATTGATGATATTATAGAATTTGTAGATAATGAAGATGAGGAAGGTGTAATTATTTTTGTTGATCAGCAAAAAGCATTTGATAGAATGGAATGGGGGTGGTTAAATTATGTTATGGAATGTTTTAATATTGGACTGAAATTTCGTGAATGGGTTTATATGCTATTTAAAAAGGGAAAAACCTGTATAAAAACAAATGGTTTCATATCAAAATTTTTCGCAATATCGCGCTCAGCCAGACAAGGATGTCCTGCTGCACCGATCTTGTACATTATTCAGGCAGAGCCGATGGCTTGTGCTATCCGAAACACTCCAGAAATACATGGTATCAAACTACCCGACTGTGAGGGGCAGCCCGTAAAGGAAGCAAAAATATGCATGTTTGCAGACGACGCGCAACTCTTAAACAAAAACGAAGAATCTGTTGAACAATCCTTTTTAATTCTTTCGAAATTTGAAAAGGCATCCGGCTCTAAGATAAATTATGAAAAAACAAAAGGATTATTTATTGGTAGATTAAGGGGGAAACGACCCAGATTAACTAACATATCATGGATTTCAGATAATATAAAGACTTTAGGTGTTTTTCACGGGTACAATATAGACACTGATGACATTTGGAAAAAAATTATAAATAAAATGAAAAGCTGCACTCAGGTTTGGAAAACCAGAAATTTAACCTTTAAGGGAAAAACTTTAATCGTAAAAATTTTTCTGTTAGCTCAAATGGGATTTGAAACTGAAATGAGGGGGATACCAGAGAAATATAAAAAAGAGATGAATGATTTGATTTGGAAATTACTTTGGGACAATAAACCAAACCAAATAGAAAGAAACGTATGTTGTTTAAATATTAATGAAGGGGGGATGGGAATGATTAACATAGACAATTTTGTCAAAAGTAAACAGATAAAATTTATATACAAAATAATCAACAGTGAGATGGACTCATGGAATGCGATAGGTAAACACTGGTTACAGAAATACGATAAACAATTTGGAGTTGATTGTTTTCTTTGTAAATGCTCCGATATTAAAGGTTTAGATATTGCATCCATTCCAAAATACTATCAAGACGCTATACAAGCATGGAACAATTTTTTGGGGTCATGTTCTACGGAGTCTAAAAATGACATTTTAGATAAAAACATATTTGGTAACTCTGAGATCAAATTTAATAGAAATCCACTTTTTTTTCAATCGTTTTTGAGAAATAATATATTTAAAATAAACGATATATGGGATAAAAACAATAATACCTTTGTTGATAATCAGACTATATTTAATAGACTGGATGATAAAAGGAACTGGATATCAGAATGGGCAAAAATAAAAAAATTAATACCAGAAAATTTTGTTAAGAAATTAAAATCCGATGATAACGAAAAGATAAAAAAATCATTAGGTTTAAAAATAGATAGTTATTTGAATATTAGAAATCATAATAATAAAATCATTGTTCCAAAAGAGCTGAAACTGAAGAATATCCAGAAAGAAATACGTAAACCAATTACGCCAAAATGTCAATTCAAATGGGATACAATTTATGAAAAGAAATTTAACTGGATATCAATTTGGTATATACTGAACAAGATTAAATGTAAACAAAGCATTATCCAGTTCCAATGGAAATGTTTGCATAACATTGTCTATTCAGAATATAGATTACAAAAAATGGGAAAATCAGATGGTCAATGTCATTTTTGTAAAAATGAAATAGAGTCCCTTATGCATTTTTTTTACAGGTGTCATAAAATTAAACATGTCTTAGATGAATTAAAACACATTTTTAATAGCATTTTTGAAAAAAATATAGTACTTGTTGAGGAAAACTTAATCATTGGGGTGTATGAGGGAGAAATAACTGAAAATCTACTTTTAATGAATTTAGTAATTTGTATATTAAAATGGGTAATTTGGAAAACAAGAAATTATATAAAATATAATAAAAGTACTTACAGGGAAGCAATAGTTATCACAAATCTCAAAAATGAACTCAGAAGTAATATACAAATGATGATTAAGAACCCAGAAGTTCGAAACTTATATAATATTAGGAAATTACAACTATTATTGGATACATTATGAATTTAGTTGTATTAATAATTCCTTTCATTGTTTACTGTGTAAAAATGTATGTTTATAAATTGAATATGAGAGATAAAATATGATTTATTTGCTTATGGTATTGTATTCTTACTACAACTGTACCAGTATTTATTTATTTAATTATATTGTTCATTGTAAATATTTGTAAACCTTTGAGGTTTCCTGGCACCCAGAGGTAAATTGTTCACAGGTGTAATATAGATATAATAAAAAAAAAAAGAATGGATACTCCTAACATACAAATACATGACGTAGAAAGAGGCAAGAATTAATACTCCTAACACACACAAATACATGACGTAGAAAGGGGCAAGAATGGATACTCCTAACACACAAATACATAAGTAGAAAGAGGCAACAATGGATACTCCTAACACACAAATACATGACGTAGAAAGAGGCAACAATGGATACTCCTAACACACAAATACATAACGTAGAAAGAGGCAACAATGGATACTCCTAACACACAAATACATGACGTAGAAAGAATCAAGAATGGATACTCCTAACACACAAATACATGACGTAGAAAGAGGCAACAATGGATACTCCTAACACACAAATACATGACGTAGAAAGAGGCAAGAATGGATACTCCTAACACACAAATACATGACGTAGAAAGAATCAAGAATGGAAACTCCTAACACACAAATACATGACATAGAAAGAGGCAAGAATGGATACTCCTAACACACAAATACATGACCACTCACTTGCCTGTCTTGGTACAGGTGCTTCAATAAAAAGTGGCTAAAGTAAGTCTTCTTTCTTTCAGAAATAATGCGATATTCAGCACACCGCCACCCAACACACGTTCAACATACGACACGGTATGGTTCTCCTTTGAAGGGGGTAAAGATACAGAGGAAGGAATGATATTCCACGTTATGCATCACAATAACAAATATTACAACACGACTATTGAAAAGAAGAATTTGTATATAACTGAGAAAGAAATATTACAATATGGCTATTGAAAATAACAATTTGTATACAACTGAGAAAGAAAAAAAAATTGTAGTATCAAAGCTTTAGGATAACCCGGATGAAATAACAAACCGGCGCACACTACAGCCAGGAGAGCAACATCTATTTTATGTCGTACAGTTCTATAGGTCTTTTAATATATTTAAATGATATACCGATGTATGTTATGATAATTAACTAATGGTAACGAGTATATGAATATTTTATCCAGGTAAAGCAATTAATTATATCTGATTTCATATTACAAACAATATTGAAAATTAACACAAATTCAAATAGTTACTGCTTTCAATATTGAAATAAAAACGTAGACATCCAGTTTCGTGCGCACGACGCGTTTCTGGAATAACCTAAATCAGGTGATAAGTCATGAAACAGGAAGGACGTGATTGTCAGTACGACAACAATTACATGATGATTTCAGTCTTACCACTAGGAACCCTTCATTTTGTAGCTTCCTTGTTCGCAAAAGCCTCTATCATAGAAATTTGGATAGGAAACACAAGGTATGGAATGCCATTTCAACTGAGAGCTATACACTTCATATGTAGGGACTGGCTGCCAGAATACTGCTATATCGGAAATGGAAAGCTGACTATCGGAAAATTGAAATAATCTCTCTTGTCGTAAAATTTCGTTTTAACCGACCATCGGAGTCAATTTGTGATATGATGCAGACCTAGCTATATATGTTGTATCCTTTATTGCATGTTCAATAGGATAATTTGAACAACAGCGTCAATAAACATTTATGAAAAGAAATTTAAACATCAATGGTCAACAATCCCGTCAATACCATTCAGTGAAAAGGAGCACATCTATGGTGAAAGGTGAAATAATACACTGTGTCTGCCTTGTGTGCTCAATGACAATGAAATGAGAAGTAAAAATACCACGTCAGAGCAATTCTAGTACAATAGTACAATCGTAGAAACAGGCAAAATAGATACCCATAAAATACATACATCGATCTCCAGGCTTGGTATAGACACTTCAATAGGTAGTGGGGTTAAACTACTTTAGTAAACCCAAACAGCCCCTTTCAGTGAAATGATTCCGTCATTGGGTGTGTGAGTCAGTGAATTTCTTTGTTTAACGCCAACTCAACAAGAACGAGTTAATTTTCAATGAGATGATGGTGATAAGGTCCGGTTAGAAGAAGACCAACACCGTTAGTTGGATTTTTATAGATCTAACTCACTGAAACAGCAGTCCGCGGATAGACATGTCGTCCCACTCGAACAAATTATCCTGATTCCGAACCAACCAGTCTTTGCTATTTCTCCTTAATGCTGCGTGCTTAGCGTAGAAGCAACAAATACATATTTCACAGACATTGGTTTGACCCGATCGTGGTTCGAACCCACGATCTACCACACTCGAGGCGGCGAACATGCTAAAATGCGGCCATTGTGTAGACCCTTACACTAAACAGGATGAACAGCTTAGTTGTAAAGAGTGTTGGGACACAATCGTAAAATTAATACATTATATATTATACAATGTGACGTTGCCGTATGTATAATGGTAGAGCTACAAAGAAAGACCTTGGCCTTAACGACATTTTAAATGTTAGATAGCACACGAGTCTATCAGAAGACAAGATAAACTTTTAACCAAAATCAAATTATCAATGCCCTGTTTCGTTATCAAGTGACATGATGCTTTCTCAATGTGGTATATCTTCCGAAGAATGTTTTGAAAGAAAACATGAGAGGACCCTTAACATGTTTTCGATTTAGTAACTTAGCCCCCAGAAGGCGGCAACGCTATATAAATTCTGAATACAAATTCAAGCTCTAATGGTTAGTATGTGTGGTGAAGCATAAACTCAATACGCGGGAGCGGTTGGTATATTACTATAAAGATGTGGAAAATTCATGATGTTAAAATTGAAGTAATCTGTTTTGTCATAGAATCTGGTAGAATATAATAAATGGGACTACACAGAGAATTGACAAGTTTTGTAACTTAATGTTTATCGTGTAGACATCACCAAGTGTGGTAGTCACTGACTATATCTAGTTTTATACAAGTCAGGCTATAATACGATTAAGGCTATCAATTCTAATAGTTGAAGGCTATCAATCGTTGTGAATATAACTCTCCTCATGCAATATCATTCAAATATTTGACTTCTACACAACAATTCTCCACTCAAGACAGATTAAAAGAATTGGTCCAACCTTGTCTTAGGAAGGGACAAATATAACTTTGTAAAACAACCACTCTTGATGAGCACCTGAGTAAATCACCGCTTTTTAGTGTGGCTCGTGTTACTCGATCTTTAATTTTCTATGTAATGTTTTGTAGAACATTGTTTGTCTTTTTGTCCTTCTTCTTTTGGCCATTGTGTTGTCTGTCCTTCTTTTGGCCGTTGTGTTGTCTGTCCTTCTTTTGGCCATTGTGTTGTCTGTCCTTCCTCTTTTGGTCATTGTGTTGTCTGTCCTTCTTCTTTTGGCCATTGTGTTGTCTGTCCTTCTTCTTTTGGCCATTGTGTTGTCTGTCCTTCTTTTGGCCATTGTGTTGTCTGTCCTTCTTCTTTTGGCCATTGTGTTGTCTGTCCTTCTTCTTTTGGCCATTGTGTTGTCTGTCCTTCTTCTTTTGGCCATTGTGTTGTCTGTCCTTCTTTTGGCCATTGTGTTGTCTGTCCTTCTTCTTTTGGCCATTGTGTTGTCTGTCCTTCTTCTTTTGGCCATTGTGTTGTCTGTCCTTCTTCTTTTGGCCATTGTGTTGTCTGTCCTTCTTTTGGCCATTGTGTTGTCTGTCCTTCTTTTGGCCATTGTGTTGTCTGTCCTTCTTTTGGCCATTGTGTTGTCTGTCCTTCTTTTGGCCATTATGTTGTCTGTCCTTCTTTGATTTACGCCTTCTGATTACCGCTCTGTAATCTTCAAACTTTCTTATATGGACTTCCTACTGCAAATCTTCATAATTTATTCGAAACATATGTTGTCGCAGATGAATATTTTTATATATTTGCAATATTTGTCGACAATACACTAAATGTACTGAAAGGTACGAAATATATTCACTTATGTTAGTGCTGACGTATTAGGGAAATACATACAGGAAGTAATCACAGTAAAATACACTTAAAATACATACAGGAAGTAATCACAGTAAAATACACTTAAAATACATACAGGAAGTAATCACAGTAAAATACACTTAAAATACATACAGGAAGTAATCACAGTAAAATACACTTAAAATACATACAGGAAGTAATCACAGTAAAATACACTTAAAATACATACAGGAAGTAATCACAGTAAAATACACTTAAAATACATACAGGAAGTAATCACAGTAAAATACACTTAAAATACATACAGGAAGTAATCACAGTAAAATACACTTAAAATACATACAGGAAGTAATCACAGTAAAATACACTTAAAATACATACAGGAAGTAATCACAGTAAAATACACTTAAAATACATACAGGAAGTAATCACAGTAAAATACACTTAAAATACATACAGGAAGTAATCACAGTAAAATACACTTAAAATCACCTTCCTGTTTATGAGATTACAGTAAAGACAGAATGTAATAGGTCTGACTTCGAACAACCCGGTCACACTGGTACGTAACTACCCTGCCACACTGGTACGTCACAACACTGTCACACTGGTACGTCAAAACCCTGTCGCACTGGCCATGGTACGTCACAATTCTGTCACACTGGTACGTCACAATTCTGTCACACTGGTGCGTCACAACCCTGTCACACTAGTACGTCACAATTCTGTCACACCGTTACGACATAATCTTGTCACAATGGTACGTCACACCACTGTCACATGGGTACGACAGAACCCTGTCACACCATTACGCATAATCTTGTCACAATGGTACGTCACAACACTGTCACACTGGTACGGCATAATCTTGTCACAATGGTACGTCACAACACTGTCACACTGGTACGGCATAATCTTGTCACAATGGTACGGCATAATCTTATCACAATGGTACGCCACAACACTGTCACACTGGTACGGCATAATCTTGTCATAATGGTACGTCACAACACTGTCACACTGGTACGGCATAACTTGTCACAATGGTACGTCACAACACTGTCACGACATAGATCTGCCACACTAGCACGGTACAACTTTACAACACTGATAACAATTACTCATGAATAACAATTGTATCTGGGAAACAAATTAGAAAACATCATAACATTCATTACATTAGAAAAATAAATAAATGGTTTCGGATGTATGGTATGTGTCATCTTAACTTGTAAAAACAACTCTCCTGTAAATAAATGACAAAACAGAATGTCTCTTTTCAGCAAAATACAACACGTCTTTTCTTCATTTATAACTTATCATCGGTAACAAGAGTAAGACGACCGTTGCCAGTAGTAACCAAGAACTACATACCCTTCCTGAGCACATGAGTTCACCTACGTTTTCGTAGGTGTCGGTGCTGCTAAATTGTTAGTTTAGTAGATCATTGTTAGTTTTCTGTGTAATGTTTAGTAGATCATTGTTAGTTTTCTGTGTAATGTTTAGTAGATCATTGTTAGTTTTCTGTGTAATGTTTAGTAGATCATTGTTAGTTTTCTGTGTAATGTTTAGTAGATCATTGTTAGTTTTCTGTGTAATGTTTAGTAGATCATTGTTAGTTTTCTGTGTAATGTTTAGTAGATCATTGTTAGTTTTCTGTGTAATGTTTAGTAGATCATTGTTAGTTTTCTGTGTAATGTTTAGTAGATCATTGTTAGTTTTCTGTGTAATGTTTAGTAGATCATTGTTAGTCCTTTTGACCTTTTTCTTTTTGACCTTTGTATTGACTGTCTGTTCTTCTTCGAGTTACGACTTCTGATCATCCCGTTCTTCGAGTTACGACTTCTGATCATCCCGTTCTTCGAGTTACGACTTCTGATCATCCCGTTCTTCGAGTTACGACTTCTGATCATCCCGTTCTTCGAGTTACGACTTCTGATCATCCCGTTCTTCGAGTTACGACTTCTGATCATCCCGTTGGTATCTTCAAACTTATTTCGATTTAGCTGTAATATTTTGTTTTATCTTGTCGTATATTTCCAAATAATGCCAAATCTTGAATTATGCTTAGAGCGGAATAATTGTACCACTTATGATGATAATAAATGACATTTCATATGCAAAAAAGAAGTATCTTTAAAGTGTAAGCGAATGGGGGAAACGTTAAATAACCCTGAAGTAGACAAAACCCAGACAATAATCTATAGTACTAACGGAAGTAGTTGTTTATAAATAGTAATACAATACTAATATGAAGTCATAATCCCTAATACAAAGACAGTAATACAATACTAACATGAGGTCATTTTATCTTAATACAAAGACGTCAATATTTAAAAAATTAATATTTAAAGTTTGTTTATTCCTGTCAAGATTTGATCAAATACCACACAATAATTAGAGTTCTAAATCTCATGAGCTGTTAAATATAATTGAAAACAGGTAGGAAATGAAGTAGAGAACCGATGTATTTATTCTATTTAGATAAACAGATATTAATATTACTGAACATTATTGAAAATCCCGAATAAGTAAGGTTACATTAAAGGATGTTTATGAATAAAATGAAAAACTAACTACCACACCGTCGGAACAGCTACAATATCAGTTATTGACGTGTCTACCCGTGGGCATTGAAATTGTACCACACTTCGGTTTGAAAACAAAAGCTAATATTTGATTAATTTTCTTGTTCTTTTAGTAACGTAATCGCAACGTTTTTGTACTTTCGGACTAAAACGCCATAGCTCGGGTGAACATTTGGGTGCATTTTGACAAAATGTAGATACCTTTGGTATCACCCTACAATTGACCAATTATCAACGTTCACCAGTCTTGTTTTGCAGCCAGAAATGATGTGTAATTTGCTCATTTGCATATCTAAGATGGCGATGCCGGGACGTCTGCAATTTTCATATGATCTATTAAGACGATATCATTCCTAATTGCATGTGTGTCATTTTCTGAACTTGAAAATGATACATTGAATCAAACTGAATTAAATGAAATAAAAATTAATGAAAACAATTAAATATTCGAGTTTCCTGGACTAAATGAAAATCCGAGGCGACGAACCCTTATTTGGCTTTAAGAGTCTATGTAAAAATGTCTGAAATACATGAAACTGGTGGTGTGTGACACACAATTTAACAATAAATAACATTTGGTGACATATTTTCTGAAATTAATTTAGATTCTTCAATAAAAGATGTAATTTTATTGACTAACCTTATATTTCTAGCTTCTAAACTCGGGGTTCCCACATTAAATATAATATGATCATGTTTGCATGCTCGTGATATCAAAGACATGTCAAAAATCGCTACAAAACAAAAAGATTTGAATTTTGACAGAAGAAAAAACTTTGCGGAAATAAACAATAACTTTTAATTTTCGAACCATTGACGGACACATTGAATTTCCGTACTGTATGCTATTATTTGATAAATTTAATAAACGATCCTTCACGCTTGAAACTGCAGTAACGTCATCAAAATCTTATTTAAATATGATGAATATTTATGAGGAAAGTAACATCAATTTCTGGATATGGTTGTAATTTAAATTTTTGTATTTGGCGAATATTGTAAAGTGGATAGCGTTACAGAATTTCACGACGTCACCAGTAATAGGGTCGAGAATTCTATTGATAAAAAAATATGTGTCGTACATATTTTGAGTGGTAATATGAGACAGGTGCTACCTGTAGTGCCAGCGAAGCAAAATCCACATTATATAATATTTAAATCATTATGATTATAACACATACAATTATCAGTCTTACAATGTCAAGGCTCATGATAATAACACATACAATTATGATAATAGGTGTTACCTAACTTGGGACGAAGTCCAATAATTTTGCTTAAACAATATTAACTCAGATATATGAAACAGACACGGCCATGAATGCTCGCGAATCTGAAAATTATATTCCAATTTCATGCTCATCCATTGCATCAAAATAGTGTCGACATTTTTTTGGTCGAGATATATCGGGGACGACTTTTTCTAGGGCCGAATCTAGTCAACGAGTACCAGATTACTGCGCATCCTTACGGAGTCGACGTGATCTAGCCGCCGCCGTATTGTACGCGTGTCTCCAATGATACAGGAAGTAGTTCTTGTGAACGAAAAGATTCTTAGGCCATCAGTATATTTTTTTTCTCTCGATATTTCTAACATATTATAGTACGATAAAACAAATGAAGAATTCATGTGAAAACAATAATGCGAAATGATTTTAAAATGATTGTAATAAAACAATTGACAATTTCTAATATGAGACAGGTGCAACCTGTAGTGCCAGCGAAGCAAAATCCACATTATCTAATATTTAAATCATGTAAATCCTTGGGATGATTGAAATAGAAATTGTACTTACTTTTGTGTACTGTTTGGAGTGTACTGTAGTACAATGTAAGGATGCTCTTTCCATCTATTGAAACAGGCAAGGCCATGAATGCTCGCGAACCTGAAAATTATCTGCCAATTTCACGCTCATTCAGTGCATCAAGATAGTGTCGAGATTTTTTGGCCGAGATATATCGGGGACGACTTTTTTTAGGGCCGAATCTAGTCTCATTCAATAGAACTCTCGTGATCTCGCCGCCACCATATTGTACGCATGTCTTCTTCTTCTTTCAATAAATGCGTCCCTCTTTCCAGAGTATTGTAGCATTGAAAACTATATACATGTGGTCAGGTCAGCAACTTTCCATTTACAATTAAAAAACTTTCCAGAAATGTATAATTAAAAACAAAGAAGTGGAAATTATGGAAGGCTGGTGTTTGTCAGGCTATGACGGAAGATGTCAATGGAGCCTGAGCTGACTAGGGTCTGTGGTAGGTTGTTCCAGAGTCTGATGGTGCTAGGGAAGAAGGAGTATTGATATGCTAGCACTCTGGTTGAAGGTTGTAGGCATCGAATGTTGTGTCCTCTGGTACCTGATCTGGATGGAATGAGATAGGTAATATATGATATTTCGATGAGATGGTAGGTAATGCGGTACATCATGATGAGTTTGGCTAGGTGGCGTCTGTGTTGTAGGGTGGGGCAGTTGAGGTCTTGTAGTAGTGTTGTAACACTGGCTCTAGGGTCGTAGTTGTTGGTGACGAATCTGGCAGCTCTGCGTTGGATGCTCTCTACTTTATTGATGTTGGCCTGAGTACCGGTATGTGGATCCCACACAGCATAGGAATATTCAAGTGATGGTCGTACGAAAGTGTTGTAGGCCTGTGTCTTAGCTCTCTGTGGGTAGTTTCGGATGCTGTGTCGAAGGAAGGCTAGGGTGGTTTACGAGATTGCTCCACGAGAGATTTTTGGAGATGGTAAGGCCGAGGTATTTGGCGTTGTCGATGATTTGAAGTTGTTGGCCGTGGATATAATAATTTGCCATGATCTTATTACGCTTGTTGGTGATGCGTAATACTTCACACTTGTCAGGATGAAATGACATCTGCCATGTGCATTCCCAGTTTTGCAGGGCATCATTGTCCTCCAGGAGCTTGGTGGCATCAGCTTCAGTTTTGATGGGCCTATATAGGAGGCAGTCGTCCGCAAATAGGCTTGCTCTCGATGTGACACAAGGTGGCATGTCGTTGATGTAAACGAGAAAAAGCAGGGGATCAAGGACAGTGCCTTGGGGCATGCCAGAAGTCACGTTACATTGTGCAGAGTCTTTACCTTCGAGGACTACTTCCTGGGAGTGACCGGGGAGAAAGTCTGCAATCCACGACAGAGTATTACTTCTCACTCCAGAGTGGTGGAGTTTCAGGAGAAGACGTCGGTGGGGAACTTTATCGAAGGCCTTTGAGAAGTCCAGAAGTACGCATCTATCTGTTGGCCCTTATCAAGGTCGGCTGCAAGGTCTTGTACATTGAGAATCAGCTGGCTTTCAGTAGAACGCTTTTTTCGGAATCCATATTGTAAGTCTGAGAGGAGATTGTGATGTTCAAGATGGGTGATGATGGTTGAGTGAAGGATGTGTTCCAGAGTTTTACATAAGATGGAAGTTAATGAGATGGGCCGGTAGTTTGCTGGTTGACCTCTATCCCATTTTATGAAAACTGGAGCTACTCTGGCATGTTTCCAGTCAGATGGAATTTGTCCTTGATCTAATGATGCTTGGAATATGAAGCTGATGAGTGGAGAGATTTCAATGCTAACTTCTTTAAGGGACTTAGCTGGGATGTCGTCCGGACCTGTTGCCTTGTTGGGTTTCAGATGCTGGAGAAGATTTTGTGCTCCTTCTGTGTTGATGGTGATTTTATTAATTTCAGGTGTTGGACTAATACCTAGGTCGGGGAGGTTGTCCATGTCCTCTTCGATGAAAACAGAGGCAAATTGTTGGTTGAGGATGTTCGCTTTCGTGGTGGTGTCATGGTGCAGAAATCCTTCTCGCTTAAGTGGAGCAACGTTTGTTCTTTCACACTTGGTAGATTTGATGAAGTTGAAGAGTTTGTGTAGCTTGGAGTGGCTTTATCTTCACCGAACATGGAGTTAATGTGGTTGTTATATGTCTGTCTGCATTTGCGCTGGATAATCTTTTTTAAATATTTATATTTCTTCCATTGGGGTGAGCTTTTATTGTTTTGGTGTTTCTTAAACAATTTGTTTTTTCGCCTAGTTAGTTGTTTTATTTCTCTATTGATCCATGGCTGGCTATATCTTGTTGATGTGAGTTTTGTTGGGATATAGCGGTTCATAATATCGAGGCAGCTCGATGTGAAGTCATTCCACGGGGAGTTACTGTTGGTGGTGTTGGTATGTGCCGTTAGGAAGGTATCCGACAAGGATGTTACTTCTTTTTTCAGACCATCCAGGTCAGTTTTATTCCATAGCATGATTTTACGTTGGGTTGGTCGTTGCCTCTTTATTGATATGTCTGAGTCTATGTAATCAGCCGTGTCGTGATCGCTGATTCCAGGTATTGGTTCTCATCGATTTAGTAGAGATGGACGGTTGGTAAAGAATAGTTCTAGGGTGGATTTGTCTCTAGTTGGAAATTTGACAGTTTGTGATAACCCTAGTTCTTCTTCAATTTGTAGGAGTGTTTGGTTAATTTCATTTAGGTACCTGTTACCGCTGAATGTGTTTGTGAGCCAATCAATGTCTGGTAGATTAAAATCATCTGCATGGTAGATTTGGGGTATTTTAGGCACAATGATTTTATGGTGTTATACAGAGCTTTGGCATAATCAACATCATTATTTGTTGGTCTATAGATAGTTGCTACAATGAGACTATCACGAGTGTTGCGATTGATCGTGCGTGCAATAAACCAACATGGGGTATCAATGTCTACTGGTTCAGATACTATTTCTGCTTTGATGGCTAACATGACGCCATCATACCCATCTTTCCTGTCTTTGCGGAAAATGTTATATCCGGTATTATCAGGTAGGATTTCATTGCTTTGGATGTTTAAACAAACTGATCTTAATTTATTGTCTAATTTTTTTGATTAGAGCAGATTTCAATGGTGATGAGCAATGAAGCGGAAACTCAGATGTATCTGAGTTGCAGAAGTGTCATTCATTAATAAATCCTCATTAGATATGTCTTGGAATGAGTTTGATGTAGTAACTTCAGCAGACTCGAAAATGCTGCTTGAGAAATTTGGTATGCCACAGTTGTTGCATATCCATGATATGTTTGATTTTTGGAGTACGTTGTAATGGTACGAGTTGATATGCATGCAGGATGTGTGATACCAATCTGAGCAGTTGTCGCATGCTACTGACTTTTGATCGTGGTAATTGGCCCAGGGTTTAGTTCTATACCGGAAGCTTGGAGTAGTAAGATGTAACATACATAAAGCAGACATTGTTGCTTTTTGATAGAAAAACACAGTTTTGCACGTGTTGATTTGGGTCGTGTGTGCATGTATCATCCGATTTTGTCTAATCGATAATTATTTGTTGATGGAAAAATGTAACCCTTACCATGCTGTTGAATGGATTTTTCTTCTATGTTGGTTGTTGTTATAATAAATAAGGTTAACACCAATATACTAGCAAGATGTTTATCGGTTGGCATTGTTTACATTTGACCGGAAGTGTACAACATGGAGGAAGGTGAACTGTCAAAATTGTTCGCAGGAGATTGTCTTTGAATAAAGTTTTCGGGTTCCTTTTAATTACACCAAATTCAATCAAGTTTTTCACTCGTGTAGCTGTGTAAAGTGTTTGTAACACAGATTGTAAAAGCTTGTCAAGATCAAGTGGAGCTGGTAAAAAGCAAGTTGCTGACCTCACACGCATGCGCATATCTCCAAGGATACAGGAAGTAGTTCTTGTGAACGAAAGATTTTTAGGCCATCAGTATATATCTTTTCTCTCGATATTTCTAACATAAGTGCCAGCTTCGCTGGCATATAAAGACACGAAATCACAACAAAATCAAAGTTTCAGGTAGCACGAATCAACAAAATGCTACACTAAACGGTAAACATGACCATCAATACAGTAGGAACTTTAAATCTCTCAACATAATTTGGTGTATTGTTGTTTTTGTCTGCATTTATTGAAAAGTTTAACAAACATTTCAAGGAATACGTCCTTCGTTCTCCATGTTGAATGCAAAGCGCTTTGACATTCTTAAGTTTAACACCATCTTTACATCATGCATAGCAACGTAATGACCCCCAGTGCCGTTACGTAACTACCAGCCGGTAGTATGGGTTTTGTACCAACGGGTCATTGACCAATCAAAAGCCGACATTTTTATCAAGCCGAGGATTTGAAGGATTGACACTAATTCAGGGACAACCTATATTATTGGGTATCATCTCGTCAGCTGACATCATAAATACATCCCCAGGAGTATTTCAGTATGTATTAGATCTATAGTTTAACTAGTTGTTTTATTGACGTACACGATTGTGATGCATTGTTGCACAATCACAACCAAGTCATTATTTGTCTGTTATTTAAACAGGAAATGAGCTGGTATTATCATCAGATACAATATACCTGAGGTAGATAATGAGAATAATATTAACACAAAGTATCTACCGGAAACCACTGTTAATAAATAATACAATATCGTATAAAGTAATCAAGTCGTATTACGTCAATATACAATAAATAAATATTTAATTTTCAAATCCTCTCAGCGGTTTATCAAATCAATGCTTCAGACATGTTAGAACCATTTAGTAGTTGGTAAGTCACGAAATCCTAAACCGTATTGTCAGGTAAAAGGCTTTAACGTTGACTACAGTAGAATTGACGTATTTAAAAACAATGTTGGTACCAACAGGAGTGAGTGAGTGTTGCTTAACACCAACTCAGCAATTTTTCAGCTATATCATGGCGTGAACAAGTTAATTTTCAATGAAATGATGATGAGGTCCGCTTTGTACTTGACCAACACGCTTAGTTGGATTTTTACATTGCTAGCTCACTGAAACAACAGTCCGCGGATAGACATGTCGCCCCACTTGGACACATTATCCTGATTCCGAGGGAACCAGTCTTTGCTCGAGATTTCTCGTTAATGCTGCGTGCTTAGCGGAGAAGCAACGCATACCAATTTTATTGTCTTTGGTTTGACCCGTCGGGGCTCAAACCCACGATATATTGTACTCAAGGCGAGCACGCTAACCATTACAACACCGGTGCGGTTCGTACGAATAGGAAGCATGGTAGTAAATTATTAATCTGGAATCAGTCAGCAGTTTTGTGTAACTTAGGCTACATTCGGGATAACAGTGAATACTGAAGAAGGGTTACTGATTGGATAAGGCATGTAGTATATGCTATTTGTTGTTCAAACTGGGTAATCATACAAGTGTCTAAAATGAGAAATTTGTTTGATAAATTTCTAATTACAAAAATTGTTATTTTTAAAAACAACTTTACAGATTTTCATTAACTGTATTTGAAAACGAAATTAAACACAGAGATCATGCACATTTGTTTGAAAAGTGAACGACAGTGAGGTAGCCAGATACCATCAGCAATAAAGAACTATGGAGAAAGACAAAACAGCAACCAATCAACTTAACAATAAGATCAAGACGATGGAAGTGGATAAGGCACACACTGAGAAAGGCAAACAGCAACCAATCAACTTAACAATAAGATCAAGACGTTGGAAGTGGATAAGGCACACACTGAGAAAGGCAAATAACAACATTACAAAACAGGTCTTAGAATGGAACCCCCAAGGAAAAAGAAAGAGAGGTAGACCAAAGAACTCATGGCACAGAGGTATTATCTCAGAGCTGCAGGCCATAAATACAACATGGGGAGGAGCAAAGAGGAAAGCCCAAGACAGGACGAGGTGGAAAGAAACTGTGGTTGCCCTATGTCCCCCATAGGATGAAGTGGAATAAGTCAAGTCATATGTCACTATAAGTGAACGACAGTTCCTGAGCCACAGATATCTCTATGAGTGAACGACAGTGTTTCTGTCACATATGTCACTATGAGTAAACGACAGTTCTTCAGTCACATATGTCACTATAAGTGAACGACAGTTCTTCAGCCACATATGTCACTGTAAGTGAACGACAGTTCTTCTGTCACATATGTCACTATAAGTGGACGACAGTTCTTCAGCCACACATGTCTCTATAAGTGAACGACAGTTCTTCAGCCACATATGTCACTATAGGTGAAAGAAAGTTCGTCTGTCACATATGTCACAAAAAGTGAACGACAGTTCATCTGTCACATATGTCACTATAAGTTAACGATAGTTCTTCTGTCACATATTTCACTATAAGTGAACGACAGTTCTTCAGCTACATATGTCTGTATTAGTGAACGACAGTTCTTAAGCCACATATGTCACTATGAGTGAACGACAGTTCTTCTGTCACATATTTCACTATGAGTCAACAACAGTTCTTCAGTCACATATGTCAATATAAGTGAACGACAGTTCTTCAGCCACATATGTCACTTTAAGTGAAGGACAGTTCTTCAGCCCCGCATGTCACTATAAGTGAACGACAGTTCGTCTGTCACATATTTCATAAAAGGGAACGACAGTTCTTCAACCACAGATGTCTCTATGAGTGAACGACAGTTCTTCAGCCACATATGTCTGTATAAGTGAATGACTGTTCTTCAGGCACATATGTCACTATGAGTGAACGACAGTTCTTCTGTCACATATTTCACTATGAGTCAACAACAGTTCTTCAGTCACATATGTCAATATAAGTGAACGACAGTTCTTCAGCCACATATGTCACTTTAAGTGAAGGACAGTTCTTCAGCCCCGCATGTCACTATAAGTGAACGACAGTTCGTCTGTCACATATTTCATAAAAGGGAACGACAGTTCTTCAACCACAGATGTCTCTATGAGTGAACGACAGTTCTTCAGCCACATATGTCTGTATAAGTGAATGACTGTTCTTCAGGCACATATGTCACTATGAGTGAACGATAGTTATTCAGCCACATATGTCACAATATGTGAACGACAGTTCGTCTGTCACATATGTCAAATATGTCTCCATAAGCCAACGACAGTTCTTCAGCCACATATGTCTCAATAAGTGAACAACAGTTCTTCAGCCACATATGTCACTATGAGTGAACGACAGTTCCTCTACCACATATTTCACTATGAGTGAGCGACAGGTCTTCAGTCACATATGTCATTATGAGTGAACGATAGTTCTTCAGCCACATATGTCACTATAAGTGAACGACAGTTCTTCAGCCAAATATGTCTCTATAAGTGAACAAGAGTTCTTCTGTCACATACTAGTATGTCACTATGAGTGAACAACAGTTCTTCTGTCACATATTTCACTATAAGTGAACGACAGTTCTTCAGCCACAGCGATCTCTATGAGTAAACGACAGTTCTTCTGTCACATATGTCACTATGAGTGAACGACAGTTCTTCTGTCACATATTTCATTATGACTGAACGACAGTCCTTCAGTCACATATGTCACTATAAGTGAACGACAGTTCTTCAGCCACATATGTTACTATAAGTGAACGACAGTTCTTTAGTCACATACGTCACTATAAGTGAACGACATCTCTTCAGCCACATAGGTCACTATAAGTGAACGACTTTTCGTCTGTCACATATGTCAAAAAAGTGAACGACAGTTCTTCAGCCAGAGATGTCTGTATAAGTGAACGACATTTCTTCAGCGACATATGTCACTATGAGTGAATGACCGTTCTTCTGTCACATATTTCACTATGAGTGAACGTCAGTTCTTCAGTCACATATGTCACTATAAGTGAACGACAGTTCCTCAGCCAAATATGTCTCTATAAGTGAAGGACAGTTCTTCAGCCACATGTAACACTATTAGTGAACGACAGTTCTTAAGCCACAGATGTCTCTTTGTGTGAACGGCAGTTCTTCTGTCACATATGTTACTGTTAGTGAACGACAGCTCTTCTGTCACATATGTCACTACGTGAACGACAGTTCTTCAGCCACAGATGTCTCTATGAGCGAACGACAGTTCTTCAGCCAAATATGTCTCTATGAGTGAACGACAGTTCCTCTCACATATTTCGCTCTAAGTGAACGATAGTTCTTCAGACACAGATGTCTCTATGAGTGAACGACAGTTCTTCTGTCACATATCTCACTATGAGTGAACAACAGTTGTTCTGTCACATATTTCACTATTAGTGAACGGCAGATCTGCAGCCACATATGTCACTACATGTGAACGACAGTTTTTCTGTCACATATGTCGCTATCAGTGAACGACAGTTCTTCAGCCATATATGTCTATATGAGTGAACGACAATTCTTCAGCCAAAGATGTCACTATAAGTGAACGACAGTTCTTCAGCCACATATGTCACTATAAGTGAACGACAGTTCTTCAGCCACATATGTTACTATGAGTGAACGACAGTTCTTCAGCCAAATATATCTTTATGAGTTAACGATAGTTCTCTGGCCACATATGTCACTATGAGTGAACGACAGTTGTTCTTCAGCCACAGATGTCTCTATGAGTGAACGTCAGTTCTTCTGTCACATATTTCATTATAAGTGAACGATAGTTCTTTAGCCACAGATGTCTCTATGAGTGAACAACAGTTCTTCTGTCACATATGTCACTATGAGTGAACAACAGTTCTTCTGTCACATATTTCACTATAAGTGAACGACAGTTCTTCAGCCAAATAAGTCACTATAAGTGAACGACAATTCGTCAGTCACATATGTCACTATAAGTGAACGGCAGTTCTTCAGTCACATATGTCTCTATAAGTGAACGACAGTTCTTCAGCCACATATGTCACTATATGTGAACGACAGTTCTTCAGACAAATATGTCTCTATAAGTGAACGACAGTTCTTCAGCCACATATGTCAATATGAGTGAACGACAGTTCTTCTGTCACATATTTCACTATAAGTGAACGACAGTTCTTCAGCCACATCGGTCTCTATGAGTGAACTACCGTTCTTCTGTCACATATGTAACTATGAGTGAACGACAATTCTTCTGTCACATATGTCACTATAAGTGAACGACAGTTCTTCAGCCACATATGTCACTATAAGTGAACGACAGTTCTTCAGCCACATATTTCACTATAGATGAACGACAGTTCTTCAGCCAAATATGTCACTATGAGTGAACGACAGTTCTTCAGCCACATATGTCACTATATGTGAACGACAGTTCTTCAGCCAAATATGTCTCTATAAGTGAACGACAGTTCTTCAGCAACATATGTCACTATGAGTGAACTACAATTCTTCTGTCACATATTTCACTATAAGTGAACGACAGTTCAGCCACAGCGGTCTCTATGAGTGAACGACAGATCGTCTGTCACATATGTCACTATGAGTGAACGACAGTTCTTCTGTCACATATGTCACTATGACTGAACGACAGTTCTTCTGTCACATAGTTCACTATAAGTGAACGACAGTTCTTTAGCACAGACGTCTCTATAAGTGAACGACAGTTCTTCTGTCACATATGTCTCTATGAGTGAACGACAGTTCTTCTGTCAGATATGTCACTATAAGTGAACGACAGTTCTGCAGCCACATATGCCACTATAAGTGAGCGACAGTTCTTCAGCCACATATGTCTCTATGAGTGAATGACAGTTCTTCAGCCACATATGCCACTATGAGTGAACGACAATTCTTCTGTCACATATTTCACTATAAGTGAACGACAGTTCTTCAGCCACAGCGGTCTCTATGAGTGAACGACAGTTCTTCTGTCACATATGACACTATAAGTGAACGACAGTTCTTCAGCCAAATATGTCTCTATGAGTGAACGATAGCTCTTCAGCCACATATGTCACTATGAGTGAACGACAGTTCTTCAGCCACAGATGTCTCTATGAGTGAACGACAGTTCTTCTGTCACATATGTCACTATAAGTGAACGGCAGTTCTTCAGTCACAGATGTCACTATGAGTGAACGACAGTTCTTCGGTCACATATGTCACTATAAGCTTTTTTAAATGATGAAAAATCCGAAATGGCCACTATTGTATGTCAGTGAATAATACCGTGGGACCTGTTACAATGTAGTGAAGTATTAAGATCAGATATAAGATTGTACAGTAATACACCACATGTCAGACGTTTTATTTATGTGTTTAAGACATTCAGTCTTTATCATGTTGATTGCAATTTTGCTTCAAGGAGACACAGATGTCAATGAATCTGAGGGAGTTTTAATTAATGAATGCTAGGACGAAGACAAATTAGATGTTATATTAAAGAGGTGACCCGAATGGCAAGATCAAAATCAAAATAAAACACAAGTAAAATTATGTTAATTACATAATAAAGTAATTAATTAGACTTTAATTCCACGCTGTTTTATTTTATATATGTCATACTTAGGTCAATGATATTTTCATATATATCTTTTGTCTGACAAATCTAAGACGTAGTTCATATGATGTTTCTTTTAATTATAACATTAAATCTTTCACCATTTTGATATAAAATTAATTAGAATTTAATTCTACATATTTTTATTTTATATATTGCATAATAAGGTCAGTTATTCTTTAATTCATTTATATATTTTTGTTTTGGGCGAATCTATAATAGACGACATTTCTTGTTTCTGTTAATTTTAACATTAAATCTTTGACCTAATAGATACAATACTTAATCAATATTTGAAATGAAACAAAAACTAACATTCACCATATTAGGACACGCACATAGAACGTCACTTTATAATAAAACGTATCTGTTCTTACATAAACTCCATTGTTAGCAAATAACAGAGACATTAGATATTTTATGCGTTGTGCGTCAGACTCTTCAGTATAATCTGATTAGAACTGATGTACGTATCTCTAGAACTAAAAGTTAGGCGAAGGTGTTTATAAGTCATTAATAATTCAGTGTTATGTCCGGGTTCCATGCGACGTTTTTATCGCTGTTCAGAACCACTTACGTAACAAATAGAGTAATCTAAAGCTGATTTGTATCTCTCTAGAGAAGAACTTAAACATCAGTTATACCATTATAGTAGAATAATGTTTACATCAGATCAATGAAACATCTCACTTCAAAACATTTTACAAACAAATTCTACTATCAATGTAAATACACTGTTATAAAAATACACGTAAAAATGAAGAACATAATTAAAATATTGTTTTGTAAATAATCACCTACAGTGGTGAAACAAGCACTGTACAACTATGGCTAGTGTATTAAAACTTGTCTACACGTTGGGTATTTGTTTATATCTCCAGAGGGGATTCTACAACAGTGATCTGATTTGACTACAAGCAAACACAAGTGATTTTAGTTCATTATGTGTGTAATCTAGCCTTGTCTAAGACAATGTGTGGGAGTGGCATGTCACAATTGCTCATATATTTCTTATCTTTATACAAGACAAGGCAATGTTTAAGTACACAGGTTTTTAGCTTACACATACTGCAATGTAGAACGTTACTGTTTATACAACATCTCTTCACTGTACACATCATCTACAATGATGTATATAAAAGGGCAAAATATGTTCTATGTTAAACCTCCGACATGAGTTGGTTGGAATTTTGTACCCATAAAAGCCATGATTGTCATTTGAGTTGTGCATATAATTCCCCAAATTTCTCAATAAAAGTTTACCTAAATTTGCTAGTAACGAGAATTTGCCGTTTTTATTACTATCCCTTGGTAGATACATCTGCTGATGGCTATTAGTGATCAAAGGTATCATCCGCCCAGTAGTTAGTGCTTCGGCACTGACATGGTATATTAGATATACATGTATCTATTATTGTTTACAGTTCCTATATAATGTAATCATTATTAAAACTAGGGTTATCTTACTAATAGGGGATGCTTAGGCAGATAAAACTAGTTTAACCCTGCCACTTGTTTATTTAAGTGCCTGTACCAAGTCATGACAGTGAGCGGACATGTATTTGTGTGTTACGATTATCCCCCTTTTTGTACCTCTTTCTTTGATTTGTATTGGATTATGTAACTGCTCCGACAGCTTAGTACAGGGGCGGATCCAGGGGGGCTCCGACAGCTTAGTATGTTTTGTTGTTCGTGTTATTACTTCAGACACATTTAGCATTAGATGATTATCTTATTTAGACCATTAGGTTTTCTTGGTCATACGATGGTTGGTGGGCTATTAGTCTCGGAGAACATCATACGATGGTTGGTGGGCTATTAGTCTCGGAGAGCATCATACGATGGTTGGTGGGCTATTAGTCTCGGAGAGTATCATACGATGGTTGGTGGGCTATTAGTCTCGGAGAGTATCATACGATGGTTGGTGGGCTATTAGTCTCGGAGAGTATCATACGATGGTTGGTGGGCTAGTCTCGGAGAGTATCATACGATGGTTGGTGGGCTATTAGTCTCGGAGAGTATCATACGATGGTTGGTGGGCTATTAGTCTCGGAGAGTATCATACGATGGTTGGTGGGCTATTAGTCTCGGAGAGTATCATACGATGGTTGGTGGGCTATTAGTCTCGGAGAGTATCATACGATGGTTGGTGGGCTATTAGTCTTGGAGAGTATCATACGATGGTTGGTGGGCTATTAGTCTCGGAGAATATCATACGATGGTTGGTGGGCTATTAGTCTCGGAGAGTATCATACGATGGTTGGTGGGCTATTAGTCTCGGAGAGTATCATACGATGGTTGGTGGGCTATTAGTCTCGGAGAGTATCATCTTCACAGTAGTCAGTGTTTCGGCACTGAAAGGATCGTTAGATATATTTATTATTATTTCAAATTTACATTAGGCGATGCTGGCTTTTCTCAATAGGCCCTTTGGCTTTCTTGCCCCAAATACTTTAAATCACCTGGCTTTACATTTTGTTTTACTTTGAATACATCGTGATGAGTAGTCAGTTAGATGTCTACGTTTATAGTTAATACATAAGAAGAGTTTGAAGGACTAATCAGAAGCCGTAAATCGAAGATGGACAAACAATGGCTAAAAGAAAAAGGACAAAAGGACAAACAACGATCTACAAAACATACACATAAAACTAAAGATCGAGTAACACCTAGAAATGTACTATTAACTCATATTCAAAAATGTATAACTCTTCAATGGTCATAGTCATCACGTTGAATAAATCAACGTGATCATATCGTTAGTATTTATAATACATTAGATTGATATAAATCAAAACTGACGCACTCAATATTGTCAGAAAGACGAACTGTAAAGTAAATGTTTTTCATGAAAATCTGGTGAATCCAAAATAAATTTCAAATGATTCCATTTACAAAAAAACGATAGGAAAACCCGAATGCGAAATCAAGGCAGTATTGAGCACAAAACAAAAAACGAGGACAATCAAAAGAAAAGCACAGAAAACTAAAACGATGAGCACCTCGGACTTATTTTTCCTTTAAAAAATATATTTTTAGAAGTGGTAGCCATGTTGGATAGAGGACTGGATTGCCACACATAATTTTGGAAGTGGACCAATCAAAGATCAATCATTGATTTGAATAAATGGTTTCTGAGAAGATATTTATGTGATCTTTTATCATAATAATTTCTATTATGGGGGTAATGGTGTTTAACGCCTGTTTCAACACTATTTCAGTTATATTGTGGCGGTCAGTTTTATTGGTGGAGGAAACAGGAAATCAGAGTACCCGGAGAAAATCACAGACCTTCCGCAAGTCACTGACAAACTTTATCACATAAGGTTGTTTCAAGTACACTTCACAATGAGCGGCATTCGAACTCGCAACGTTAGTGGGGATAGACACTGACTACATAGGTAGTAAATCCAACTACCATACGATCACAACCACAGCGGCCCAAATTGCAATTATGGGTAGTAATCGGTTGAATGAAACAATTCTCAGGAACAATCAGATGAAATATTGAACAGCTCATTGCTATGAAGATGTATTTTCAATTACAGCTCATATTTACGTAATATTTTTCATTCTAGTAGTGGCAGCCATATTGGATAGACAACAGTGTTGTTTGACACAATTTTGAAAGTGAATCATCCAAAGTATGTTCCTACTCAGTTTGGTATGATTTGGATCAATCGTTACTGAGAATATTTTAATTATATTTGTTTATCAAAATAAGCCTAATTTGCAAAACGCGAAAGATATGTTTAACGACACAGCCACAGCTTTAATTGTCATGCTATTTTGACTTACAAAATGCAATTATTAGAGAACGAGATGTATATTTACAGTAACAGCAGAAATATTGAGTGATTGACGGGATCGTCGAATATCATTTTGAAAGCAGTTGATTCGATTGAATTTTGGTTCTAATTTGTCCTGTGGTTTTAGAGAAGAACATTTTTGAAAACTGTTACGACGATGGACACCAGGTGATGGCTAAAGGTCATATACCCTGGAGGTCATATACCCTGGAGGTCATATACCCTTGAGGTCATATACCCCTTGAGGTCATATACCCTTGAGGTCATATAAGTTAAACCGGATTCATAAAGGCTATTAGTAAGTCAAAGAGCTAGATGCTAATGAGGAGGGGTTTCAGACGATCAGATCAAGAGAGTACGTACAGACAGGATGGGCTTTTCGTCCCAAAAGAGTTGTACAATGTAAAGCAGGCTATTTTCTATGAAGACAGAGATTTATAATTTCTTAGACAATATTCTAGAGCTTTTGGTTCCTATCATGATTTCCTTGACAGAGGGTTGTTGTTAACAATGAAGCTACAGAAACAAGGGTTCCTAGTGATTAAGTTGTGTCATCACTCCAATGTTTTACACTGACATGGGTAGTCTTCATTAAATATTTGTGTCACAAATGATCACGGTTATGTTTCGTTTGTCGTCATCACAATCCGGTCTAGTCCTCATTTATGGCTGATCACCGAGTGATATCGGAGGACTTGAGTTCACCCCTGGGTTTTAGTGGGGTTCGTGTTGCTCATTTTAGGAGTTAACAGTTTTGTGATTGATACTATTAAACATGGATATAAAATGCTTCTATTTTTTTACTCCACTAGAAAATAATTGAATAACAATGGATCGGTATTAAAACATTTATTATTCGTTGATCAACCAATAAAATAATTATCTAATACTACACAAATTATATTGTGCTTCGGCACTGACATGGTTTATTAGATATACATTTTTGTATTCATAACCCCCGCAAACAAAGTTTGGGGGGTATATAGGAATCACCCTGTCCGTCCGTCCGTCCGTCCGTCCGTCCGTATGTCCGTCCGTCCATGTACCTTGTAAGCGCAACTCCTCCTAAACTGCTTATTGGATTTTTATGAAACTTTACACATTTGTAGTACACTACCTGCAGATGTTCATGAAGGAATATGGTTGCTGTTCAAAATTGAAAAGGAGAGATAATTCAACTTATACTTTCACGAAAAGGGGGGAATGTACCTTGTAAGCGCAACTCCTACTACCGTAAACTGCTTATTGAATTTTTATGAAACTTTACACAGTTGTAGTACCCAACCTGCAGATGTGCATGAATGAATTCCGTTGCTGTCTAAAATTTAGAAGGGGAGATATTTCAACTTATACTTTCACGAAAAGGGGGGTCGTGTACCTTGTAAGCGCAACTCCTCCTAAACCGCTTATTGGATTTTTATGAAACTTTACACATTTGTAGTAACCAACCTGCAGATGTGCATGAAGGAATACCGTTGCTGTCAAATATTTAGAAGGGGAGATAATTCAACTTATACTTTCACGAAAAGGGGGGTCGTGTACCTTGTAAGCGCAACTCCTACTAAGCTGCTTATTGAATTTTAATAAAACTTTACACAGTTGTAGTACACACCTGCAGATGTGCATGAAGGAATACCGTTGCTGTCTAAAATTTAGAAGGAGAGATAATTCAACTTATACTTTCACGAAAAGGGGGGGGGGGTGTACCTTGTAAGCGCAACTCCTACTAAACTGCTTATTGAATTTTTATGAAACTTTACACAGTTGTAGTACCCAACCTGCAGATGTGCATGAATGAATTCCGTTGCTGTCTAAAATTTAGAAGGGGAGTTATTTCAACTTATACTTTCACGAAAAGGGGGGTCGTGTACCTTGTAAGCGCAACTCCTCCTAAACCGCTTATTGGATTTTTATGAAACTTTACACATTTGTAGTACACTACCTGCAGATGTGCATGAAGGAATATGGTTGCTGTCCAAAATTTAAAAGGGGAGATAATTCAACTTATACTTTCACGAAAAGGGGGTCATGTACCTTGTAAGCGCAACTTCTACTAAACTGCTTATTGAATTTTTATGAAACTTTACACAGTTGTAGTAACCAACCTGCAGATGTGCATGAAGGAATACTGCTGCTGTCTAAAATTTAAAAGGGGAGATAATTCAACTTATACTTTCACGAAAAGGGGGGTCGTGTACTTGTGGCGACCCTTAGATGTATGTTCTTGGTTAGTTTATTTTGAAGATGGGATGTTGTCTCCTTAACATAATTCCATATCCGTTAATTTTCCATAGGTAACTTGCTAATATACCTGTATTCCAAAGTTTGAACATCATAGTATTGCAAGCGGGGGGTATCACTCAGTGAGGTCACTCACAGTTCTAGTTATTACTGAAATTTACAGTTCATAAATAATGTAATTATCAATAAAACTAAGGTTCTCCTCCCTCAGACATCGGTGACCTTAGTCAATGTTATCTATCCTGTTTAGGCCCTGTGGTTTTATTGCTACCAAAACTTAGAATTATTTGGCTTTCCAATGTTTAGATTTTGAGCGTACCCGATGAAGGTTATTCCGGAAACGCGTCGTGTGCACCAAATATGATATTAGTTTTAGTATCACTGAGAATTGTTTTTGTGTGAAACTAACGAGAAAGTATAAGGACAGATTGACTCTCCATATCTGGCGTGAAGATTAGATGTAGAAGGGAGGTAGTACTACAAAACCTTTTTTAGCAGAAGTAGACATCAAACTATTACAGCTATGACATAATATTAACCAAATTGGTTTGCAGGGCCTCCAAGAGAAATTTTGCAAGGCGGAACAAGACTGCTTTGGGGCCTCGGGGATACATTCGCAATGGGTAATTTCAGTTTGGAACTGAAAGATAGTAAATATATGTTATACATGTATAATGAAGTGATGGCCTTTCTGGTCTAAGTGAATTTTACATAATTATTTTTAAAAATTTTTAAATAAAATAAAAAATAGTTGAAAATACCCCCAAAAATGGAAAAAAAATCAAAATAAAATGTCTATGGCTAAGGCTATGGGCACTTCTGAGATTCATTGGCCCCTTCATGGCTTCTCCGATCCCCGGACCGATGTACCGGCTGAACTCCCCTCTTATAGGCCCTGTTGGTGTGATATAACCTTTGTGATGTTGTAAGTCTGATATGATAGACGATAGACTGTGACAACCTTCAATATATATCAGCCCCCGGGGACAACAAGGTTTGTCTATGATATAGAAGTTATCTGTTGATAAACATTTGTCATATAATAATTGTTTCATTATCTAATTCAAGTGTGGGTGTCTAAACTAAAACGGACAAATAAAACAAGAAAGCCACACACTTGACAATATTCCTAGCTTAAAGTCAATTAATTGTACATAATTCATCCCAATAAATGTCGACTTGTAAATATTTGTGGTTGTAATAATAAGATTCATTAAATATATAACGATGTAAATAATCCTGTTGAAATTTAACATTCGGTGACATAGCCTGGGTACATATAAAAACTTCATATATTATCATTTTTAACACAGGCACAATACAAACTAATACTAATTACTGTACACGTCGCCCAGTTTTCATTTCAAATATTTTATTGATAAATCAATAAGATTGGATCACAGGCTATGCCTATGCAAATCCTCTCCAACAACAAGATGGAACAATTATAAAACAATTTACATAAGACATAGAGCAAAACGTCGCCCAGTGTCAAGCAAAACGGCGCCCAGTGTCACATAGAACAAAACGTCGCCCAGTGTCAAGCAAAACGTCGCCCAGTGTCACATAGAACAAAACGTCGCCCAGTGTCAAGCAAAACGTCGCCCAGTGTCACATAGAACAAAACGTCGCCCAGTGTCAAGCAAAACGTCGCCCGGTGTCACATATAACAAAACGTCGCCCAGTGTCAAGCAAAACGTCGCCCAGTGTCAAACAAAACGTCGCCCAGTGTCACATAGAACAAAACGTCACCCAGTTTCACATAGAACAAAACGTCGCCCAGTGTCAAACAAAACGTCACCCAGTGTCACATATGTCATGCATATTCAGGACGAAAACAAGTTTTACAATTTATAAAAATATACAAAGATTCGAACAGTATCACACAATGTTGTACACCTCACCCTGACCGAGATTCGAACAGTATCACACAATGTTGTACACCTCACCCTGATTGAGATTCGAACAATATCACACAATGTTGTACACCTCACCCTGATTGAGATTCGAACAGTATCACACAATGTTGTACCCCTCACCCTGATTGAGATTCGAACACTATCACACAATGTTGTACACCTCACCCTGATTGAGATTCGAACAATATCACACAGTGTTGTTACACCTCACCCTGATCGAGATTCGAACAGTATCACAGAATGTTGTACACCTCACCCTGATCGAGATTCGAACAGTATAACACAATATTGTACACCTCACCCTGATCGAGATTCGAACAGTATCACACAATGTTGTACACCTCACCCTGATCGAGATTCGAACAGTATAATACAATGTTGTACACCTCACCCTGATCGAGATTCGAACAGTATCACACAATGTTGTACACCTCACCCTGATCGAGATTCGAACAGTATAATACAATGTTGTACACCTCACCCTGATCGAGATTCGAACAGTATCACACAATGTTGTACACCTCACCCTGACCGAGATTCGAACAGTATCACACAATGTTGTACACCTCACCCTGATTGAGATTCGAACAGTATCACACAATGTTGTACACCTCACCCTGATTGAGATTCGAACACTATCACACAATGTTGTACACCTCACCCTGATCGAGATTCGAACAGTATCACACAATGTTGTACACCTCACCCTGATCGAGATTCGAACAGTATAATACAATGTTGTACACCTCACCCTGATCGAGATTCGAACAGTATCACACAATGTTGTACACCTCACCCTGATCGAGATTCGAACAGTATCAACATACAATCCGACAAAATAAACCAGTAAAGCATGAAATAAAACCCAAAAGAAATATAAAATATCTGACTTCTTCTCTTCACAAAAACATGGCTAAACCAACATGGTTGGAGAGTTGAGTATCTACTGCTGGGTGCTTGAGCCATGTAAAGAAAGAATTTGTCGTTCATAAACAAAAACAGGAATGAACAGTAAACATGGAAAACAAATCGTTTTAATATATGTCACACAACAAAAATATAACACTAAGAGGGTAGGTTCGGGTCCTAAAACTAGTTTAACCACTCCACTTGGTCCTGCACAAAGCCAGGAAAGTGAGCGGTCATGAATAAGTGTGTAATGTGTGTCGTCATGAATAAGTGTGTTATGTGTCGTCATCAATAAGTGTGTTATGTGTGTCGTCATCAATAAATGTGTTATGTGTGTCATCAATAAGTGTGTTATGTGTGTCGTCATCAATAAGTGTGTTATGTGTGTCGTCATGAATAGGTGTGTTATGTGTGTCGTCATGAATAAGTGTGTTATGTGTGTCGTCATCAATAAGTGTGTTATGTGTATCATCATCAATAAGTGTGTTATGTGTGTTATGTGTGTCGTCATGAATAAGTGTGTTATGTGTGTCGTCATGAATAAGTGTGTTATGTGTGTCGTCATGAATAAGTGTGTTATGTGTGTCATCAATAAGTGTGTTATGTATGTCATCAATAAGTGTGTTATGTGTGTCGTCATCAATAAGTGTGTTATGTGTGTCGTCATCAATAAGTGTGTTATGAGTGTCGTCATGAATAAGTGTGTCATGTGTGTCGCCATCAATAAGTGTGTTATGTGTGTCATGAATAAGTGTGTTATGTGTGTCGTCATGAATAAGTGTGCTATGTGTGTCGTCATGAATAAGTGTGTTATGTGTGTCGTCATAAATAAGTGTGTTATGTGTGTCATCATCAATAAGTGTGTTATGTGTGTCATGAATAAGTGTGTTATGTGTGTCGTCATGAATACGTGTGCTATGTGTGTCGTCATGAAGAAGTGTGTTATGTGTGTCGTCATCAATAAGTGTGTTATGCGTCGTCATCAATAAGTGTGTCGTCATCAATAAGTGTGTTATGTGTGTCATCAATAAGTGTGTTATGTGTGTCGTCATCAATAAGTGTGTTATGTGTGTCGTCATGAATAAGTGTGTTATGTGTGTCGTCATGAATAAGTGTGTTATATGTGTCGTCTTCAATAAGTGTGTTATGTGTATCATCATCAATAAGTGTGTTATGTATGTCATCAATAAGTGTGTTATGTGTGTCGTCATCAATAAGTGTGTTATCTGTGTCGTCATCAATAAGTGTGTTATGTGTGTCGTCATCAATAAGTGTGTTATGAGTGTCGTCATGAATAAGTGTGGTAGGTGTGTCGTCATGAATAAGTGTGTTATGTGTGTCATGAATAAGTGTATTATGTGTGTCGTCATGAATAAGTGTGTTATGTGTGTCGTCATGAATAAGTGTGTTATGTGTGTCGTCATCAATAAGTGTGTTATGTGTGTCGTCATCAATAAGTGTGCTATGTGTGTCATCACCAATAAGTGTGTTATGTGTGTCATGAATAAGTGTGTTATGTGTGTCGTCATGAAGAAGTGTGTTATGTGTGTCGTCATGCATAAGTGTGTTATGTGTCGTCATCAATAAGTGTGTTATGTGTGTCGTCATCAATAAGTGTGTTATGTGTGTCATCAATAAGTGTGTTATGTGTGTCGTCATCAATAAGTGTGTTATGTGTGTCGTCATGAATAAGTGTGTTATGTGTGTCGTCATCAATAAGTGTGTTATGTGTGTCGTCATGAATAAGTGTGTTATGTGTGTCGTCATGAATAAGTGTGCTATGTGTGTCGTCATCAATAAGTGTGTTATGTGTGTCATCATCAATAAGTGTGTTATATGTGTCATGAATAAGTGTGTTATGTGTGTCGTCATGAATAAGGGTGCTATGTGTGTCGTCATGAAGAAGTGTGTTATGTGTGCCGTCATGAATAAGTGTGTTATGTGTCGTCATCAATAAGTGTGTTATGTGTGTCGTCATCAATAAGTGTGTTATGTGTATCATCATCAATAAGTGTGTTATGTGTGTCGTCATGAATGAGTGTGTTATGTGTGTCGTCATAAATAAGTGTGCTATGTGTGTCATCATCAATAAGTGTGTTATGTGTGTCATGAATAAGTGTGTTATGTGTGTCGTCATGAATAAGTGTGCTATGTGTGTCGTCATGAAGAAGTGTGTTATGTGTGTCGTTATGAATAAGTGTGTTATGTGTCGTCATCAATAAGTGTGTTATGTGTGTCGTCATCAATAAGTGTGCTATGTGTGTCATCAATAAGTGTGTTATGTGTGTCGTCATGAATAAGTGTGTTATGTGTGTCGTCATGAATAAATGTGTTATGTGTGTCGTCATGAATAAGTGTGTTATGTGTGTCGTAATCAATAAGTGTGTTATGTGTGTTATGTGTGTCGTCATGAATAAGTGTGTTATGTGTGTCGTCATGAATAAGTGTGCTATGTGTGTCATCAATACGTGTGTTATGTATGTCATCAATAAGTATGTTATGTGTGTCGTCATCAATAAGTGTGTTATGTGTGTCGTCATCAATAAGTGTGCTATGTGTGTCGTCATCAATAAGTGTGTTATGAGTGTCGTCATGAATAAGTGTGTTATGTGTGTCGTCATCAATAAGTGTGTTATGTGTGTCATGAATAAGTGTGTTATGTGTGTCGTCATGAATAAGTGTGTTATGTGTGTCGTCATGAATAAGTGTGTTATGTGTGTCGTCATGAATAAGTGTGTTATGTGTGTCGTCATCAATAAGTGTGCTATGTGTGTCATCATCAATAAGTGTGTTATGTGTGTCGTCATGAATAAGTGTGCTATGTGTGTCGTCATGAAGAAGTGTGTTATGTGTGTCGTCATGAATAAGTGTTTTATGTGTCGTCATCAATAAGTGTGTTATGTGTGTCGTCATCAATAAGTGTGTTATGTGTGTCGTCATCAATAAGTGTGTTATGTGTGTCGTCATGAATAAGTGTGCTATGTGTGTCGTCATCAATAAGTGTGTTATGTGTGTCGTCATCAATAAGTGTGTTATGTGTATCATCATCAATAAGTGTGTTATGTGTGTTATGTGTGTCGTCATGAATAAGTGTGTTATGTGTGTCATCAATAAGTGTGTTATGTATGTCATCAATAAGTGTGTTATGTGTGTCGTCATCAATAAGTGTGTTATGTGTGTCGTCATGAATAAGTGTGTTATGAGTGTCGTCATGAATAAGTGTGTTATATGTTTCGTCATCAATAAGTGTGGTATGTGTGTCATGAATAAGTGTGTTATGTGTGTCGTCATGAATAAGTGTGTTATGTGTGTCGTCATGAATAAGTGTGTTGTGTGTCGTCATCAATAAGTGTGTTATGTGTGTCATCATCAATAAGTGTGCTATGTGTGTCATCATCAATAAGTGTGTTATGTGTGTCATGAATAAGTGTGTTATGTGTGTTGTCATGAATAAGTGTGCTATGTGTGTCGTCATGAAGAAGTGTGTTATGTGTGTCGTCATGAATAAGTGTGTTATGTGTGTCATCAATAAGTGTGTTATGTGTGTCATCAATAAGTGTGCTATGTGTGTCGTCATCAATAAGTGTGCGATGTGTGTCGTCATCAATAAGTGTGTTATGTGTGTCGTCATCAATAAGTGTGTTATGTGTGTCGTCATCAATAAATGTGCTATGTGTGTCATCATTAATAAGTGTGATATGTGTGTCGTCATGCATAAGGTTGCTATATGTGTCGTCATCAATAAGTGTGATATGTGTGTCGTCATGAATAAGTGTGTTATGTGTGTCGTCATCAATAAGTGTGCTATGTGTGTCATCATCAATAAGTGTGATATGTGTGTCGCCATGAATAAGGTTGCTATATGTGTCGTCATGAATAACTGTGATATGTGTGTCGTCATGAATAAGTGTGTTATGTGTGTCGTCATCAATAAGTGTGTTATGTGTGTCGTCATCAATAAGTGTGCTATATGTGTCGATGTTGCATCTGTTTCTACGAATTGTCTATCAATTTTTTGTACTGTTCCGACAATTTGGTACTTTTTGGTTTTCATTTTATAGAAAAAAAATGCTGATATACAATTTATAAGAATTCTACGGTTATTACTTACAAATATCAAATTCAATGTAAATGTTAGTTTGTTTCTATGTTATTTCCTATTTATTGTGAAACAGAATATGAGAAGTATTATACTATTGATATGCTAAAAGGTTACTCGAATCCTAGAATGTATAAACCAGAACAAAAACAAAAGAAAATTGGTTGTGATGGCTACCAGAATTTACTTGTAACACCAGATTTAAATAATAGTACTTAATCCTCTATTGATCAATAACGCAATTACATCGTGAATTTATTTTCTACATACAATGTATTTGGAATTTTTCTGTGACTGAACCCCGATGGGTACCACTAGCTGACAATGAACAGCTTAGCCGTTCGTAGCATCCGAGTTCACCCCCGCTTTTAGTAGGGTTTGTGTACTATCTTTGTTTGCCAATTGCACGTCTTATAAAATGTGTTCTGATGTTCTCTACGATTTCCGCATACAACCGATGTTCGGTTCGTCTTTACCCACAGTTGTTTGTAGGAGGGTTCAAGTCTTATTTACGTTATTTGTGTTAGTTCGGTTCGTCTTTACCCCCAGTTGTTTGTAGGAGGGTTCAAGTCTTATCTACGTTATTTGTGTTTGTTCGGTTCGTCTTCACCTCCAGTTGTTTGTAGGAGGGTTCAAGTCTTATTTATGTTATTTGTGTTTGTTCGGTTCGTCTTTACCTCCAGTTGTTTGTAGGAGGGTTCAAGTCTTATTTATGTTATTTGTGTTTGTTCGGTTCGTCTTTACCTCCAGTTGTGTGTAGGAGGGTTCAAGTCTTATTTACGTTATTTGTGATTGTTCGGTTCGTCTTTACCCACAGTTGTTTGTAGGAGGGTTCAAGTCTTATTTACGTTATTTGTGTTTGTTCGGTTCGTCTTTACCTCCTTTCGTTTGTAGGAGGGTTCAAGTCTTATTTACATTATTTGTGATTGTTTGCGCATAGTTGTATTCAACAAATATTGTGTTGTGTTTTTGATTTGTTTGTCTTCGTCTTGTGTCTTGTGTATCAAATGTTGTCTGTTTCTCTGGATTGTCCATTTTTTATTGCCAATTCGGTATTCTCTAACGTTTATTAAGTTTCGTGTGTTATGTCCTCTACGATTACGCCATTTATTTTGTATGGGGTTTAGTTTTTAATATAGCATTTGTATTTATTTATGCTAACTGGTGTCCAACACGATTTCGAGATCAGATTATGTTCGTGTATGCACCTGAGACCATCACTTTATTTTAAAGGAGTTCGTGTTGTTCAATCTTTAGCTTACTGAGTAGTGTTTTGTAGAGTTCGTGTTGTTCAATCTTTTGCTCTCTGAGTAGTGTTTTGTAGAGTTCGTGTTGTTCAATCTTTAGCTCTCTGAGTAGTGTTTTGTAGAGTTCGTGTTGTTCAATCTTTAGCTCTCTGAGTAGTGTTTTGTAAAGTTCGTGTTGTTCAATCTTTAGCTCTCTGAGTAGTGTTTTGTAGAGTTCGTGTTGTTCAATCTTTAGCTCTCTGAGTAGTGTTTTGTAGAGTTCGTGTTGTTCAATCTTTAGCTCTCTGAGTAGTGTTTTGTAGAGTTCGTGTTGTTCAATCTTTAGCTCTCTGAGTAGTGTTTTGTAAAGTTCGTGTTGTTCAATCTTTAGATCTCTGAGTAGTGTTTTGTAGAGTTCGTGTTGTTCAATCTTTAGCTCTCTGAGTAGTGTTTTGTAGAGTTCGTGTTGTTCAATCTTTAGCTCTCTGAGTAGTGTTTTGTAAAGTTCGTGTTGTTCAATCTTTAGCTCTCTGAGTAGTGTTTTGTAGAGTTCGTGTTGTTCAATCTTTAGATCTCTGAGTAGTGTTTTGTAGAGTTCGTGCTGTTCAATCTTTAGCTCTCTGAGTAGTGTTTTGCAGAGTTCGTGTTGTTCAATCTTTAGCTCTCTGAGTAGTGTTTTGCAGAGTTCGTGTTGTTCAATCTTTAGCTCTCTGAGTAGTGTTTTGCAGAGTTCGTGTTGTTCAATCTTTAGCTCTCTGAGTAGTATTTTGTAGAGTTCGTGTTGTTCAATCTTTAGCTCTCTGAGTAGTGTTTTGTAGAGTTCGTGTTGTTCAATCTTTAGCTCTCTGAGTAGTGTTCTGTAGAGTTCGTGTTGTTCAATCTTTAGCTCTCTGAGTAGTGTTTTGTAGAGTTCGTGTTGTTCAATCTTTAGCTCTCTGAGTAGTGTTTTGTAGAGTTCGTGTTGTTCAATCTTTAGCTCTCTGAGTAGTGTTTTGTAGAGTTCGTGTTGTTCAATCTTTAGCTCTCTGAGTAGTGTTTTGTAAAGTTCGTGTTGTTCAATCTTTAGCTCTCTGAGTAGTGTTTTGTAGAGTTCGTGTTGTTCAATCTTTAGCTCTCTGAGTAGTGTTTTGCAGAGTTCGTGTTGTTCAATCTTTAGATCTCTGAGTAGTGTTTTGTAGAGTTCGTGTTGTTCAATCTTTAGCTCTCTGAGTAGTGTTTTGTAGAATTCGTGTTGTTAAATCTTTAGCTCTCTGAGTAGTGTTTTGCAGAGTTCGTGTTGTTCAATCTTTAGCTCTCTGAGTAGTGTTTTGCAGAGTTCGTGTTGTTCAATCTTTAGCTCTCTGAGTAGTGTTTTGTAGAGTTCGTGTTGTTCAATCTTTAGCTCTCTGAGTAGTGTTTTGTAGAGTTCGTGTTGTTCAATCTTTAGATCTCTGAGTAGTGTTTTGTAGAGTTCGTGTTGTTCAATCTTTAGCTCTCTGAGTAGTGTTTTGTAGAGTTCGTGTTGTTCAATCTTTAGATCTCTGAGTAGTGTTTTGTAGAGTTCGTGTTGTTCAATCTTTAGATCTCTGAGTAGTGTTTTGTAGAGTTCGTGTTGTTCAATCTTTAGATCTCTGAGTAGTGTTTTGTAGAGTTCGTGTTGTTCAATCTTTAGATCTCTGAGTAGTGTTTTGTAGAGTTCGTGTTGTTGAATCTTTAGATCTCTGAGTAGTGTTTTGTAGAGTTCGTGTTGTTCAATCTTTAGCTCTCTGAGTAGTGTTTTGTAGAGTTCGTGTTGTTCAATCTTTAGCTCTCTGAGTAGTGTTTTGTAGAGTTCGTGTTGTTCAATCTTTAGCTCTCTGAGTAGTGTTTTGTAGAGTTTGTGTTGTTCAATCTTTAGCTCTCTGAGTAGTGTTTTGTAGAGTTGGTGTTGTTCAATCTTTAGATCTCTGAGTAGTGTTTTGTAGAGTTCGTGTTGTTCAATCTTTAGATCTCTGAGTAGTATTTTGTAGAGTTCGTGTTGTTCAATCTTTAGCTCTCTGAGTAGTGTTTTGCAGAGTTCGTGTTGTTCAATCTTTAGCTCCCTGAGTAGTGTTTTGCAGAGTTCGTGTTGTTCAATCTTTAGCTCTCTGAGTAGTGTTTTGTAGAGTTCGTGTTGTTCAATCTTTAGCTCTCTGAGTAGTGTTTTGTAGAGTTCGTGTTGTTCAATCTTTAGCTCTCTGAGTAGTGTTTTGTAGAGTTCGTGTTGTTCAATCTTTAGCTCTCTGAGTAGTGTTTTGTAGAGTTCGTGTTGTTCAATCTTTAGATCTCTGAGTAGTGTTTTGTAGAGTTCGTGTTGTTCAATCTTTAGCTCTCTGAGTAGTGTTTTGTAGATCATTGTTTGTCTTTTCTTTGTTTTCTCTTGTGACCATAGCATTGTCTACACTTCTTCTCTTGTGACCATAGCATTGTCTACACTTCTTCTCTTGTGACCATAGCATTGTCTACACTTCTTCTCTTGTGACCATAGCATTGTCTACACTTCTTCTCTTGTGACCATAGCATTGTCTACACTTCTTCTCTTGTGACCATAGCATTGTCTACACTTCTTCTCTTGTGACCATAGCATTGTCTACACTTCTTCTCTTGTGACCATAGCATTGTCTACACTTCTTCTCTTGTGACCATAGCATTGTCTACACTTCTTCTCTTGTGACCATTGCATTGTCTACACTTCTTCGATTCTACTTACTTCTTCTCTTATTTAGGAAATACAAAAATAAATATTTGACAGGAGTCACCATTTATTTAGGCAATAAAAAATAAAAAAATAAATATAAATCAACGTGATTTAGGAAATACAATGATGAATAGTACATAGAGGTTAACATTTACGTAGGCAGTACAATAGTAAATATGTCACAGACTTAACTATCTATTCATAATACAATTAATAAATATTGTATAGAAGCCATACTGCATAGACTTCACCATTTATTTAGGAGATACAATAATAATTACTGCAGACTTCACCATTTATTTAGGAGATACAATAATAATTACAGCAGACTTCACCATTTATTTAGGAGATACAATAATAATTACTGCAGATTTCATTTTATTTAGGAGATACAATAATAAATATTGCATGGACGTCACCATTTATTTTGGTAATATCATATGATGTTCGTGCATGTCGTTTAACAGTAACTCGACGAATACCAGTAGTGAAGCAATAACTATTTAGCCTCTTCCGGAGCACCGGTTCAATAGCTGTTTATCCTCTTCCGGAGCACCGGTTCAATAACTATTTATCCTCTTCCGGAGCACCGGTTCTATAACTGTTTTAGCCTCTTCCGGAGCACCGGTTCAATAACTATTTATCCTCTTCCGGAGCACCGGTTCTATAACTGTTTATCCTCTTCCGGAGCACCGGTTCAATAATTGTTTACCCTCTCCCGCAGCACCTGTTCAATAACTATTTAGCCTCTTCCGGAGCACCGGTTCAATAACTGTTTATCCTCTTCCGGAACACCGGTTCAATAACTATTTAGCCTCTTCCGGAGCACCGGTTCAATAACTGTTTATCCTCTTCCGGAGCACCGGTTCAATAACTGTGTACCCTCTTTCGGAGCACCGGTTCAATAACTCTTTATCCTCTTCGGAGCACCGGTTCAATAACTGTTTATCCTCTTCCGGAGCACCGGTTCAATAACTGTTTATCCTCTTCCGCAGCACCGGTTCAATAACTGTTATCCTCTTCCGGAGCACCGGTTCAATAACTGTTTATCCTCTTCCGGAGCACCGGTTCAATCCTAGTTTTACGAGGGCTCGTGCTGCTCAATCTTTAATTTGCTAGGTAGTGTTTCTATTATTCCCTTTTTATCTATTTCGGTAGTATATTATACTTAACACATTTCTATTGGGTCGTATCTATATATTATGACGACGGCATCATCATAGATTTCGATAGACATAAACACTCAAGACTTTGTAGAGGATCATTCAAACACAATCTGATAATTCGTTGTCGTTTACCTGTTTTGTTTCAAAGAAAATATCTATCAGAAAACAATTGAAGATACCAAAGTGGAAATCAGAAGAAGTCAATCGACGGACAGACAATACAATGGTCTAAAAAAAAAGGCGAACAATGGTAACCAATGAAAACTACATAGACAACTAAGGATTGAACAATACGATCCTCCAAATCCATATTCTTCAGAATAGTAAGCAGTTCCTGATCCACTAGTGGTACCTGCCGTCTAGTTACTAAAGTAACACATCCAGTCATAAGTCATTAAAGAGAAAAGGAGGACAGAATTAATCTATCCTGCTGGATCTTGTGAGACATAGTGATGAGATGGTACACATCCACGTCCAGTATTTATATTAACAGTGGTTATGGTCATGTTGAGTGATTGCAGATCATACTAAATAATGTCGGTCAAAAATTGTCAATATTAAATTGATTTTACTCTCGTCATTATTGAGTTATACAATGAAGCAATATTGTCAAATTCATTACATGTATATACATGTTATTGTTATATAAGTAAGGACAATACACAGTAATGAGTCTTACACACTGTGTTAATGAGTTTACACAGACTCGGTTTTCTATGCCATGTCTACTGTATATAGGTTAATATGTTACCTAGTGACATGAAATAATACCTCTATATCACAATCATTGATTTTGATTTTTATGCAGTTGGTTGCTATGACGAAAATTGTTTATACTTGCTGCTGTGTTGGTGAAAAAACGCAAACAGAATAATGTTAACTATTTAAATGTGGAAGGAAATTTGACCTCTTTTAATTTATAGCTATGTTGTAATATAATATCAAACTGATAAATACTTAAAGTATATGATGTAATAACATTTGATATTTTACATTGTATAATTATTTATGAAACTGATGACGTCGATATGAGTAATAAACCAGGTGCTTCCGCGTAGTTGGAAAAAAAATGACAGTGAAATAAATCTTTATAAAATACGATATTTCATACATATAAAATGCGGATGGTCTATTTCTATTATTTTTCCAATATTGTGTATACATATAAATTAATAAGCAAAACAATGTTAAAAAAAATCTTTAATTTCGAGTGACCAAACTTGGTACGTCAGCAAATATTGAAACATCATGCCGAAGTACAATGTGCCGAAGTCTAAGTGACCTTCTGTTGTATTTCGAAATATCCAAGTATTCGAGTTAAGTAGTACTATTTATTGACAGTATTCTTACTTCTAGTTATCTAACAAAGGGCTTATCGAGTTCTGTATCACGAGGCTCCACTGTATAAACTAGTAATGTACCCTACATGTATATAATGAAAACGTAGAGATCCAATTTCGTGTACACAACGCATGTCTGGAACAACCTTCATCAGATTCAAAGTCAAAACATTGGAAAGCCGAATAATTGAAAATTCTTTGGGAGGCAACAAGAGGTATACAGTCACAAGTCAGCGTCAACTATGGTTGAGGGAGATTAATCTTAGTTTGAAGAATAAATACAATATTTTAATATATATATATATATATATATTGATTGTAAAATAATATAATTTGCATAGATTATTATTAATTAACTTTGATTTATTAGCCTTTATATGATCAAATCTGTCAATACAATATAAAAACTTTCATTGGGCCAATACGGGAAAAACCAGTCCAATACGGATATTTTCCGCCCAATTCCAGTCAGTCCATTAACAACTAGATCGGAATCCGCTAGAAATTTCGACAATTGCAAGGAAACATCCCGAGAGATATTGGACTGGTTAATTAATAAAGGAATCATTACGTGATGTTTTTCATATTGGCCTAGTTATAGGTCCTCGGCCTAATGTATTGGCCTTCGGCTGCGCCTCAGGCCAATACAGCAGGCCTCGAACCTATAACTAGGCCAATATGAAAAGCATCACGTAATAATACTATATTATTAATTAACTTTGATTCATTAGCCTTTATATGATCAAATCTGTCAATATAATATAAAAACTTTCATTGGGCCAATACGGCAAAAACCAGTCCAATACGGATATTTTCCGTATTGGCCCAATTCCAGTCAATCCAATAACAACTAGATCGGAATCCGCTAAAAACATTTCGACAATTGCAAGGAAAAATCCCGACTGTATTGGCGTTCGGCTGCGCCTCAGGCCAATACAGCAGGCCTCGGACCTATACCTAGGCCAATATGAAAAACATCACGTAATAATACCTTTATTAATTAACTATAGTATCACAAATTTAGTAGGTCAATACAAGATGAACTGTGAGCTAATGCTCACTTATGATACCCCCGCTCTTTGGTAAATAGGAAGTAGGAATCTGACGGGTCAAAAAACGCTTCCCACGATATGGGGTACCTATATGAAGCTTGTGACCAAATATCAGATTTTTGCCATCAATAGTTGCTGAGAAAAATGCGACGAAAAATGAGCATATATGTTCAATGTGACGAAAAATCAACAAAGTCGGCAAACAGGAAGTAGGAATCTGATGGATCCAAAAACGCTTCCCACGATATGGGGTAGCTATATAAAGCTTGTGACCAAATATCAGATCTCTGCCATCAATAGTTGCTGAGAAAAATGTGACGAATAATGTGCATATATGTTCAATGTGTATAGAAACCAACTAAGTCGGCAAACAGGAAGTAGAAATCTGACGGGTCCAAAAACGCTTCCCACAATATGGTATACCCGGTATCTATATGAAGCTTGTGACCAAATATTAGATTCCTGTCATCAATAGTTGCTGAGAAAAATGCGACGAACAATTTGCATATACAAATGTATGTTAAATGTGTATAAAAATCAACAAAATCGGCAAACAGGAAGTAGGAATCTGATGGGTCCAAAAACGCTTCCCACGATATGGGGTAACTATATGAAGCTTGTGACCAAATATCAGATTTCTGCCATCAATAGTTGCTGAGAAAAATACGACGAAAAATGAGCATATATGTTCAATGTGACGAAAAATCAACAAAGTCGGCAAACAGGAAGTAGGAATCTGATGGGTCCAAAAACGCTTCCCACGATATGGGGTAGCTATATAAAGCTTGTGACCAAATATCAGATCTCTGCCATCAATAGTTGCTGAGAAAAATGTGACGAATAATGTGCATATATGTTCAATGTGTATAGAAACCAACTAAGTCGGCAAACAGGAAGTAGAAATCTGACGGGTCCAAAAACGCTTCCCACAATATGGTATACCCGGTATCTATATGAAGCTTGTGACCAAATATTAGATTCCTGTCATCAATAGTTGCTGAGAAAAATGCGACGAACAATTTGCATATACAAATGTATGTTAAATGTGTATAAAAATCAACAAAATCGGCAAACAGGAAGTAGGAATCTGATGGGTCCAAAAACGCTTCCCACGATATGGGGTAACTATATGAAGCTTGTGACCAAATATCAGATTTCTGCCATCAATAGTTGCTGAGAAAAATACGACGAAAAATGAGCATATATGTTCAATGTGACGAAAAATCAACAAAGTCGGCAAACAGGAAGTAGGAATCTGATGGGTCCAAAAACGCTTCCCACGATATGGGGTAGCTATATAAAGCTTGTGACCAAATATCAGATTTCTGCCATCAATAGTTGCTGAGAAAAATACGACGAAAAATGAGCATATATGTTCAATGTGACGAAAAATCAACAAAGTCGGCAAACAGGAAGTAGGAATCTGATGGGTCCAAAAACGCTTCCCACGATATGGGGTAGCTATATAAAGCTTGTGACCAAATATCAGATTTCTGCCATCAATAGTTGCTGAGAAAAATGCGACGAAAAATGAGCATATATGTTCAATGTGTATAAAAACCAACTAAGTCGGCAAACAGGAAGTAGGAATCTGATGGGTCCAAAAAAGCTTCCCACGATATGGGGTACCTATATGACGCTTGTGACCAAATATCAGATCTCTGCCATCAATAGTTGCTGAGAAAAATGTGACGAAAAATGTGCATATATGTTCAATGTGTATAAAGACCAACTAAGTCGGCAAACAGGAAGTAGGAATCTGACGGGTCCAAAAACGCTACCCACAATATGGTATACCTATATGATGCTTGTGACCAAATATCAGATTTCTGCCATCAACAGTTACTGAGAAAAATGCGACGACAAATATCTTGGACGGAGGGAAGGACGGAAGGACGGACGGACAGACGGACGGACAGAGGTAAAACAGTATACCCCCTCCCCTTTCGGGGAGGGGGGTATAATAAAACTAAATCTATATAAAAAAAAAATTAAACTAGAACTGTGAGTGACCTCACTGAGTGATACTCCCCCGCTTGCAATACTATGATGTTCAAACTTTGGAATACAGGTATATTAGTAAGTTAATTATCTCCCCTTCTAAATTTTAGACAGCAACGGTATTCATTCATGCACATCTGCAGGTTGTGTACTACAACTGTGTAAAGTTTCATAAAAATTCAATAAGCAGCTTAGTAGGAGTTGCGCTTACAAGGTACATTTTCCCCCACTCCACACACCCCTTTTCGTGAAAGTATAAGTTGAATTATCTCCCCTTTTAAATTTTGGACAGCAACCATATTCCTTCATGCACATCTGCAGGTAGTGTACTATAACTGTGTAACTGTGTAAAGTTTCACAAAACCCCAATACGCCGTTTATGAGGAGTTGCGCTTACAAGGTACACGACCCCCCTTTTCGTGAAAGTATAAGTTGAAACATCTCCCCTTCTAAATTTTAGACAGCAACGGAATTCATTCATGCACATCTGCAGGTTGGGTACTACAACTGTGTAAAGTTTCATAAAAATTCAATAAGCAGTTTACGGTAGTAGGAGTTGCGCTTACAAGGTACATTCCCCCCTTTTCGTGAAAGTATAAGTTGAATTATCTCCCCTTTTAAATTTTGGACAGCAACCATATTCCTTCATGCACATCTGCAGGTAGTGTACTAAAAATGTGTAAAGTTTCATAAAAATCCAATAAGTCGTTTAGGAGCAGTTGCGCTTACAAGGTACATGGACGGACGGACGGACGGACAGACGGACGGACAGGGTGGTTCCAATATACCCCCAAACTTTGTTTGCGGGGGGTATAAAAAGACACAGAAAACGGGTTACAGTTCTTCTTTTATATCTACCTCTATAAGACAACTTTATCCGATTGATACTTGTGTTTCATCTATTTGGCAGGCTTTATAACAATAAAATATGTAAAATCTGTTCAAAACAGGTGATGAAATTTAAATGTGTTTCTAAATGAAAAACAAAACAGAAATAAAATGAACATGATTTTAAATTACATTTCTTTTATCTTTATTTCAATACGAAATTGTATTAAATTAACACTGAAATTAATTATATTTTTAAAATTCAAAAATATAATTTTTACATTCATTTACATATGTATAAAGATTGCATTTTAAAATTATGGCTATTAAAATGTATGTATTGCACAATGTAACATATTATACTGGTGATGTATCATAGCCCGGGGGTAATGTGATCGTTGTGTGTTTAGTCATGTAAAGAACTCCTGTATGCTAATGGTACCGCCTCTAGCAATCCTGTCAAATAAATTAGAACACACAATTTAGGTTTAAACAGTATAATATCAGTGCAACATATTATGTTTAATGGCTTCACTTGGATGAGTATGTCGTGGATGAGTATGTCGTGGATGAAACTGCAAGTGTAAATAAACGATAAAACGGTACAATTTTAAATATATTAAGATCACAAGAAATGATGTGTTTGTTCGTTGGAACACTCACATGACATATAACCTTGACGAACAACAAATAACCTTGACGAACAACAAATAAAGCTGATCAACATTTTTCTGTGTAGTTTCTATTCATTTTCTACAAGGTGTGTTATTTGCAAAAATATGATGTGGTTTAATTAACTATCTATCTCATCTTGAAACCAGGAAAGTCATATAACAATAATTGAGAGTGCGATGACACGAGAAAGCCTATGTATGTATATGTACGCCAGGAGGACACGAGAAACCCTATGTATGTATATGTACGCCAGGAGGACAGGGGAATGTATATATCGTAAACTGAATGGGTTTTTATGTTCTGAAAGACCATTCATTATAGGTCATTTCTGTAAAGTTTGGATCAAATTAATTTGAGAATGTATGTGTTAATAGATTGTTGACCCAATCATACATACAAGAACTGTTTGTAAAAACCACTCATGTCAATTGTGGTTTCATGTCTGATAGAAAAGTTTGTAAAAACCACTCATGTCAATGTGGCTTCATGTGTTATAGAAAAGTTTGTAAAAACCACTCATGTCAATTGTGGCTTCATGTGTTATAGAAAACCACTCATGTCAATTGTGGCTTCATGTGTTATAGAAAACCACTCATGCCAATTGTGGCTTCATGTGTTATAGAAAACCACTCATGTCAATTGTGGCTTCATGTGTTATAGAAAACCACTCATGCCAATTGTGGCTTCATGTGTTATAGAAAACCACTCATGCCAATTGTGGCTTCATGTGTTATAGAAAGATTTGTTGATACCAATGGGGTAATGAGAAGCCGTAAGTCCATGGACAGACAATAAAATGGCTGCCAAATGAAAAAAGGGCACGTAGACAAAACACTAAACAGGAAAATAATGATTGAGCAACACTAATCCTATAAGACCAGTCTTGAATTCAGGTGCTGTGGAAGGGTAAGTAAGTCCTGCTCATACTGATTTTCATATTGTAGATATTAGGAAACTATTATACGCCACGAATGTACATACATATAACAATCCATGACCGTCACATGAAAATGAGTACTTTTTAACAATCAACATTTCTTCTTCCTAGACTACTTAAAGTCTAACTTTATAAGTCCAGAGTAATATTTTATTTTTAAATTTAATATCATCATGAATAAGAATTATTTTATCCAATAATAGACATGAGCTAATTTCAATGGGTTTTCATTTATTTTGTAATCCCGTAAAAAGAAAGTTAACAAAAATAAATAATGCAATGTGTGTGTTAAAAGCCTCCTGATATACCTTATGGTATATTACTATAAATAAACGTTAGAGAATACCGAAGTGCAATCACAAATGAACAATCCAGAGAACTGGCAACATAACTACACAAGACAAAGAAATACAAAACAAAAACACAACACAATATGTGTTGAACAACACTACGCAAACAAGCACAAATGGCGTAAATAAGATATGAGCCCTCCTACACACAACAGGAGGTAAAGACGAACCGAACATCGTTTATATGAGGAATCCGTAACGGACATCACGAGAGCGGAACTCAGAACGTAGAGACATATAATAGGAGAAATCAATAGGATTAGATAACAGGCTATGCCTTTACAAATCCTCTCCAACAACAGTGGCGTAGCTTCCATTGAGGCAATGAGGCAACTGCCTCACTAGATTTTTTTGGAGAAAAAAAATTAACGAGATTAATATTATAAAAGTTGATAAAATACGAGAAATATCATTAATTATCCATTTAAACTCGGGAAAATGCGTTTCAAGCGCCCATATTTTTTAGAAAAATTACGGGGGAGCATGCCCCCGGACCCCCTACCATTTGTTCGCCTTCCGGCGCTCGGCGAGTTGCCTCACTAGAAAAAAGACCCAAGCTACGCCAATGAACAACAAGATGGAACAATTAGAAAACAATTTACATAAGACATAGAGCAATCTACCCATCATGTATACATGCAATTCATCTTAATTACCAAACATAAACACATGTATATTAATAGCAGAATCATACAAACAAAACAAAAAAGATTTGTCCCTTTCTTTTCTTTCTTTGTTAATAGGTATCATACAAAAAAAGTTGTTTTTCCTTTTTTCTTTCCTTTTTCCCTTTTTAATAGGTATGATATAATTTGGAATAGTCAAATTATGGCTTTATATTTAAGCTATTATTATTTATAATATTAATGATGATGAATTGGCATAGCATGATGGATAGACTAAACTTACATTTAACACACAATATATACAACATGTAAACTCAAATTATGAAATCAAAATCACTAATTAAGTGAGGTCCACCATATCAATATGAATTAACTCTTTTTCAGTATATATATTTATGATTGAATAAAGGGAATTTGGGAGAGATGGAGGAAGAAGAGACAAATAAGTAAATAAGGGGGAAAATATCTAAACAAAATAGTGATTGTGATTGAGATGGGCAAGTACAAATTGGGTAAAAGGGGGGAGGGGGAAGGGAGACCTGAATAATTGAAAGATTTACAGCTATTAATTAAACTGAAAAATTTAAAGATTTGGAGCTATATATTGGAAGACTTTTCAATGTCATATAACCAAATACAGAGAAAAGGAAAATTTATTGAATCATGTGAATCTTCTACTACCAGTAATGAAATGGTGAACAGCATCGAATATCTCAGTATTCTCTACAGTAAGGATTGGTGAGCCTTTCAATAATATATCCAAATTTAAAACATCTTGAAACTTTCTTAGAGAATTAAAAAGTTGTATTCTGTGTCTTATGAACAATGGACAAACATAAAAATAATGGAAATTATTTTCAATTGCATCCCCACAGGCACACTGGGAGCTGTCGGACAGATGAGACTGACACAAATGGTGATTTAAGCTGCTTGCTTCATTTCGAAGTTGGCAATGCCAAATATTTAAGCTGCGAGAACCAATAGAGTAGAAGCTAGGAGATTTATCAGCATCTTCATTAAGTTTAATCTTGAATGAAGATAATGACTGAAAGTTCCTAGTATCATTATCTAGTTTGTTCCATAAATCCAGAACAGTTGGAAAAAAGCTATCCTTATATGACTTGGTGCGGCATTGGGGAGGGGTGAAGAATCTGGGGTTTCTAACCATGTAGTTAGGTTCAATACTAATATAAGAAATAATATTATTTGTTATATAGTTGGGTAGCTCTCCTTCCAGAGCTTTGAACATTAGAATAAGTTTTTGCTTCTTACGTCTGTTTTGCAAGGAGTCCCACCCTAATTCGCCATAAAACTTAACCCTTGAGGTACCCTTTCGAAGACCTGTAACAATTCTGGCTGATTCATATTGCACTGATTCAATAAGATCAGACTGTTCTCTTATGCAATTATCCCAAATTACACTTCCGTATTCTAGTATAGGTCTTATAAAACCAAAATAAAGCTTTTATAGTGAGTTCCTATCAAGGTTATGTTTCATCATGTGCAAAATATTAAGACGAGAGCAAGCTTTTTTATAAATTTCATTTATATGATCTTTCCAGGTAGTGATTGCATATCATACTAAATAATGTCGGTCAAAAGTTGTCAATATTAAATTGATTTTACTCTCGTCATTATTGAGTTATACAATGAAGCAATATTGTCAAATTCATTACATGTATATACATGTTATTGTTATATAAGTAAGGACAATACACAGTAATGAGTCTTACACACTGTGTTAATGAGTTTACACAGACTCGGTTTTCTATGCCATGTCTACTGTATATAGGTTAATATGTTACCTAGTGACATGAAATAATACCTCTATATCACAATCATTGATTTTGATTTTTATGCAGTTGGTTGCTATGACGAAAATTGTTTATACTTGCTGCTGTGTTGGTGAAAAAACGCAAACAGAATACTGAAATTAATTATATTTTTAAAATTCAAAAATCTAATTTTTACATGCATTTACATCGTTGTGTGTTTAGTCATGTAAAGAACTCCTGTATGCTAATGGTACCGCCTCTAGCAATCCTGTAAAATAAAGTAGAACACACAATTTAGGTTTAAACAGTATAATATCAGTGCAACATATTATGTTTAATGGCTTCACTTGGATGAGTATGTCGTGGATGAGTATGTCGTGGATGAAACTGCAAGTGTAAATAAACGATAAAACGGTACAATTTTAAATATATTAAGATCACAAGAAATGATGTGTTTGTTCGTTGGAACACTCACATGACATATAACCTTGACGAACAACAAATAACCTTGACGAACAACAAATAAGGCTGATTAACTTTTTTCTGTGTAGTTTTTTAATCATTTTCTACAAGGTGTGTTATTTGCAAAAATATGATGTGGTTTAATTAACTATCTATCTCATCTTGAAACCAGGAAAGTCATATAACAATAATTGAGAGTGCGATGACACGAGAAAGCCTATGTATGTATATGTACGCCAGGAGGACACGAGAAACCCTATGTATGTATATGTACGCCAGGAGGACAGGGGAATGTATATATCGTAAACTGAATGGGTTTTTATGTTCTGAAAGACCATTCATTATAGGTCATTTCTGTAAAGTTTGGATCAAATTAATTTGAGAATGTATGTGTTAATAGATTGTTGACCCAATCATACATACAAGAACTGTTTGTAAAAACCACTCATGTCAATTGTGGTTTCATGTCTGATAGAAAAGTTTGTAGAAACCACTCATGTCAATTGTGGCTTCATGTGTTATAGAAAAGTTTGTAAAAACCACTCATGTCAATTGTGGCTTCATGTGTTATAGAAAAGTTTGTAAAAACCACTCATTTCAATTGTGGCTTCATGTGTTATAGAAAACCACTCATGCCAATTGTGGCTTCAAGTGTTATAGAAAACCACTCATGTCAATTGTGGCTTCATGTGTTATAGAAAACCACTCATGTCAATTGTGGCTTCATGTGTTATAGAAAAGTTTGTAAAAACCACTCATTTCAATTGTGGCTTCATGTGCTATAGAAAACCACTCATGCCAATTGTGGCTTCATGTGTTATAGAAAACCTATCATGCCAATTGTGGCTTCATGTGTTATAGAAAGGTTTGTTGATACCAATGGGGTAATGAGAAGCCGTAAGTCCATGGACAGACAATAAAATGGCTGCCAAATGAAAAAAGGGCACGTAGACAAAACACTAAACAGGAAAATAATGATTGAGCAACACTAATCCTATAAGACCAGTCTTGAATTCAGGTGCTGTGGAAGGGTAAGTAAGTCCTGCTCATACTGATTTTCATATTGTAGATATTAGGAAACTATTATACGCCACGAATGTACATACATATAACAATCCATGACCGTCAAATGAAAATGAGTACTTTTTAACAATCAACAATGAGTACTCTTTAACAATCAACATTTCTTCTTCCTAGACTACTTAAAGTCTAACTTTATAAGTCCAGAGTAATATTTTATTTTTAAATTTGATATCATCATGAATAAGAATTATTTTATCCAATAATAGACATGAGCTAATTTCAATGGGTTTTCTTTTATTTTGTAATCCCGTAAAAAGAAAGTTAACAAAAACAAATAATGCAATGTGTGTGTTAAAAGCCTCCTGATATACCTTATGGTATATTACTATAAATAAACGTTAGAGAATACCGAAGTGCAATCACAAATGGACAATCCAGAGAACTGGCAACATAACTACACAAGACAAAGAAATACAAAACAAAAACACAACACAATATGTGTTGAACAACACTACGCAAACAAGCACAAATGGCGTAAATAAGATATGAGCCCTCCTACACACAACAGGAGGTAAAGACGAACCGACCATCGTTTCTATGAGGAAACCGTAACGGACATCACGAGAGCGGAACTCAGAACGTAGAGACATATAATAGGAGAACACACAAATTAAAAATATGAGCAACACAGACCCCACCAAAAACAAACTAGAGGCTCAGCCCACTGAGCCTGTATCGCTCACCTGACAATAGAATGATACTGAAGCAAATTTCAAAGGGAGATAATCATTACCTTAAAAAACAGCAGCCATCTTGAATGGAGGGTGGGGCTGTCGGACACAATTTTGAAAGGGACACACCCAGGGACCATCTATGCCAAGTTTGGCTCCATTTGGCCAAGCTGTTTCAGAGGAGAAGATTTTGTTAACATTAGCCAATCAGAAAAAAGAATTAATCTTGGCGGCCATGTTTGCTCGCTGAATGGAACCAAATGAAGAAGCTTTATAGAGGATCTTACCTAGATGCTTCCTGACAAGTTTGGCTCCATTTTGCCAAGCAGTTTCAGAGGAGAAGATTTTTTTAAACAATAGCCAATCAGAAACAAGAATTGCTCTTGGCGGCCATATTTGTTGGTAGAACGGAACGAAATGGAGAAACTTTATAGAGGACCTTACATAGATGCTTACTGCCAAGTTTGGTTCTATTTGGCCAAGTTGTTTCAGAGGAGAAGATTAAAATATGAAAAAATTAACGGACGGACGACGGACGCCAAGTGATGGCAATACCTCACATGGCGCTAAAAAATGATAAAAAAAGGACAATAACTCCTAGACGGGTAATCAGATTTAATTCAAAATTGCAGGGCATGTAGATCTTGACAAGCTGAACATGTTTTCAGTTTACACTTAACATCTATCTCTTATAGTTTTTGAAATAAAGGATGAAAAGTATTAACATTTTTTAAATTTGATGAAAAAAGGGCAATAACTTCAAGATGGGTAATCAGATCTACTTTAAAATTGCAGGCTAGGTAGATCTTGACATGCTGAACATGTTTGCTGCTTAAACTTAACATCTATCTCTTATAGTTTTTGAAATAAAATAAAGGACAAAAGGTATTAACATTTTGAAAATTTGACGAAAAAAGAGCAATAACTCCAAATTGGGTACTCAGATTAACTTCAAAATTGCAGGGTAGATAGATTTTTGCAATTTAAACTTAACCTTTATCTCTAATAGTTTTTGAATATCAGACAAAAATGTTTAAATTAAAAAAATAATAATGAAAAAAGGGCAATAACTCCTAGACGTGTAATCAGATTTAATTCAAAATTGCAGGGCATGTAGATATTGACATGCTGCACATGTTTGCTGTTTAAACTTAACGTCTATCTCTTATAGTTTTTGAAATAAAAAACGAAAAGCATTACAATTTTGAAAATTTGATGAAAAAAGGGCAATAACTCCAAGATAGGTAATCAGATTTTCTGCACAATTTCAGGGTAGTTAGATCGTGCTGTGTTGATCATTTTTACCCCGTCAGATTTCTGATATTATTAACGGTTTTTGAGTTATTACCAAAAAACGTGCAATTTTACCATATGTTCTATATTTAGTAACAGCGGCCATGTTTTTTGGCCGAATGGAATCAAATGAAGAAGTTTTATAGAGGATCTTACATAGATGCTTCCTGCCAAGTTTGGCTCTATTTGGCCAAGCAGTTTCAGAGGAGAAGATTGTTTTAACATTAGCCAATTAGAAACAAGAATTGCCCCTGGCGGCCATATTTGTTGGCAGAATGGGACGAAATGAAGAAACTTTATAGAGGACCTTATATAGATGCTTTCTGCCAAGTTTGGTTCCATTTGGTCCAGTTGTTTCAGAGGAGTAGATTAAAATATGAAAAGTTAACGGACGGACGACGGACGCCAAGTGATGGCAATACCTCACATGACCCTGGGTCAGGTGAGCTAAAAACCGAGGGTGAACTCAGGTGCTCGTGAGGGGTAAGTAGTTCCTGCTTCTTTAAAGACACCCGCCGTAAAATATGTCTTTACATAGCAAATATAACCATGACAACATCAGCTTTCTTTTGTTTCGTTCAACTGCAATATACTAGATTTTAAGTTTCTCGTGTCGCATGATGAAGTGTGTTTGCAAGTGCTTTAAATAATCATTAGAGAAAACCGAAAGGACAACCAAGAATGGAGAGTCCAGAGGCACTGGCAACACTGAATGTAGTGGTTAATTTTAGATCTGTTAGAATACTGAATTGTTCATGTAAATAAATTGTATGTCCATGAGAAATCATAATGATCCACGTTCGTCACACAATACTACATAGTCTCCTGAACGGCATATAACGACACCTTAAAGTTTTATATACCCCCTTTGTATTCTTGTTTTAATTCTACGGAAAATGTATGGAACAACACCACGCTTTTTTACTACAATTTAATTTTCTTTAAATGTGCGTGTCGAATTTACTTATATTATTTTTGTTTCATGTATAATATTAACTAATTATAGATTCCTCTACTGATTTTGTAGGCAAATTGAGCATTCCGCAACGTCCACTCGACTGACTACAAAAATATTTTTTTTATTTCGAATAATTTTCAAATCTTACATTTAACAAATAAATTAAAATTGTGGCATTCGATGTAACTTATACAGTCAGCATAACATTTCGAAATGAAAAGTCCCCTTGTAAAACATGGTGATCTTTAGGTTCAATATAGGATTTGAACAAATACACTTAATCTTAATTAGATGATTTCAAATGGGTTAATATATAACACATCCTGTTTTTCTAATCATAAGACTAATCATGAAAATAACAATCTACACAATTAAAATCAGTATGTCATTTAATAAGTCATCTGAGATTGTTTGAATGCAGTTTTATATAGCAATTCGCTCAAACAATATCTATGGTGCGAATATTACCGTTTTGTCTCATGTGGTGTTTTTAGCATTTCATTTAACCGTTTTGTCTCGTGTGGTGTTTTCTAACATGTTATGGTACCGTTTTGCTTCCTGTGGTACTTCTATCATGTCATTCTACCGTTTTCTACTGAGTGGTGCTTTCTGGCATGTCATTTTACCGTTTTGTCTCGTGTGGTGTTTTCTGGCATGTCATTTTACCGTTTTGTCTCGTGTGGTGTTTTCTATCATGTCATTTTACCGTTTTGTCTTGTGTGGTACTTTCTAGCATGTCATTTTACCGTTTTGTCTCGTGTGGTACTTTCTAGCATGTCATTTTACCGTTTTGTCTTGTGTGGTACTTTCTAGCATGTCATTTTACCGTTTTGTCTTGTGTGGTACTTTCTAGCATGTCATTTTACCGTTTTGTCTCGTGTGGTACTTTCTAGCATGTCATTCTACCGTTTTGTCTCGTGTGTTGTTTTCTAACATGTTATGGTACTGTCTTGTCTCATGTGGTGTTTTCTAGCATGTCATTCTACTGTTTTGTCTCGTGTGGTGTTTTCTAACATGTTATGGTACTGTCTAGTCTCATGTGGTGTTTTCTAACATGTTATGGTACTGTTTTGTCTCATGTGGTGTTTTCTAACATGTTATGGTACTGTTTTGTCTCATGTGGTGTTTTCTAACATGTTATGGTACTGTTTTGTCTCGTGTGATGCTTTATGAACATGCTATGGTACTGTCTTGTCTCATGTGGTGTTTTCTAGCATGTCATTCTACTGTTTTGTCTCGTGTGGTGTTTTCTAACATGTTATGGTACTGTCTAGTCTCATGTGGTGTTTTCTAACATGTTATGGTACTGTTTTGTCTCATGTGGTGTTTTCTAACATGTTATGGTACTGTTTTGTCTCATGTGGTGTTTTCTAACATGTTATGGTACTGTTTTGTCTCGTGTGGTGTTTTCTAACATGTTATGGTACTGTTTTGTCTCGTGTGGTGTTTTATTAACATGCTATGGTACTGTCTTGTCTCATGTGGTGTTTTCTAACATGTTATGGTACTGTTTTGTTTCGTGTGGTGTTTTCTAACATGTTATGGTACTGTTTTGTCTCGTGTGGTGTTTTCTAACATGTTATGGTACTGTTTTGTCTCGTGTGATGCTTTATTAACATGCTATGGTACTGTCTTGTCTCATGTGGTGTTTTCTAACATGTTATGGTACTGTTTTGTCTCGTGTGGTGTTTTCTAACATGTTATGGTACTGTTTTGTCTCATGTGGTGTTTTCTAACATGTTATGGTACTGTTTTGTCTCATGTGGTGTTTTCTAACATGTTATGGTACTGTTTTGTCTCGTGTGGTGTTTTCTAACATGTTATGGTACTGTTTTGTCTCGTGTGGTGTTTTATTAACATGCTATGGTACTGTCTTGTCTCATGTGGTGTTTTCTAACATGTTATGGTACTGTTTTGTTTCGTGTGGTGTTTTCTAACATGTTATGGTACTGTTTTGTCTCGTGTGGTGTTTTCTAACATGTTATGGTACTGTTTTGTCTCGTGTGATGCTTTATTAACATGCTATGGTACTGTCTTGTCTCATGTGGTGTTTTCTAACATGTTATGGTACTGTTTTGTCTCGTGTGGTGTTTTCTAACATGTTATGGTACTGTTTTGTCTCATGTGGTGTTTTCTAACATGTTATGGTACTGTTTTGTCTCGTGTGATGCTTTATTAACATGCTATGGTACTGTCTTGTCTCATGTGGTGTTTTCTAACATGTTATGGTACTGTTTTGTCTCGTGTGGTGTTTTCTAACATGTTATGTATCATGTGGTGTTTTCTAACATGTTATGGTACTGTTTTGTCTCGTGTGATGCTTTATTAACATGCTATGGTACTGTCTTGTCTCATGTGGTGTTTTCTAACATGTTATGGTACTGTTTTGTCTCGTGTGGTGTTTTCTAACATGTTATGGTACTGTTTTGTCTCATGTGGTGTTTTCTAACATGTTATGGTACTGTTTTGTCTCATGTGGTGTTTTCTAACATGTTATGGTACTGTTTTGTTTCGTGTGGTGTTTTCTAACATGTTATGGTACTGTTTTGTCTCGTGTGGTGTTTTCTAACATGTTATGGTACTGTTTTGTTTCGTGTGGTGTTTTCTAACATGTTATGATACTGTTTTGTCTCATGTGGTGTTTTCTAACATGTTATGGTACTGTCTTGTCTCATGTGGTGTTTTCTAGCATGTCATTCTACTGTTTTGTCTCGTGTGGTGTTTTCTAACATGTTATGGTACTGTCTAGTCTCATGTGGTGTTTTCTAACATGTTATGGTACTGTTTTGTCTCATGTGGTGTTTTCTAACATGTTATGGTACTGTTTTGTCTCGTGTGGTGTTTTCTAACATGTTATGGTACTGTTTTGTCTCATGTGGTATTTTCTAACATGTTATGGTACTGTTTTGTCTCGTGTGATGCTTTATTAACATGCTATGGTACTGTCTTGTCTCATGTGGTGTTTTCTAACATGTTATGGTACTGTTTTGTCTCGTGTGGTGTTTTCTAACATGTTATGGTACTGTTTTGTCTCATGTGGTGTTTTCTAACATGTTATGGTACTGTTTTGTCTCGTGTGATGCTTTATTAACATGCTATGGTACTGTCTTGTCTCATGTGGTGTTTTCTAACATGTTATGGTACTGTTTTGTCTCGTGTGGTGTTTTCTAACATGTTATGGTACTGTTTTGTCTCGTGTGGTGTTTTCTAACATGTTATGGTACTGTTTTGTCTCATGTGGTGTTTTCTAACATGTTATGGTACTGTTTTGTCTCATGTGGTGTTTTCTAACATGTTATGGTACTGTTTTGTCTCGTGTGTTGTTTTCTAACATGTTATGGTACTGTCTTGTCTCATGTGGTACTTTCTAGCATGTCATTTTACCGTTTTGCCTCCTGTGGTACTTCTATCATGTCATTTTACCGTTTTGTCTCGTGTGGTACTTTCTATCATGTCATTTTACCGTTTTGTCTCGTGTGGTACTTTCTAGCATGTCATTTTACCGTTTTGTCTCGTGTGGTACTTTCTATCATGTCATTTTACCGTTTTGTCTCGTGTGGTACTTTCTAGCATGTCATTTTACCGTTTTGTCTCGTGTGGTGTTTTCTAACATGTTATGGTACTGTTTTGTCTCATGTGGTGTTTTCTAACATGTTATGGTACTGTTTTGTCTCATGTGGTGTTTTCTAACATGTTATGGTACTGTTTTGTTTCGTGTGGTGTTTTCTAACATGTTATGGTACTGTTTTGTCTCGTGTGTTGTTTTCTAACATGTTATGGTACTGTCTTGTCTCATGTGGTACTTTCTAGCATGTCATTTTACCGTTTTGCCTCCTGTGGTTCTTCTATCATGTCATTTAACCGTTTTGTCTCGTGTGGTACTTTCTATCATGTCATTTTACCGTTTTGTCTCGTGTGGTACTTTCTAGCATGTCATTTTACCGTTTTGTCTGGTGTGGTGCTTTATTAACATGTTATGGTACCGTTTTGTCTCGTGTGGTACTTTCTAGCATGTCATTTTACCGTTTTGCCTCCTGTGGTACTTCTATCATGTCATTTTACCGTTTTGTCTCGTGTGGTACTTTCTATCATGTTATTTTACCGTTTTGTCTCGTGTGGTACTTTCTAGCATGTCATTTTACCGTTTTGTCTCGTGTGGTACTTTCTATCATGTCATTTTACCGTTTTGTCTCGTGTGGTACTTTCTATCATGTCATTTTACCGTTTTGTCTCGTGTGGTACTTTCTATCATGTTATTTTACCGTTTTGTCTCGTGTGGTACTTTCTAGCATGTCATTTTACCGTTTTGTCTCGTGTGGTACTTTCTATCATGTCATTTTACCGTTTTGTCTCGTGTGGTACTTTCTAGCATGTCATTTTACCGTTTTGTCTCGTGTGGTACTTTCTAGCATGTCATTTTACCGTTTTGTCTCGTGTGGTACTTTCTAGCATGTCATTTTACCGTTTTGTCTCGTGTGGTACTTTGTAGCATGTCATTTTACCGTTTTGTCTCATGTGGTACTTCTATCATGTCATTGTACCGTTTTCTACTGAGTGGTATCTGTAAACATTGTGAACATTGATGAACTCTTTATTCAGTTAATACTTGATGTAACCAGTCCATGCATACCAATAGTATTTCAGTCGTCAACAGCACTATACAACATAGAGGCATTATCGAGAGGATTATGTTTTGCATTACACAAAGAAAGATGTAGGAGAATGGAAATAATGGTTCGGTAGGAGGGTACTGTGTGCCTAGGGCTCCTGTCAGATATATATAAACCCATATTACTCTATTATGATTTACATTTTATTTATATAGCCTAGTAGGTTGATTGATTGATTGATTGGTGTTTAACGTCCAGCGAGCAATTTTTCAGCTATATTCAGGACGATCTAGTAGGAAGGTTAATGGATATTTTTAGATTTAAGTCTGTATATTACAACCCTTAAGAGTTAAGCTCTTTTGTTTTTACTAGTAATTTCCCCTGAGATAAGACTTGAATTCTGTTTTACTTAATTTAAGGTTAATTACTTTTTCACCATACGTAATATATTTTTAGATTTTCAATCTGTGCTCCCGATCTTGACAGCTGAAATTTCAACTGTATGCCATATCAGTTCGTTTTATATGATAAAGTGGAACCAATAAGCTTAGAACAGTGTCTAGTATAGATTAGTTTTCACAGTTTTCCGGTTGTTGACTGATTTTGTGTTTATATAATTATGAGTTTTGACTTTCCCTTTGTAAGATTGTTCGGAGTTCGGTAATTTTGTTATTACCCTTATTTAGACTGTGAGTGATAATATTTATCCGCTCATGCATAAAAATATTAAACATCATAGCAAACGGTCATATATGTGGAGAGGACCCTTGTAAATTGTTATAATTTGTGTCCAATCCAATTGTTATAATATTTAGCAATAAAATATGTTTAATCTATGAACATTGTATAGATATAGACATAAAGTAGATGTACCAACAGAAGAGTTTGTGATATTAGAATACGGCCGCGAGTGATAAATAGATAGCTACTTATTCGCTCCTTGCAAAAACATTTAGCATAGCATTCGGTCGTTTAGCACATAGTGTATATAGACACTTGTTTTCTCATTGAACTGTTGTAGGGGTGGTGGGTTCGTGACGTGCGATAGATATATATATTATTTCTTGTGGTGAAGGATTAATTCTTTATGGATTAGTGGTGTTGGACATACGATTAATAGTGCTTTTATATTAAATTTAACCGGCACCGTACAATATTGGTGTTGGACACACGCTTATGGTGCTTTTAAATTACATTCAACCTGCAATTTACAGTATATATAATCGTTAACCGTTACACACAGCACACTATCTATAGTGATTCTCCGGACATTGGAGGGAATTATTCCACAAGAAGAAGGTGCTTTCTGGCATGTCATTTTACCGTTTTGTCTCGTGTGGTACTTTCTAGCATGTCATTTTACCGTTTTGTCTCGTGTGGTACTTTCTAGCATGTCATTTTACCGTTTTGTCTCGTGTGGTACTTTCTAGCATGTCATTTTACCGTTTTGTCTCGTGTGGTGTTTTCTAACATGTTATGGTACTTCTTTTGTCTCGTGTGGTGCTTTCTAACATGTTATGGTACTGCTTTTGTCTCGTGTGGTGCTTTCTAACATGTTATGGTACTGTTTTGTCTCATGTGGTGTTTTCTAACATGTTATGGTACTGTTTTGTCTCGTGTGGTGTTTTCTAACATGCTATGGTACTGTTTTATCTCGTGTGGTGTTTTCTAACATGTTATGGTACTGTCTTGTCTCATGTGGTGTTTTCTAGCATTTCATTTTACCGTTTTGTCTCCTGTGGTACTTCTTCAACTTCAACTTCAACTTCAATCAGGTTACTTAGTAACATCCGCAAGCAGACATCTCACTAAGGACTATATTTACACACGCGCACAGCAGAGCCTCAAAGTTTAAAAGAAACAACATATTTACACTGTACAAGTATATGGAAGTTTAGAATACTCCCTTGACTGCCACCTTGAATGCGTCCAAGTCCGGGACGGCTATCACAGGCGGTGGTAGTTGGTTCCACAGGATGATCGTTCGTGGAAAGAATGAATATTTATATATATTTATGTTTGTCCTTATTGTCTGAAATTTCCAAGCATGGCTGTGGCGAGTTGATGTTATTTCTGCCATAGTGGGGTGATGGTAAACCGGCACAACTATGAGGTGGTGGACTACCTTATGCATGAGTGTTACGTCTGATCTTTTTCGCCTCTGTTCTAATTTTCCCCAATTTAGATCTTTTACCATTTTCGTTGTGCTGTCAGGTTTTTTGTAGTCATGCGGCTTGTTCAGGACAAATCTTGCTGCGTTCTTTTGGACAGATTCTAATTTGTTGATGTTGCTTGTTGTATGAGGGTTCCAAATCGTTGAGCAGTATTCTAATTTTGGTCTTACAAGGCTGGTATATGCTCTATCTTTTACACTAGATGGACAGTGTTTAAGATTTCTTTTCAGGAAACCAAGTACTTTTGATGCTTTTTTGCAGGTTTGGTCGATGTGCAAGTTGTACTTGAGGTTGTTACTGAGTTCTACTCCAAGGTATGGTTGATGGTCAACTTTTTGTAGAGTCTCTCCTTTCATTTTATAAGGGAAATCGGTCTCTGATCTTTTGTTTGTCGCTTGCATTATTGCACATTTGGAAACATTGAATTCCATTGGCCATGTATCTGACCAGCCTACGAGTGTGTTCAGGTCTTCTTGCATTAGTTGATGATATTTTTCTGTGTGTATTGGTCTATATATCACACAGTCGTCTGCAAATACTCTGGCGGTGGAATGGAGATTGTCTGCGATGTCATTGATGAACACCAGGAATAATGTAGGGCCGAGTACTGTACCCTGGGGAACCCCCGATGTTACATAGGAACACCTGGAAGCTTCCCCATCTACGACTACTCTTTGGATCCTTTTACTGAGGAATGCATCAATCCATATTCTGGTGGTTCCATCAATGCCATAGTATTGGAGTTTCTCTGAGCAACTTTATCGAAAGTTTTTGCAAAGTCAAGGATTGCTATGTCGACTTGTATGTTGTTGTTCATGTCATTTTACCGTTTTCTACTGAATGGTGGTTTCTGGAATGTCATTTTACCGTTTTGTCTCGTGTGGTGTTTTCTAGCATGTCATTTTACCGTTTTGTCTCGTGTGGTGATTTATATTATGTCATTTTACCGTTTTGTCTCATGTGGTGCTTACTAGCATGTCACTTGGTTAATATTTCATAAATTTATAGCTCAACTGAACTACTATTTTCTTGTTTTTAATGAGAATTTCAGCTATATTCAAGACAATGCCAGGAATACTATAGACGAAAATAAGAGAAATTGTTTGTGTGTTGATTGAGGATAGGTGTTTTAAAAACAAACGTGTGACAATCTCAGAACTCATAACTGTCGTCTCGTCATTAGGGTGATTCGTGTATTTGATGCCATCATCACACCGACATTATCCGTCCTTTTATCTCCCGGTTGCATCAATCTGTTACTTATTCTTCTTCTTTGCTATGTATTTTATTACTAACAACAATGACATGGTACCATTTAACATATAAACTCACAAATAGATAAGATTACAAGATCTACCAAGGAACAACAAGTAAGGCATACAGGAAAGAACCAGACTGAAACAGTCATAAACAGGCAAAGCAAACAGAAAATGCCTACTATGAAATCTTAGCTGACAATACATTTAAACAAGTAAAGAATGGTGGGACTGAACAAGTAATTGCCAAAATATTGATATTAAATGGTGTCATTTAAAACTAAGTGTCTACCAACCTTTTTCTTCTAGCACCGGTTTACTGAATAATTTACCATAATATCTCTGAAAGAAAACATGCGTTGATTAATAAATGGTTATACATTATAAGTACAAACTGAAGTAGTACACAGTTAGTAAGATAATCAGAACCCCTTGTTACCCCTTGTAAAGAAGCAGATATAATAATCAGAACCCCTTGTTACCCCTTGTAAAGAAGCAGATATAAGTTAGTAAGATAATCAGAACCCCTCGTTACCCCTTGTAAAGAAGCAGATATAATAATCAGAACCCCTTGTTACCCCTTGTAAAGAAGCAGATATAAGTTAATAAGATAATCAGAACCCCTTGTTACCTCTTGTAAAGAAGCAGATATAATCACATGTATAAAGACTGAACATATTAGTTCTAATATATCAGTAATGTAGCCTCGACTTGACGATGTCATTTATGACATCACTTGACATTTATCCATTCATGATTGTTCTGTAGAGTCTTTATTATGTTACCGTGACTACTGTTTCCATTGACTGCAATACTATTTTTGTATGTCCTGCCCCCTTACTGTTTTCGCTGACTTCAGTACTATTGTATGTCCTGTTACCATGGCTACTGTTTCCACTGACTTCAATACTATTGCATGTCCTGGTACCATTACTACTGTTTCCACTGACATCTATACTATTACATGTCCTGGTACCATTACTACTGTTTCCACTGACATCTATACTATTGCATGTCCTGGTACCATTACTACTGTTTCCACTGACATATATACTATTACATGTCCTGGTACCATTACTACTGTTTCCACTGACATCTATACTATTGCATGTCCTGGTACCATTACTACTGTTTCCACTGACATCTATACTATTACATGTCCTGGTACCATGACTACTGTTTCCACTGACATCTATACTATTGCATGTCCTGGTACCATGACTACTGTTTCCACTGACATCTATACTATTACATGTCCTGGTACCATTACTACTGTTTCCACTGACATCTATACTATTGCATGTCCTGGTACCATTACTACTGTTTCCACTGACATCTATACTATTGCATGTCCTGGTACCATTACTACTGTTTCCACTGACTTCCATGCTATTACATGTCCTGGTACCATTACTACTGTTTCCACTGACATCTATACTATTGCATGTCCTGGTACCATTACTACTGTTTCCACTGACATCTATACTATTGCATGTCCTGGTACCATTACTACTGTTTCCACTGACATCTATACTATTACATGTCCTGGTACCATGACTACTGTTTCCACTGACATCTATACTATTACATGTCCTGGTACCATGACTACTGTTTCCACTGACATCTATACTATTACATGTCCTGGTACCATTACTACTGTTTCCACTGACATCTATACTATTGCATGTCCTGGTACCATTACTACTGTTTCCACTGACATCTATACTATTGCATGTCCTGGTACCATTACTACTGCTTCCACTGACATCTATACTATTACATGTCCTGGTACCATGACTACTGTTTCCACTGACATCTATACTATTACATGTCCTGGTACCATGACTACTGTTTCCACTGACATCTATACTATTACATGTCCTGGTACCATGACTACTGTTTCCACTGACATCTATACTATTGCATGTCTTGGTACCATTACTACTGTTTCCACTGACATCTATACTATTGCATGTCCTGGTAACATTACTACTGTTTCCACTGACATATATAGTATTACATGTCCTGGTACCATGACTACTGTTTCCACTGACATCTATACTATTGCATGTCCTGGTACCTTTACTACTGTTTCCACTGACATATATAGTATTACATGTCTTGGTACCATTACTACTGTTTCCACTGACATCTATACTATTGCATGTCCTGGTACCATGACTACTGTTTCCACTGACATCTATACTATTACATGTCCTGGTACCATTACTACTGTTTCCACTGACATCTATACTATTGCATGTCCTGGTACCATGGCTACTGTTTCCACTGACATCTATACTATTACATGTCCTGGTACCATTACTACTGTTTCCACTGACATCTATACTATTGCATGTCCTGGTACCATGACTACTGTTTCCACTGACATCTATACTATTGCATGTCCTGGTAACATGACTACTGTTTCCACTGACATATATACTATTGCATGTCCTTGTACCATGATTACTGTTTCCACTGACATCTATACTATTGCATGTCCTGGTACCATTACTACTGCTTCCACTGACATCTATACTATTGCATGTCCTGGTACCATGACTACTGTTTCCACTGATATCTATACTATTGCATGTCCTGGTATCATTACTACTGTTTCCACTGACATCTATACTATTGCATGTCCTGGTACCATGACTACTGTTTCCACTGACATCTATACTATTGCATGTCCTGGAACCATGACTATTGTTTCCACTGACATCTATACTATTACATGTCCTGGTACCATTACTACTGTTTCCACTGACATCTATACTATTGCATGTCCTGGTACCATGGCTACTGTTTCCACTGACATCTATACTATTGCATGTCCTGGTACCATTACTACTGTTTCCACTGACATATATACTATTACATGTCCTGGTACCATGCCTATTGTTTCCACTGACATCTATACTATTGCATGTCCTGGTACCATTACTACTGTTTCCACTGACATCTATACTATTGCATGTCCTGGTACCATTACTACTATTTCCACTGACATCTATACTATTGCATGTCCTGGTACCATGACTACTGTTTCCACTGACATCTATACTATTGCATGTCCTGGTACCATTACTACTGTTTCCACTGACATCTATACTATTGCATGTCCTGGTACCATTACTACTGTTTCCACTGACATCTATACTATTGCATGTCCTGGTACCATGACTACTGTTTCCATTGACATCTATACTATTGCATGTCCTGGTACCATGACTACTGTTTCCACTGACATCTATACTATTGCATGTCCTGGTACCATTACTACTGTTTCCACTGACATATATACTATTGCATGTCCTGGTACCATGACTACTGTTTCCACTGACATTTATACTATTGCATGTCCTGGTACCATTACTACTGTTTCCACTGACATCTATACTATTGCATGTCCTGGTACCATGACTACTGTTTCCACTGACATCTATACCATTGCATGTCCTGGTACCATGACTACTGTTTCCACTGACATCTATACTATTGCATGTCCTGGTACCATGACTACTGTTTCCACTGACTTCCATACTATTACATGTCCTGGTACCATGACTACTGTTTCCACTGACATATATACTATTGCATGTCCTGGTACCATGACTACTGTTTCCACTGACATCTATACTATTACATGTCATGGTACCATGACTACTGTTTCCACTGACATCTATACTATTGCATGTCCTGGTACCATGACTACTGTTTCCACTGACTTCCATACTATTACATGTCCTGGTACCATGACTACTGTTTCCACTGACATATATACTATTGCATGTCCTGGTACCATTACTACTGTTTCCACTGACATCTATACTATTGCATGTCCTGGTACCATGACTACTGTTTCCATTGACATCTATACTATTGCATGTCCTGATACCATGACAACTGTTTCCACTGACATCTATACTATTGCATGTCCTGGTACCATGACTACTGTTTCCACTGACATCTATACTATTGCATGTCCTGGTACCATGACTACTGTTTCCATTGACATCTATACTATTGCATGTCCTGGTACCATGACTACTGTTTCCACTGACATCTATACTATTGCATGTCCTGGTACCATGACTACTGTTTCCACTGACTTCAATACTATTACATGTCATGGTACCATGACTACTGTTTCCACTGACATCTATACTATTACATGTCCTGGTACCATTACTACTGTTTCCACTGACATCTATACTATTGCATGTCCTGGTACCATGGCTACTGTTTCCACTGACATCTATACTATTGCATGTCCTGGTACCATTACTACTGTTTCCACTGACATCTATACTATTGCATGTCCTGGTACCATTACTACTGTTTCCACTGATATCTATACTATTGCATGTCCTGGTACCATTACTACTGTTTCCACTGACATCTATACTATTGCATGTCCTGGTACCATTACTACTGTTTCCACTGACATCTATACTATTACATGTCCTGGTACCATTACTACTGTTTCCACTGACTTCCATACTATTACATGTCCTGGTACCATGACTACTGTTTCCACTGACATCTATACTATTGCATGTCCTGGTACCATTACTACTGTTTCCACTGACTTCCATACTATTACATGTCCTGGTACCATTACTACTGTTACCACTGACATCTATACTATTACATGTCCTGGTACCATTACTACTGTTTCCACTGACATCTATACTATTGCATGTCCTGGTACCATTACTACTGTTTCCACTGATATCTATACTATTGCATGTCCTGGTACCATTACTACTGTTTCCACTGACATCTATACTATTGCATGTCCTGGTACCATTACTACTGTTTCCACTGACATATATACTATTGCATGTCCTGGTACCATGACTACTGTTTCCACTGACTTCCATACTATTACATGTCCTGGTACCATTACTACTGTTTCCACTGACATCTATACTATTGCATGTCCTGGTACCATGACTACTGTTTCCACTGACATCTATACTATTGCATGTCCTGGTACCATGACTACTGTTTCCACTGACATCTATACTATTGCATGTCCTGGTACCATGACTACTGTTTCCACTGACTTCCATACTATTACATGTCCTGGTACCATGACTACTGTTTCCACTGACATATATACTATTGCATGTCCTGGTACCATTACTACTGTTTCCACTGACATCTATACTATTGCATGTCCTGGTACCATGACAACTGTTTCCATTGACATCTATACTATTGCATGTCCTGGTACCATGACTACTGTTTCCACTGACATCTATACTATTGCATGTCCTGGTACCATGACTACTGTTTCCACTGACTGCAATACTATTACATGTCATGGTACCATGACTACTGTTTCCATTGACATCTATGCTATTGCATGTCCTGGTACCATTACTACTGTTTCCACTGACATCTATACTATTGCATGTCCTGGTACCATGACTACTGTTTCCACTGATATCTATACTATTGCATGTCCTGGTACCATTACTACTGTTTCCACTGACTTCAATACTATTGCATGTCCTGGTACCATGACTACTGTTTCCACTGACATCTATACTATTGCATGTCCTGGTACCATGATTACTGTTTCCACTGACATTTATACTATTACATGTCCTGGTACCATGACTACTGTTTCCACTGACATCTATACTATTGCATGTCCTGGTACCATGACTACTGTTTCCACTGACTTCAATACTATTACATGTCCTGGTACCATGACTACTGTTTCCACTGACATCTATACTATTACATGTCCTGGTACCATTACTACTGTTTCCACTGACATCTATACTATTACATGTCCTGGTACCATTACTACTGTTTCCACTGACATCTATACTATTGCATGTCCTGGTACCATGACTACTGTTTCCACTGACATCTATACTATTGCATGTCCTGGTACCATTACTACTGTTTCCACTGACATCTATACTATTGCATGTCCTGGTACCATTACTACTGTTTCCACTGACATATATACTATTGCATGTCTTGGTACCATGACTACTGTTTCCACTGACATCTATACTATTGCATGTCCTGGTACCATTACTACTGTTTCCACTGACATCTATACTATTGCATGTCCTGGTACCATGACTACTGTTTCCACTGACATCTATACCATTGCATGTCCTGGTACCATGACTACTGTTTCCACTGACATCTATACTATTGCATGTCCTGGTACCATGACTACTGTTTCCACTGACTTCCATACTATTACATGTCCTGGTACCATGACTACTGTTTCCACTGACATATATACTATTGCATGTCCTGGTACCATGACTACTGTTTCCACTGACTTCCATACTATTACATGTCCTGGTACCATTACTACTGTTTCCACTGACATCTATACTATTGCATGTCCTGGTACCATGACTACTGTTTCCACTGACATCTATACTATTACATGTCCTGGTACCATGACTACTGTTTCCACTGACATCTATACTATTGCATGTCCTGGTACCATGACTACTGTTTCCACTGACTTCAATACTATTACATGTCCTGGTACCATGACTACTGTTTCCACTGACATCTATACTATTACATGTCCTGGTACCATGACTATTGTTTCCATTGACATCTATGCTATTGCATGTCCTGGTACCATTACTACTGTTTCCACTGACATCTATACTATTACATGTCCTGGTACCATTACTACTGTTTCCACTGACATCTATACTATTGCATGTCCTGGTACCATGACTACTGTTTCCACTGACATCTATACTATTGCATGTCCTGGTACCATTACTACTGTTTCCACTGACATATATACTATTGCATGTCCTGGTACCTTTACTACTGTTTCCACTGACATCTATACTATTGTATGTCCTGGTACCATTACTACTGTTACCACTGACATATATACTATTGCATGTCCTGGTACCATTACTACTGTTTCCACTGACATCTATACTATTGCATGTCCTGGTACCATGACTACTGTTTCCACTGACATCAATACTATTGCATGTCCTGGTACCATTACTACTGTTTCCACTGACATCAATACTATTGCATGTCTTGGTACCATTACTACTGTTTCCACTGACATCTATACTATTGCATGTCCTGGTACCATTACAACTGTTTCCACTGACATATATACTATTGCATGTCCTGGTACCATTACTACTGTTTCCACTGACATATATACTATTGCATGTCCTGGTACCATGACTACTGTTTCCACTGACATATATACTATTGCATGTCCTGGTACCATTACTACTGTTTCCACTGACATATATACTATTGCATGTCCTGGTACCATTACTACTGTTTCCACTGACATCTATACTATTGCATATCCTGGTACCATGACTACTGTTTCCACTGACATCTATACTATTGCATGTCCTGGTACCATGACTACTGTTTCCACTGACATATATACTATTACATGTCCTGGTACCATGACTACTGTTTCCACTGACATCTATACTATTGCATGTCCTGGTACCATGACTACTGTTTCCACTGACATATATACTATTACATGTCCTGGTACCATTACTACTGTTTCCACTGACATCTATACTATTACATGTCCTGGTACCATTACTACTGTTTCCACTGACATCTATACTATTACATGTCCTGGTACCATTACTACTGTTTCCACTGACATCTATACTATTGTATGTCCTGGTACCATGACTACTGTTTCCGCTGAATCAAATGTAATAGTTGCAATATTACTGTTTTCAATTATCTGCATATCCATATAATACCGATGGATGCTGAAGTTACGTGTTTTATTCTGCCCGTTGCCAGGTACACGTGATAAAACCTTATGTGATAAAGTTGTGTCGGTACAATTCTGGAATGGCGGATATTTTCTCGAGGCTCTGGTCTCATTAGTTTTACTACATCTTACCTGGCCAGTGTCACATAAACAAGTTACTATGGTATGTCCTGGTCCCATTAGTTTAACTACATCTTACCTGGCCAGTGTCACATAAACACGTTACTATGGTATGTCCTGGTCCCATTAGTTTAACTACATCTTACCTGGCCAGTGTCACATAAACAAGTTACTATGGTATGTCCTGGTCCCATTAGTTTAACTACATCTTACCTGGCCAGTGTCACATAAACAAGTTACTATGGTATGTCCTGGTCCCATTAGTTTAACTACATCTTACCTGGCCAGTGTCACATAAACAAGTTACTATGGTATGTCCTGGTCCCATTAGTTTGGCTGCTTGTACAGCAGCAACTACGTTTAATCCTGATGAGGCACCAACAAAAAAACCTTCTTCATGTAAAAGGCGGAACACCTATAAATAGTACAACAACAATTCATTATCAACAATCAATGTAAAATAGATGTAAAATAGATGAAAGCATTTAATACTTCAAATTGAAGAGAAATTTGAACTGCACTAATAATAAATATAATTCAATGTAACGTGATTAAATATTTAAACTTTCATTCTGACATTTAATCCTGAAGAAAGACCTATATGTAAGAAAAGTAAAACAGGTAAGCAACAGCTGTGTATAGAAGACAAACATACACAACAACAGCTGTGTAGAAGACAAACATACACAACAACAGCTGTGTATAGAAGAGAAACATACACAACAACAGCTGTGTATAGAAGACAAACATACACAACAACAGCTGTGTATAGAAGATAAACATACACAACAACAGCTGTGTATAGAAGACAAACATACACAACAACAGCTGTGAATAGAAGACAAACATACACAACAACAGCTGTGAATAGAAGACAAACATACACAACAACAGCTGTGTATAGAAGACAAACATACACAACAACAGCTGTGTATAAAAGACAAACATACACAACAACAGCTGTGTATAGAAGATAAACATACACAACAACAGCTGTGTATAGAAGACAAACATACACAACAACAGCTATGTATAGAAGACAAACATACACAACAACAGTTGTGTATAGAAGACAAACATACACAACAACAGCTATGTATAGAAGACAAACTTACACAACAACAGCTGTGTATAGAAGACAAACATACACAACAACAGCTGTGTATAGAAGACAAACATACACAACAAAAGCTGTGTATAGAAGATAAACATACACAACAACAGCTGTGCATAGAAGACAAACATACACAACAACAGCTGTATATAGAAGACAAACATACACAACAACAGCTGTGTATAGAAGACAAACATACACAACAACAGCTGTGTATAGAAGACAAACATACACAACAACAGCTGTATATAGAAGAAAAACATACACAACAACAGCTGTGTATAGAAGACAAACATACACAACAACAGCTGTGTATAGAGGACAAACATACACAACAACAGCTGTGTATAGAGGACAAACATACACAACAACAGCTGTGTATAGAAGACAAACATACACAACAACAGCTGTGTATAGAAGACAAACATACACAACAACAGCTGTGTATAGAAGACAAACATATACAACAACAGCTGTGAATAGAAGACAAACATATACAACAACAGCTGTGTATAGAAGACAAACATACACAACAACAGCTGTGAATAGAAGACAAACATACACAACAACAGCTGTGAATAGAAGACAAACATACATAACAACAGCTGTGTATAGAAGACAAACATACACAACAACAGCTGTGTATAAAAGACAAACATACACAACAACAGCTGTGCATAGAAGACAAACATACACAACAACAGCTATGTATAGAAGACAAACATACACAACAACAGTTGTGCATAGAAGACAAACATACACAACAACAGCTGTGTATAGAAGACAAACATACACAACAACAGCTGTGTATAGAAGACAAACATACACAACAACAGCTGTGTATAGAAGACAAACATATACAACAACAGCTGTGTATAGAAGACAAACATACACAACAACAGCTGTGTATAGAGGACAAACATACACAACAACAGCTGTGTATAGAAGACAAACATACACAACAACAGCTGTGTATAGAAGACAAACATACACAACAACAGCTGTGTATAGAAGACAAACATACACAACAACAGCTGTGTATAGAAGACAAACATACACAACAACAGCTGTGTATAGAAGACAAACATATACAACAACAGCTGTGAATAGAAGACAAACATATACAACAACAGCTGTGTATAGAAGACAAACATACACAACAACAGCTGTGTATAGAAGACAAACATACACAACAGTAGCTGTGTAGAAGACAAACATACACAACAACAGCTGTGTATAGAAGACAAACATACACAACAACAGTTATGTATAGAAGACAAACATACAAAACAACAGCTGTGTATAGAAGACAAACATACACAACAACAGCTGTGTATAGAAGACAAACATACACAACAACAGCTGTGTATAGAAGACAAACATACACAACAATAGCTGTGTAGAAGACAAACATACACAACAACAGCTGTGTATAGAAGACAAACATACACAACAACAGCTGTGTATAGAAGACAAACATACACAACAACAGCTGTGTATAGAAGACAAACATACACAACAATAGCTGTGTAGAAGACAAACATACACAACAACAGCTGTGTATAGAAGACAAACATACACAACAACAGCTGTGTATAGAAGACAAACATACACAACAACAGCTGTGTATAGAAGACAAACATACACAACAACAGCTGTGTATAGAAGACAAACATACACAACAACAGCTGTGTATAGAAGACAAACATACACAACAATAGCTGTATATAGAAGACAAACATACACAACAACAGCTGCATATAGAAGACAAACATACACAACAACAGCTGTGTATAGAAGACAAACATACACAACAACAGCTGTGTATAGAAGACAAACATACACAACAACAGCTGTATATAGAAGACAAACATACACAACAACAGCTGTGTATAGAAGACAAACATACACAACAATAGCTGTGTAGAAGACAAACATCCACAACAACAGCTGTGCATAGAAGACAAACATACACAACAACAGTTGTGTATAGATGACAAACATACACAACAACAGCTATGCATAGAAGACAAACATACACAACAACAGCTGTATATAGAAGAGAAACATACACAACAACAGCTGTGTATAGAGGACAAACATACACAACAACAGCTGTGTATAGAAGACAAACATACACAACAACAGCTATGCATAGAAGACAAACATACACAACAACAGCTGTATATAGAAGAGAAAAATACACAACAACAGCTGTGTATAGAGGACAAACATACACAACAACAGCTGTGTATAGAAGACAAACATACACAACAACAGCTGTGTATAGAAGACAAACATACACAACAACAGCTGTATATAGAAGAGAAACATACACAACAACAGCTGTGTATAGAAGACAAACATACACAACAACAGCTGTATATAGAAGAGAAACATACACAACAACAGCTGTGTATAGAGGACAGACATACAAAACAACAGCTGTATATAGAAGACAAACATACACAACAACAGCTGTGTATAGAAGACAAACATACACAACAACAGCTGTGTATAGATGACAAACATACACAACAACAGCTGTATATAGAAGACAAACATACACAACAACAGCTGTGTATAGAAGATAAACATACACAACAACAGCTGTGTATAGAAGACAAACATACACAACAACAGCTGTGAATAGAAGACAAACATACACAACAACAGCTGTGAATAGAAGACAAACATACACAACAACAGCTGTGTATAGATGACAAACATACACAACAACAGCTGTATATAGAAGACAAACATACACAACAACAGCTGTGTATAGAAGACAAACATACACAACAACAGCTGTGTATAGAAGACAAACATACACAACAACAGCTGTGTATAGAAGACAAACATACACAACAACAGTTGTGTATAGAAGACATACATACACAACAACAGCTGTGTATAGAAGACATACATACAAAACAACAGCTGTGTATAGAAGACAAACATACACAACAACAGCTGTGTATAGAAGACAAACATACACAACAACAGCTGTGCATAGAAGACAAACATACACAACAACAGCTGTATATAGAAGAGAAACATACACAACAACAGCTGTGTATAGAAGAGAAACATACACAACAATAGCTGTGTAGAAGACAAACATACACAACAACAGCTGTGTATAGAAGACAAACATACACAACAACAGCTGTGTATAGAAGACAAACATACACAACAACCGCTGTGTATAGAAGACAAACATACACAACAACAGCTGTGTATAGAAGACAAACATACACAACAACAGCTGTGTATAGATGACAAACATACACAACAACAGCTGTGTATAGATGACAAACATACACAACAACAGCTGTGCATAGAAGACAAACATACACAACAACAGCTGTGTATAGAAGAGAAACATACACAACAACAGCTGTGTATAGAAGACAAACATACACAACAACAGCTGTGTATAGAAGACAAACATACACAACAACAGCTATGTATAGAAGACAAACATACACAACAACAGTTGTGTATAGAAGACAAACATACACAACAACAGCTGTGTATAGAAGACAAACATACACAACAACAGCTGTGTATAGAAGACAAACATACACAACAACAGCTGTGCATAGAAGACAAACATACACAACAACAGCTATGTATAGAAGATAAACATACACAACAACAGTTGTGTATAGAAGACAAACATACACAACAACAGCTGTGTATAGAAGACAAACATACACAACAACAGTTGTGTATAGAAGAGAAACATACACAACAACAGCTGTGTATAGATGACAAACATACACAACAACAGCTGTGAATAGATGACAAACATACACAACAACAGCTGTGCATAGAAGACAAACATACACAACAACAGCTGTGTATAGAAGAGAAACATACACAACAACAGCTGTGTATAGAAGACAAACATACACAACAACAGCTGTGTATAGAAGACAAACATACACAACAACAGCTGTGTATAGAAGACAAACATACACAACAACAGCTGTGTATAGAAGACAAACATACATAATAACAGCTATGTATAGAAGACAAACATACACAACAACAGTTGTGTATAGAAGACAAACATACACAAAAACAGCTGTGTATAGAAGACAAACATACACAACAACAGCTGTGCATAGAAGACAAACATACACAACAGCTGTGCATAGAAGACAAACATACACAACAACAGCTGTGTATAGATGACATACATACACAACAACAGCTGTGCATAGAAGACAAACATACACAACAACAGCTGAGTATAGAAGACAAACATACACAACAACAGCTGTGTATAGAAGACAAACATACACAACAACAGCTATGCATAGAAGACAAACATACACAACAACAGTTGTGTATAGAAGACAAACATACACAACAACAGCTGTGTATAGAAGACAAACATACACAACAACAGTTGTGTATAGAAGACATACATACACAACAACAGCTGTGTATAGAAGACATACATACACAACAACAGCTGTGTATAGAAGACAAACATACACAACAACAGCTGTGTATAGAAGACAAACATACACAACAACAGCTGTGTATAGAAGACAAACATACACAACAACAGCTGTATATAGAAGAGAAACATACACAACAACAGCTGTGTATAGAAGACAAACATACACAACAATAGCTGTGTAGAGGACAAACATACACAAGAAGAGCTGTGTATAGAAGACAAACATACACATCAACAGCTGTGTATAGAAGACAAACATACACAACTACAGCTGTGTATAGAAGACAAACATACACAACAACAGCTGTGTATAGATGACAAACATACACAACAACAGCTGTGCATAGAAGACAAACATACACAACAACAGCTGTGTATAGAAGAGAAACATACACAACAACAGCTGTGTATAGAAGACAAACATACACAACAACAGCTGTGTATAGAAGACAAACATACACAACAACAGCTGTGTATAGAAGACAAACATACACAACAACAGCTGTGTATAGAAGACAAACATACACAACAACAGCTATGTATAGAAGACAAACATACACAACAACAGTTGTGTATAGAAGACAAACATACACAACAACAGCTGTGTATAGAAGACAAACATACACAACAACAGCTGTGTATAGAAGACAAACATACACAACAACAGCTGTGCATAGAAGACAAACATACACAACAACAGCTATGTATAGAAGATAAACATACACAACAACAGTTGTGTATAGAAGACAAACATACACAACAACAGCTGTGTATAGAAGACAAACATACACAACAACAGTTGTGTATAGAAGACAAACATACACAACAACAGCTGTGCATAGAAGACAAACATACACAACAACAGCTATATATAGAAGACAAACATACACAACAACAGTTGTGTATAGAAGACAAACATACACAACAACAGCTGTGTATAGAAGACAAACATACACAACAACAGCTGTGTATAGAAGACAAACATACACAACAACAGCTGTGCATAGAAGACAAACATACACAACAACAGCTGTGTATAGAAGACAAACATACACAACAACAGTTGTGTATAGAAGACAAACATACACAACAACAGCTGTGTATAGAAGACAAACATACACAACAACAGCTGTGAATAGAAGACAAACATACACAACAACAGCTGTGTATAGAAGACAAAAATACACAACAACAGCTGTGTATAGAAGACAAACATACACAACAACAGCTGTGTATAGATGACAAACATACACAACAACAGCTGTGTATAGAAGACAAACATACACAACAACAGCTATGTATAGAAGACAAACATACACAACAACAGCTGTGTATAGAAGAGAAACATACACAACAACAGCTGTGTATAGAAGAGAAACATACACAACAACAGTTGTGTATAGAAGACAAACATACACAACAGCTGTGTATAGAAGACAAAAATACACAACAACAGCTGTGTATAGAAGACAAACATACACAACAACAGCTGTGTATAGATGACAAACATACACAACAACAGCTGTGTATAGAAGACAAACATACACAACAACAGCTATGTATAGAAGACAAACATACACAACAACAGCTGTGTATAGAAGAGAAACATACACAACAACAGCTGTGTATAGAAGAGAAACATACACAACAACAGTTGTGTATAGAAGACAAACATACACAACAGCTGTGTATAGAAGACAAACATACACAACAACAGCTGTGTATAGAAGACAAACATACACAACAATAGCCGGAAAAACAACAACAACAACAAAGGATGAAAGGACAAACAATGGTTCCCAATACACTAAAGATTGAGCAACACGAACCCACTAAAACCGTGAGTGAACTCATGTGCTCTTGAAGTGTAGGCATATCCTGCTTCACTATTGGTATCTGTCATGTTACTCATGTAAACGTTCAGTGTTGTCATAGATGAAGAGGAGTGGTCGTAATTTTACTAAAACACACGTACCATATCCGTGGCCATTTATGACAGAGACTTTCCGTTAAAATGGCAACCGTAAAAACACTCAAAAGGATTTCTGATAATAGTAACACGATGAGTACCACTAGTAGAGCAGGAACTGCTACCCTTCTGCAGCAATTTAATTCACCCCTGGTATGTTGTAGTGTTAGTGTTGATCAATTTTAAGTTTTCAAATTAGTATCTTGGAGATCATTGTTTGTCCTTTTGTTTATTTTTTATTTCATTTTGACGTTGTATTGTCTGTCCTTCGACATACGGCTTCTGATTACCCCTTTGGTATCTTCAAATTATTTGTTCTTTCTAACATCATTTGAGTTCAACTGATGATGACCCTTATACAATATATGAAGTGACAACGTAAGTGATACCATGATATTGATTGAGCCCTTCTGACTACAAAACAACTGATCGATTTACTAATATAAGACTGTCCAGTTATTAATGATGCATATGCGATATGGATTAAATAGACGTGAAATAGCTTATATACATTATTAATAATTCTTAACTGGTCTATGTCCGTAGGGATATAATGAAGATAATAAAATCTAATTTACAAATAAGTACAGTGTGACCATTAAAAAGCTAAATTGTATTTATGCAAACCTGACTTAACCTGATTATCATACCATGTAAACCTGATTACACCCTGTTATGTCAACTGAAGTGCTTTTGCATGAAATCAATGCCCTTGACATCAATATCTTACTTTAGATGTGTAAGCAAATAATATAGCTGAACCAACAAAATCATTTACTTCTCAACTGTAGGTCAAATTACATAGATAATTTGTATTGGACAATGATTTTTGCTGTTGTAAGTATGGTATTGTTGACAGATTGTCTCAGTATATTAACAAAATGATGCGTTCGTCCTCATAAACCGGTTGATCCCTACGAAATGGCCATTTCTCAAATGGATTCCTATGAAATATCCATTTCTCAAATGACAATGGATATTTTTCCTTTTAAATAAATATATTTGTCCTTTTCTCTATCACCAACAAGACTTTAACGGACTTGTCTATTAGTAACACAGTCTTAGACTTTAACAGACTTGTCTATTAGTAACACAGTCTTAGACTTTAACAGACTTGTCTATTAGAAACACAGTCTTAGACTTTAACAGACTTGTCTATTAGTAACACAGTCTTACACTTTAACAGACTTGTCTATTAGTAACACAGTCTTAGACTTTAACAGACTTGTCTATTAGTAACACAGTCTTAGACTTTAACAGACTTGTCTATTAGTAACACAGTCTTATACTTTAACAGACTTGTCTATTAGTAACACAGTCTTAGACTTTAACGGACTTGTCTATTAGTAACACAGTCTTAGACTTTAACAGACTTGTCTATTAGTAACAGTCTTAGACTTTAACAGACTTGTCTATTAGTAACACAGTCTTAGACTTTAACGAACTTGTCTATTAGTAACACAGTCTTAGACTTTAATAGACTTGTCTATTAGTAACAGTCTTAGACGTTAACAGACTTGTCTATTAGTAACACAGTCTTAGACTTTAACGGACTTGTCTATTAGTAACCCAGTCTTAGACTTTAACAGACTTGTCTATTAGTAACAGTCTTAGAGTTTAACGGACTTGTCTATTAGAAACACAGTCTTAGATTTTAACAGACTTGTCTATTAGTAACATAGTCTTAGATTTTAATGAACTTGTCTATTAGTAACACAGTCTTAGACTTTAACAGACTTGTCTATTAGTAACACAGTCTTAGACTTTAACAGACTTGTCTATTAGTAACACAGTCTTAGACTTTAACAGACTTGTCTATTAGTAACACAGTCTTAGATTTTAACAGACTTGTCTATTAGTAATACAGTCTTAGACTTTAACAGACTTGTCTATTAGTAACACAGTCTTAGACTTTAACAGACTTATCCATTAGTAACAGTCTTAGACTTTAACAGACTTGTCTATTAGTAACACAGTCTTAGACTTTAACAGACTTGTCTATTAGTAACAAAGTTTTAGACTTTAACAGACTTCTCTATTAGTAACACAGTCTTAGACTTTAACAGACTTGTCTATTAGTAACACAGTCTTAGACTTTAACAGACTTGTCTATTAGTAACACAGTCTTAGACTTTAACAGACTTGTCTATTAGTAACACAGTCTTAGACTTTAACAGACTTGTCTATTAGTAACAGTCTTAGACTTTAACAGACTTGTCTATTAGTAACACAGTCTTAGAATTTAACGGACTTGTCTATTAGTAACACAGTCTTAGACTTTAACAGACTTGTCTGTTAGTAACAGTCTTAGACTTTAACAGACTTGTCTATTAGAAACACAGTCTTAGACTTTAGCAAATTTGTCTATTAGTAACACAGTCTTAGACTTTAACAAACTTGTCTATTATTAACACAGTCTTAGACTTTAACAGACTTGTCTATTAGTAACACAGTCTTAAGACTTTAACAGACTTGTCTATTAGTAACACAGTCTTAGACTTTAACAGACTTGTCTATTAGTAACACAGTCTTAGTCTTTAACAGACTTGTCTATTAGTAACAGTCTTAGACTTTAACAGACTTGTCTATTAGTAACACAGTCTTAGACTTTAACAGACTTGTCTATTAGTTACACAGTCTTAGACTTTAACAGACTTGTCTATTAGTAAGTCTTAGACTTTAACGGACTTGTCTATTAGTAACACAGTCTTAAGACTTTAACAGACTTGTCTATTAGTAACAGAGTCTTAGACTTTAACAGACTTGTCTATTAGTAACACAGTCTTAGTCTTTAACAGACTTGTCTATTAGTAACAGTCTTAGACTTTAACAGACTTGTCTATTAGTTACACAGTCTTAGACTTTAACAGACTTGTCTATTAGTAACACAGTCTTAGACTTTAACAGACTTGTCTATAAGTAACACAGTCTTAGATTTTAACATACTTGTCTATTAGTAACACAGTCTTAGACTTTAACAGACTTGTCTATTAGTAACACAGTCTTAGACTTTAACAGACTTGTATATTAGTAACAGTCTTAGACTTTAACAGACTTGTCTATTAGTAACACAGTCTTAGACTTTAACAGACTTGTCTATTAGTAACAGTCTTAGACTTTAACGGACTTGTCTATTAGAAACACAGTCTTAGACTTTAACAGACTTGTCTATTAGTTACACAGTCTTAGACTTTAATGGACTTGTCTATTAGTAACACAGTCTTAGACTTTAACAGACTTGTCTATTAGTAACAGTCTTAGACTTTAACAGACTTGTCTATTAGAAACACAGTCTTAGACTTTAACAGACTTGTCTATTAGTTACACAGTCTTAGACTTTAATGGACTTGTCTATTAGTAACACAGTCTTAGAATTTAACAGACTTGTCTATTAGTAACACAGTCTTATACTTTAACAGACCTGTCTATTAGTAACAGTCTTAGACTTTAACAGATTTGTCTATTAGTAACACAGTCTTAGACTTTAACAGACTTGTCTATTAGTAACACAGTCTTAGACTTTAACAGACTTGTCTATTAGTAACACAGTCTTAGACTTTAACAGACTTGTCTATTATTAACACAGTCTTAGATTTTAACAGACTTGTCTATTAGTAACACAGTCTTAGACTTTAATGGACTTGTCTATTAGTAACACAGTCTTAGACTTTAACAGACTTGTCTATTATTAACACAGTCTTATACTTTAACAGACTTGTCTATTATTAACACAGTCTTAGACTTTAATGGACTTGTCTATTAGTAACACAGTCTTAGACTTTAATGGACTTGTCTATTAGTAACACAGTCTTAGACTTTAACATACTTGTCTATTAGTAACACAGTCTTAGACTTTAACAGACTTGTCTATTAGTAACACAGTCTTAGACTTTAACAGACTTGTCTATTAGTAACACAGTCTTAGATTTTAACAGACTTGTCTATTAGTAACACAGTCTTAGACTTTAACAGACTTGTCTATTAGTAACACAGTCTTAGACTTTAACAGACTTGTCTATTAGTTACAGTCTTAGACTTTAACAGACTTGCCTATTAGTAACACAGTCTTAGAATTTAACGGACTTGTCTATTAGTAACACAATCTTAGACTTTAATGGACGTGTCTATTAGTAACACAGTCTTAGACTTTAACAGACTTGTCTATTAGTAACACAGTCTTAGACTTTAATGGACTTGTCTATTAGTAACACAGTCTTAGAATTTAACGGACTTGTCTATTAGTAACACAATCTTAGACTTTAATGGACGTGTCTATTAGTAACAGAGTCTTAGACTTTAATGGACTTGTCTATTAGTAATACAATCTTAGACTTTAATGGACTTGTCTATTAGTAACACAGTCTTAGACTTTAACAGACTTGTCTATTATTAACACAGTCTTAGACTTTAACGGACTTGTCTATTAGTAACACAGTCTTAAGACTTTAACAGACTTGTCTATTAGTAACACAGTCTTAGACTTTAATGGACGTGTCTATTAGTAACACAGTCTTAGACTTTAACAGACTTGTCTATTAGTAACACAGTCTTAGACTTTAATGGACTTGTCTATTAGTAACACAGTCTTAGAATTTAACGGACTTGTCTATTAGTAACACAATCTTAGACTTTAATGGACTTGTCTATTAGTAATACAATCTTAGACTTTAACAGACTTGTCTATTAGTAACACAGTCTTAGACTTTAACAGACTTGTCTATTATTAACACTGTCTTAGACTTTAACGGACTTGTCTATTAGTAACACAGTCTTAAGACTTTAACAGACTTGTCTATTAGTAACACAGTCTTAGATTTTAAGACTTGTCTATTAGTAACACAGTCTTAGACTTTAACAGACTTGTCTATTAGTAACACAGTCTTAGACTTTAACGGACTTGTCTATTAGTAACACAGTCTTAGACTTTAACAGACTTGTCTATTAGTAAGTCTTAGACTTTAACGGACTTGTCTATTAGAAAATAAAACACAGTCTTAGACTTTAACAGACTTGTCTATTAGTAACAGTCTTAGACTTTAACAGACTTGTCTATTAGTTACACAGTCTTAGACTTTAACAGACTTGTCTATTAGTAACACAGTCTTAGACTTTAATTGACTTGTCTATTAGTAACACAGTCTTAGACTTTAATGGACTTGTCTATTAGTAACACAGTCTTAGATTTTAACAGACTTGTCTATTAGTAACACAGTCTTAGACTTTAACAGACTTGTCTATTAGTAACACATTCTTAGACTTTAATGGACTTGTCTATTAGTAACACAGTCTTAGACTTTAACAGACTTGTATATTAGTAACAGTCTTAGACTTTAACAGACTTGTCTATTAGTAACACAGTCTTAGACTTTAACAGACTTGTCTATTAGTAACACAGTCTTAGACTTTAACGGACTTGTCTATTAGTAACACAGTTTTAGACTTTAACAGACTTCTCTATTAGTAACACAGTCTTAGACTTTAATGGACTTGTCTATTAGTAACACAGTCTTAGACCTTAACAGACTTGTCTATTAGTAACAGTCTTAGACTTTAACAGACTTGTCTATTAGTAACACAGTCTTAGAATTTAACGGACTTGTCTATTAGTAACACTGTCTTAGACTTTAACAGACTTGTCTATTAGTAACAGTCTTAGACTTTAACGGACTTGTCTATTAGAAAAACAGTCTTAGACTTTAACAGACTTGTCTATTAGTAACACAGTCTTAGACTTTAATGGACTTGTCTATTAGTAACAGAGTCTTAAACTTTAACAGACTTGTCTATTAGAAACACAGTCTTAGACTCTAACAGACTTGTCTATTAGTAACACAGTCTTAGACTTTAACAGACTTGTCTATTATTAACACAGTCTTAGACTTTAATGGACTTGTCTATTAGTAACACAGTCTTAAGACTTTAACAGACTTGTCTATTAGTAACACAGTCTTAGATTTTAAGACTTGTCTATTAGTAACACAGTCTTAGACTTTAAAAGACTTGTCTATTAGTAACACAGTCTTAGTCTTTAACAGACTTGTCTATTAGTAACAGTCTTAGATTTTAACAGACTTGTCTATTAGTAACACAGTCTTAGACTTTAACGGACTTGTCTATTAGTAACACAGTCTTAGACTTTAACAGACTTGTCTATTAGTAAGTCTTAGACTTTAACGGACTTGTCTATTAGAAACACAGTCTTAGACTTTAACAGACTTGTCTATTAGTAACAGTCTTAGACTTTAACAGACTTGTCTATTAGTTACACAGTCTTAGACTTTAACAGACTTGTCTATTAGTAACACAGTCTTAGACTTTAATGGACTTGTCTATTAGTAACACAGTCTTAGACTTTAACAGACTTGTCTATAAGTAACACAGTCTTAGATTTTAACAGACTTGTCTATTAGTAACACAGTCTTAGACTTTAACAAACTTGTCTATTAGTAACACAGTCTTCGACTTTAACAGACTTGTATATTAGTAACAGTCTTAGACCTTAACAGAATTGTCTATTAGTAACACAGTCTTAGACTTTAACGGACTTGTCTATTAGTAATACAGTCATAGACTTTAACAGATTTGTCTATTAGTAACAGTTTTAGACTTTAACGGACTTGTCTATTAGAAATACAGTCTTAGACTTTAACGGACTTGTCTATTAGTAACACAGTTTTAGACTTTAACAGACTTCTCTATTAGTAACACAGTCTTAGACTTTAATGGACTTGTCTATTAGTAACACAGTCTTAGACCTTAACAGACTTGTCTATTAGTAACAGTCTTAGACTTTAACAGACTTGTCTATTAGTAACACAGTCTTAGAATTTAACGGACTTGTCTATTAGTAACACTGTCTTAGACTTTAACAGACTTGTCTATTAGTAACAGTCTTAGACTTTAACGGACTTGTCTATTAGAAACACAGTCTTAGACTTTAACAGACTTGTCTATTATTAACACAGTCTTAGACTTTAATGGACTTGTCTATTAGTAACAGAGTCTTAAACGTTAACAGACTTGTCTATTAGAAACATAGTCTTAGACTCTAACAGACTTGTCTATTAGTAACACAGTCTTAGACTTTAACAGTCTTGTCTATTATTAACACAGTCTTAAACTTTAATGGACTTGTCTATTAGTAACACAGTCTTAAGACTTTAACAGACTTGTCTATTAGTAACACAGTCTTAGATTTGAAGACTTGTCTATTAGTAACACAGTCTTAGACTTTAACAGACTTGTCTATTAGTAACACAGTCTTAGTCTTTAACAGACTTGTCTATTAGTAACAGTCTTAGACTTTAACAGACTTGTCTATTAGTAACACAGTCTTAGACTTTAACAGACTTGTCTATTAGTAACACAGTCTTAGACTTTAACAGACTTGTCTATTAGTAAGTCTTAGACTTTAACGGACTTGTCTATTAGAAACACAGTCTTAGACTTTAACAGACTTGTCTATTAGTAACAGTCTTAGACTTTTACAGACTTGTCTATTAGTTACAGTCTTAGACTTTAACAGACTTGTCTATTAGTAACACAGTCTTAGACTTTAATGGACTTGTCTATTAGTAACACAGTCTTAGACTTTAACAGACTTGTCTATAAGTAACACAGTCTTAGATTTTAACAGACTTGTCTATTAGTAACACAGTCTTAGACTTTAACAAACTTGTCTATTAGTAACACAGTCTTCGACTTTAACAGACTTGTATATTAGTAACAGTCTTAGATCTTAACAGAATTGTCTATTAGTAACACAGTCTTAGACTTTAACGGACTTGTCTATTAGTAATACAGTCTTAGACTTTAACAGACTTGTCTATTAGTAACAGTCTTAGACTTTAACGGACTTGTCTATTAGAAATACAGTCTTAGACTTTAACGGACTTGTCTATTAGAAATACAGTCTTAGACTTTAACAGACTTGTCTATTAGTTACACAGTCTTAGACTTTAATGGACTTGTCTATTAGTAACACAGTCTTATACTTTAACAGACTTGTCTATTAGTAACACAGTCTTATACTTTAACAGACTTGTCTATTAGTAACACAGTCTTAGACTTTAATGGACTTGTCTATTAGTAACACATTCTTAGACTTTAACAGACTTGTCTATTAGTAACACAGTCTTAGACTTTAACAGACTTGTCTATTAGTAACACAGTCTTAGTCTTTAACAGACTTGTCTATTAGTAACAGTCTTAGACTTTAACAGACTTGTCTATTAGTAACACAGTCTTAGACTTTAACAGACTTGTCTATTAGTAACACAGTCTTAGACTTTAACAAGCTTGTCTATTAGTAACACTGTCTTCGACTTTAACAGACTTGTATATTAGTAACAGTCTTAGATCTTAACAGAATTGTCTATTAGTAACACAGTCTTAGACTTTAACGACTTGTCTATTAGTAATACAGTCTTAGACTTTAACAGACTTGTCTATTAGTAACAGTCTTAGACTTTAACGGACTTGTCTATTAGAAATACAGTCTTAGACTTTAACGAACTTGTCTATTAGAAATACAGTCTTAGACTTTAATGGACTTGTCTATTAGTAACACAGTCTTATACTTTAACAGACTTGTCTATTAGTAACACAGTCTTAGACTTTAACAGACTTGTCTATTAGTAACACAGTCTTAGATTTTAACAGACTTGTCTATTAGTAACACAGTCTTAGACTTTAACAGACTTGTCTATTAGTAACACAGTCTTAGACTTTAACAGACTTGTCTATTAGTTACAGTCTTAGACTTTAACAGACTTGCCTATTAGTAACACAGTCTTAGAATTTAACGGACTTGTCTATTAGTAACACAATCTTAGACTTTAATGGACGTGTCTATTAGTAACACAGTCTTAGACTTTAACAGACTTGTCTATTAGTAACACAGTCTTAGACTTTAATGGACTTGTCTATTAGTTACACAGTCTTAGAATTTAACGGACTTGTCTATTAGTAACACAATCTTAGACTTTAATGGACGTGTCTATTAGTAACAGAGTCTTAGACTTTAATGGACTTGTCTATTAGTAATACAATCTTAGACTTTAACAGACTTGTCTATTAGTAACACAGTCTTAGACTTTAACAGACTTGTCTATTATTAACACATTCTTAGACTTTAACGGACTTGTCTATTAGTAACACAGTCTTAAGACTTTAACAGACTTGTCTATTAGTAACACAGTCTTAGACTTTAATGGACGTGTCTATTAGTAACACAGTCTTAGACTTTAACAGACTTGTCTATTAGTAACACAGTCTTAGACTTTAATGGACTTGTCTATTAGTAACACAGTCTTAGAATTTAACGGACTTGTCTATTAGTAACACAATCTTAGACTTTAATGGACTTGTCTATTAGTAATACAATCTTAGACTTTAACAGACTTGTCTATTAGTAACACAGTCTTAGACTTTAACAGACTTGTCTATTATTAACACTGTCTTAGACTTTAACGGACTTGTCTATTAGTAACACAGTCTTAAGACTTTAACAGACTTGTCTATTAGTAACACAGTCTTAGATTTTAAGACTTGTCTATTAGTAACACAGTCTTAGACTTTAACAGACTTGTCTATTAGTAACACAGTCTTAGACTTTAACGGACTTGTCTATTAGTAACACAGTCTTAGACTTTAACAGACTTGTCTATTAGTAAGTCTTAGACTTTAACGGACTTGTCTATTAGAAAATAAAACACAGTCTTAGACTTTAACAGACTTGTCTATTAGTAACAGTCTTAGACTTTAACAGACTTGTCTATTAGTTACACAGTCTTAGACTTTAACAGACTTGTCTATTAGTAACACAGTCTTAGACTTTAATGGACTTGTCTATTAGTAACACAGTCTTAGACTTTAACAGACTTGTCTATAAGTAACACAGTCTTAGATTTTAACAGACTTGTCTATTAGTAACACAGTCTTAGACTTTAACAGACTTGTCTATTAGTAACACATTCTTAGACTTTAATGGACTTGTCTATTAGTAACACAGTCTTAGACTTTAACAGACTTGTATATTAGTAACAGTCTTAGACTTTAACAGACTTGTCTATTAGTAACACAGTCTTAGACTTTAACAGACTTGTCTATTAGTAACACAGTCTTAGACTTTAACGGACTTGTCTATTAGTAACACAGTTTTAGACTTTAACAGACTTCTCTATTAGTAACACAGTCTTAGACTTTAATGGACTTGTCTATTAGTAACACAGTCTTAGACCTTAACAGACTTGTCTATTAGTAACAGTCTTAGACTTTAACAGACTTGTCTATTAGTAACACAGTCTTAGAATTTAACGGACTTGTCTATTAGTAACACTGTCTTAGACTTTAACAGACTTGTCTATTAGTAACAGTCTTAGACTTTAACGGACTTGTCTATTAGAAAAACAGTCTTAGACTTTAACAGACTTGTCTATTAGTAACACAGTCTTAGACTTTAATGGACTTGTCTATTAGTAACAGAGTCTTAAACTTTAACAGACTTGTCTATTAGAAACACAGTCTTAGACTCTAACAGACTTGTCTATTAGTAACACAGTCTTAGACTTTAACAGACTTGTCTATTATTAACACAGTCTTAGACTTTAATGGACTTGTCTATTAGTAACACAGTCTTAAGACTTTAACAGACTTGTCTATTAGTAACACAGTCTTAGATTTTAAGACTTGTCTATTAGTAACACAGTCTTAGACTTTAAAAGACTTGTCTATTAGTAACACAGTCTTAGTCTTTAACAGACTTGTCTATTAGTAACAGTCTTAGACTTTAACAGACTTGTCTATTAGTAACACAGTCTTAGACTTTAACGGACTTGTCTATTAGTAACACAGTCTTAGACTATAACAGACTTGTCTATTAGTAAGTCTTAGACTTTAACGGACTTGTCTATTAGAAACACAGTCTTAGACTTTAACAGACTTGTCTATTAGTAACAGTCTTAGACTTTAACAGACTTGTCTATTAGTTACACAGTCTTAGACTTTAACAGACTTGTCTATTAGTAACACAGTCTTAGACTTTAATGGACTTGTCTATTAGTAACACAGTCTTAGACTTTAACAGACTTGTCTATAAGTAACACAGTCTTAGATTTTAACAGACTTGTCTATTAGCAACACAGTCTTAGACTTTAACAAACTTGTCTATTAGTAACACAGTCTTCGACTTTAACAGACTTGTATATTAGTAACAGTCTTAGACCTTAACAGAATTGTCTATTAGTAACACAGTCTTAGACTTTAACGGACTTGTCTATTAGTAATACAGTCGTAGACTTTAACAGATTTGTCTATTAGTAACAGTCTTAGACTTTAACGGACTTGTCTATTAGAAATACAGTCTTAGACTTTAACGGACTTGTCTATTAGTAACACAGTTTTAGACTTTAACAGACTTCTCTATTAGTAACACAGTCTTAGACTTTAATGGACTTGTCTATTAGTAACACAGTCTTAGACCTTAACAGACTTGTCTATTAGTAACAGTCTTAGACTTTAACAGACTTGTCTATTAGTAACACAGTCTTAGAATTTAACGGACTTGTCTATTAGTAACACTGTCTTAGACTTTAACAGACTTGTCTATTAGTAACAGTCTTAGACTTTAACGGACTTGTCTATTAGAAACACAGTCTTAGACTTTAACAGACTTGTCTATTATTAACACAGTCTTAGACTTTAATGGACTTGTCTATTAGTAACAGAGTCTTAAACTTTAACAGACTTGTCTATTAGAAACATAGTCTTAGACTCTAACAGACTTGTCTATTAGTAACACAGTCTTAGACTTTAACAGTCTTGTCTATTATTAACACAGTCTTAAACTTTAATGGACTTGTCTATTAGTAACACAGTCTTAAGACTTTAACAGACTTGTCTATTAGTAACACAGTCTTAGATTTGAAGACTTGTCTATTAGTAACACAGTCTTAGTCTTTAACAGACTTGTCTATTAGTAACAGTCTTAGACTTTAACAGACTTGTCTATTAGTAACACAGTCTTAGACTTTAACGAACTTGTCTATTAGTAACACAGTCTTAGACTTTAACAGACTTGTCTATTAGTAAGTCTTAGACTTTAACGGACTTGTCTATTAGAAACACAGTCTTAGACTTTAACAGACTTGTCTATTAGTAACAGTCTTAGACTTTTACAGACTTGTCTATTAGTTACACAGTCTTAGACTTTAACAGACTTGTCTATTAGTAACACAGTCTTAGACTTTAATGGACTTGTCTATTAGTAACACAGTCTTAGACTTTAACAGACTTGTCTATAAGTAACACAGTCTTAGATTTTAACAGACTTGTCTATTAGTAACACAGTCTTAGACTTTAACAAACTTGTCTATTAGTAACAGTCTTAGACTTTAACAGACTTGTCTATTAGTTACACAGTCTTAGACTTTAACAGACTTGTCTATTAGTAACACAGTCTTAGACTTTAACAGACTTGTATATTAGTAACAGTCTTAGACTTTAACAGACTTGTCTATTAGTAACACAGTCTTAGACTTTAAAGGACTTGTCTATTAGTAACACAGTCTTAGACTTTAACAGACTTGTCTATTAGTAACAGTCTTAGACTTTAACGGACTTGTCTATTAGAAACACAGTCTTAGACTTTAACAGACTTGTCTATTAGTTACACAGTCTTAGACTTTAATGGACTTGTCTATTAGTAACACAGTCTTAGACTTTAACAGACTTGTCTATTAGTAACAGTCTTAGACTTTAACAGACTTGTCTATTAGAAACACAGTCTTAGACTTTAACAGACTTGTCTATTAGTTACACAGTCTTAGACTTTAATGGACTTGTCTATTAGTAACACAGTCTTAGAATTTAACAGACTTGTCTATTAGTAACACAGTCTTATACTTTAACAGACCTGTCTATTAGTAACAGTCTTAGACTTTAACAGATTTGTCTATTAGTAACACAGTCTTAGACTTTAACAGACTTGTCTATTAGTAACACAGTCTTAGACTTTAACAGACTTGTCTATTAGTAACACAGTCTTAGACTTTAACAGACTTGTCTATTAGTAACACAGTCTTAGATTTTAACAGACTTGTCTATTAGTAACACAGTCTTAGACTTTAATGGACTTGTCTATTAGTAACACAGTCTTAGACTTTAACAGACTTGTCAATTATTAACACAGTCTTATACTTTAACAGACTTGTCTATTATTAACACAGTCTGAGACTTTAATGGACTTGTCTATTAGTAACACAGTCTTAGACTTTAATGGACTTGTCTATTAGTAACACAGTCTTAGACTTTAACATACTTGTCTATTAGTAACACAGTCTTAGACTTTAACAGACTTGTCTATTAGTAACACAGTCTTAGACTTTAACAGACTTGTCTATTAGTAACACAGTCTTAGATTTTAACAGACTTGTCTATTAGTAACACAGTCTTAGACTTTAACAGACTTGTCTATTAGTAACACAGTCTTAGACTTTAACAGACTTGTCTATTAGTTACAGTCTTAGACTTTAACAGACTTGCCTATTAGTAACACAGTCTTAGAATTTAACGGACTTGTCTATTAGTAACACAATCTTAGACTTTAATGGACGTGTCTATTAGTAACACAGTCTTAGACTTTAACAGACTTGTCTATTAGTAACACAGTCTTAGACTTTAATGGACTTGTCTATTAGTAACACAGTCTTAGAATTTAACGGACTTGTCTATTAGTAACACAATATTAGACTTTAATGGACGTGTCTATTAGTAACAGAGTCTTAGACTTTAATGGACTTGTCTATTAGTAATACAATCTTAGACTTTAATGGACTTGTCTATTAGTAACACAGTCTTAGACTTTAACAGACTTGTCTATTATTAACACAGTCTTAGACTTTAACGGACTTGTCTATTAGTAACACAGTCTTAAGACTTTAACAGACTTGTCTATTAGTAACACAGTCTTAGACTTTAATGGACGTGTCTATTAGTAACACAGTCTTAGACTTTAACAGACTTGTCTATTAGTAACACAGTCTTAGACTTTAATGGACTTGTCTATTAGTAACACAGTCTTAGAATTTAACGGACTTGTCTATTAGTAACACAATCTTAGACTTTAATGGACTTGTCTATTAGTAATACAATCTTAGACTTTAACAGACTTGTCTATTAGTAACACAGTCTTAGACTTTAACAGACTTGTCTATTATTAACACTGTCTTAGACTTTAACGGACTTGTCTATTAGTAACACAGTCTTAAGACTTTAACAGACTTGTCTATTAGTAACACAGTCTTAGATTTTAAGACTTGTCTATTAGTAACACAGTCTTAGACTTTAACAGACTTGTCTATTAGTAACACAGTCTTAGACTTTAACGGACTTGTCTATTAGTAACACAGTCTTAGACTTTAACAGACTTGTCTATTAGTAAGTCTTAGACTTTAACGGCCTTGTCTATTAGAAAATAAAACACAGTCTTAGACTTTAACAGACTTGTCTATTAGTAACAGTCTTAGACTTTAACAGACTTGTCTATTAGTTACACAGTCTTAGACTTTAACAGACTTGTCTATTAGTAACACAGTCTTAGACTTTAATGGACTTGTCTATTAGTAACACAGTCTTAGACTTTAACAGACTTGTCTATAAGTAACACAGTCTTAGATTTTAACAGACTTGTCTATTAGTAACACAGTCTTAGACTTTAACAGACTTGTCTATTAGTAACACATTCTTAGACTTTAATGGACTTGTCTATTAGTAACACAGTCTTAGACTTTAACAGACTTGTATATTAGTAACAGTCTTAGACTTTAACAGACTTGTCTATTAGTAACACAGTCTTAGACTTTAACAGACTTGTCTATTAGTAACACAGTCTTAGACTTTAACGGACTTGTCTATTAGTAACACAGTTTTAGACTTTAACAGACTTGTCTATTAGTAACACAGTCTTAGAATTTAACGGACTTGTCTATTAGTAACACTGTCTTAGACTTTAACAGACTTGTCTATTAGTAACAGTCTTAGACTTTAACGGACTTGTCTATTAGAAACACAGTCTTAGACTTTAACAGACTTGTCTATTATTAACACAGTCTTAGACTTTAATGGACTTGTCTATTAGTAACAGAGTCTTAAACTTTAACAGACTTGTCTATTAGAAACATAGTCTTAGACTCTAACAGACTTGTCTATTAGTAACACAGTCTTAGACTTTAACAGTCTTGTCTATTATTAACACAGTCTTAAACTTTAATGGACTTGTCTATTAGTAACACAGTCTTAAGACTTTAACAGACTTGTCTATTAGTAACACAGTCTTAGATTTGAAGACTTGTCTATTAGTAACACAGTCTTAGTCTTTAACAGACTTGTCTATTAGTAACAGTCTTAGACTTTAACAGCCTTGTCTATTAGTAACACAGTCTTAGACTTTAACGAACTTGTCTATTAGTAACACAGTCTTAGACTTTAACAGACTTGTCTATTAGTAAGTCTTAGACTTTAACGGACTTGTCTATTAGAAACACAGTCTTAGACTTTAACAGACTTGTCTATTAGTAACAGTCTTAGACTTTTACAGACTTGTCTATTAGTTACACAGTCTTAGACTTTAACAGACTTGTCTATTAGTAACACAGTCTTAGACTTTAATGGACTTGTCTATTAGTAACACAGTCTTAGACTTTAACAGACTTGTCTATAAGTAACACAGTCTTAGATTTTAACAGACTTGTCTATTAGTAACACAGTCTTAGACTTTAACAAACTTGTCTATTAGTAACAGTCTTAGACTTTAACAGACTTGTCTATTAGTTACACAGTCTTAGACTTTAACAGACTTGTCTATTAGTAACACAGTCTTAGACTTTAACAGACTTGTATATTAGTAACAGTCTTAGACTTTAACAGACTTGTCTATTAGTAACACAGTCTTAGACTTTAAAGGACTTGTCTATTAGTAACACAGTCTTAGACTTTAACAGACTTGTCTATTAGTAACAGTCTTAGACTTTAACGGACTTGTCTATTAGAAACACAGTCTTAGACTTTAACAGACTTGTCTATTAGTTACACAGTCTTAGACTTTAATGGACTTGTCTATTAGTAACACAGTCTTAGACTTTAACAGACTTGTCTATTAGTAACAGTCTTAGACTTTAACAGACTTGTCTATTAGAAACACAGTCTTAGACTTTAACAGACTTGTCTATTAGTTACACAGTCTTAGACTTTAATGGACTTGTCTATTAGTAACACAGTCTTAGAATTTAACAGACTTGTCTATTAGTAACACAGTCTTATACTTTAACAGACCTGTCTATTAGTAACAGTCTTAGACTTTAACAGATTTGTCTATTAGTAACACAGTCTTAGACTTTAACAGACTTGTCTATTAGTAACACAGTCTTAGACTTTAACAGACTTGTCTATTAGTAACACAGTCTTAGACTTTAACAGACTTGTCTATTAGTAACACAGTCTTAGATTTTAACAGACTTGTCTATTAGTAACACAGTCTTAGACTTTAATGGACTTGTCTATTAGTAACACAGTCTTAGACTTTAACAGACTTGTCAATTATTAACACAGTCTTATACTTTAACAGACTTGTCTATTATTAACACAGTCTGAGACTTTAATGGACTTGTCTATTAGTAACACAGTCTTAGACTTTAATGGACTTGTCTATTAGTAACACAGTCTTAGACTTTAACATACTTGTCTATTAGTAACACAGTCTTAGACTTTAACAGACTTGTCTATTAGTAACACAGTCTTAGACTTTAACAGACTTGTCTATTAGTAACACAGTCTTAGATTTTAACAGACTTGTCTATTAGTAACACAGTCTTAGACTTTAACAGACTTGTCTATTAGTAACACAGTCTTAGACTTTAACAGACTTGTCTATTAGTTACAGTCTTAGACTTTAACAGACTTGCCTATTAGTAACACAGTCTTAGAATTTAACGGACTTGTCTATTAGTAACACAATCTTAGACTTTAATGGACGTGTCTATTAGTAACACAGTCTTAGACTTTAACAGACTTGTCTATTAGTAACACAGTCTTAGACTTTAATGGACTTGTCTATTAGTAACACAGTCTTAGAATTTAACGGACTTGTCTATTAGTAACACAATATTAGACTTTAATGGACGTGTCTATTAGTAACAGAGTCTTAGACTTTAATGGACTTGTCTATTAGTAATACAATCTTAGACTTTAATGGACTTGTCTATTAGTAACACAGTCTTAGACTTTAACAGACTTGTCTATTATTAACACAGTCTTAGACTTTAACGGACTTGTCTATTAGTAACACAGTCTTAAGACTTTAACAGACTTGTCTATTAGTAACACAGTCTTAGACTTTAATGGACGTGTCTATTAGTAACACAGTCTTAGACTTTAACAGACTTGTCTATTAGTAACACAGTCTTAGACTTTAATGGACTTGTCTATTAGTAACACAGTCTTAGAATTTAACGGACTTGTCTATTAGTAACACAATCTTAGACTTTAATGGACTTGTCTATTAGTAATACAATCTTAGACTTTAACAGACTTGTCTATTAGTAACACAGTCTTAGACTTTAACAGACTTGTCTATTATTAACACTGTCTTAGACTTTAACGGACTTGTCTATTAGTAACACAGTCTTAAGACTTTAACAGACTTGTCTATTAGTAACACAGTCTTAGATTTTAAGACTTGTCTATTAGTAACACAGTCTTAGACTTTAACAGACTTGTCTATTAGTAACACAGTCTTAGACTTTAACGGACTTGTCTATTAGTAACACAGTCTTAGACTTTAACAGACTTGTCTATTAGTAAGTCTTAGACTTTAACGGCCTTGTCTATTAGAAAATAAAACACAGTCTTAGACTTTAACAGACTTGTCTATTAGTAACAGTCTTAGACTTTAACAGACTTGTCTATTAGTTACACAGTCTTAGACTTTAACAGACTTGTCTATTAGTAACACAGTCTTAGACTTTAATGGACTTGTCTATTAGTAACACAGTCTTAGACTTTAACAGACTTGTCTATAAGTAACACAGTCTTAGATTTTAACAGACTTGTCTATTAGTAACACAGTCTTAGACTTTAACAGACTTGTCTATTAGTAACACATTCTTAGACTTTAATGGACTTGTCTATTAGTAACACAGTCTTAGACTTTAACAGACTTGTATATTAGTAACAGTCTTAGACTTTAACAGACTTGTCTATTAGTAACACAGTCTTAGACTTTAACAGACTTGTCTATTAGTAACACAGTCTTAGACTTTAACGGACTTGTCTATTAGTAACACAGTTTTAGACTTTAACAGACTTCTCTATTAGTAACACAGTCTTAGACTTTAATGGACTTGTCTATTAGTAACACAGTCTTAGACCTTAACAGACTTGTCTATTAGTAACAGTCTTAGACTTTAACAGACTTGTCTATTAGTAACACAGTCTTAGAATTTAACGGACTTGTCTATTAGTAACACTGTCTTAGACTTTAACAGACTTGTCTATTAGTAACAGTCTTAGACTTTAACGGACTTGTCTATTAGAAAAACAGTCTTAGACTTTAACAGACTTGTCTATTAGTTACACAGTCTTAGACTTTAATGGACTTGTCTATTAGTAACAGAGTCTTAAACTTTAACAGACTTGTCTATTAGAAACACAGTCTTAGACTCTAACAGACTTGTCTATTAGTAACACAGTCTTAGACTTTAACAGACTTGTCTATTATTAACACAGTCTTAGACTTTAATGGACTTGTCTATTAGTAACACAGTCTTAAGACTTTAACAGACTTGTCTATTAGTAACACAGTCTTAGATTTTAAGACTTGTCTATTAGTAACACAGTCTTAGACTTTAAAAGACTTGTCTATTAGTAACACAGTCTTAGTCTTTAACAGACTTCTCTATTAGTAACAGTCTTAGACTTTAACAGACTTGTCTATTAGTAACACAGTCTTAGACTTTAACGGACTTGTCTATTAGTAACACAGTCTTAGACTTTAACAGACTTGTCTATTAGTAAGTCTTAGACTTTAACGGACTTGTCTATTAGAAACACAGTCTTAGACTTTAACAGACTTGTCTATTAGTAACAGTCTTAGACTTTAACAGACTTGTCTATTAGTTACACAGTCTTAGACTTTAACAGACTTGTCTATTAGTAACACAGTCTTAGACTTTAATGGACTTGTCTATTAGTAACACAGTCTTAGACTTTAACAGACTTGTCTATAAGTAACACAGTCTTAGATTTTAACAGACTTGTCTATTAGTAACACAGTCTTAGACTTTAACAAACTTGTCTATTAGTAACACAGTCTTCGACTTTAACAGACTTGTATATTAGTAACAGTCTTAGACCTTAACAGAATTGTCTATTAGTAACACAGTCTTAGACTTTAACGGACTTGTCTATTAGTAATACAGTCGTAGACTTTAACAGATTTGTCTATTAGTAACAGTCTTAGACTTTAACGGACTTGTCTATTAGAAATACAGTCTTAGACTTTAACGGACTTGTCTATTAGTAACACAGTTTTAGACTTTAACAGACTTCTCTATTAGTAACACAGTCTTAGACTTTAATGGACTTGTCTATTAGTAACATAGTCTTAGACCTTAACAGACTTGTCTATTAGTAACAGTCTTAGACTTTAACAGACTTGTCTATTAGTAACACAGTCTTAGAATTTAACGGACTTGTCTATTAGTAACACTGTCTTAGACTTTAACAGACTTGTCTATTAGTAACAGTCTTAGACTTTAACGGACTTGTCTATTAGAAACACAGTCTTAGACTTTAACAGACTTGTCTATTACTAACACAGTCTTAGACTTTAATGGACTTGTCTATTAGTAACAGAGTCTTAAACTTTAACAGACTTGTCTATTAGAAACATAGTCTTAGACTCTAACAGACTTGTCTATTAGTAACACAGTCTTAGACTTTAACAGTTTTGTCTATTATTAACACAGTCTTAAACTTTAATGGACTTGTCTATTAGTAACACAGTCTTAAGACTTTAACAGACTTGTCTATTAGTAACACAGTCTTAGATTTGAAGACTTGTCTATTAGTAACACAGTCTTAGACTTTAACAGACTTGTCTATTAGTAACACAGTCTTAGTCTTTAACAGACTTGTCTATTAGTAACAGTCTTAGACTTTAACAGACTTGTCTATTAGTAACACAGTCTTAGACTTTAACGGACTTGTCTATTAGTAACACAGTCTTAGACTTTAACAGACTTGTCTATTAGTAAGTCTTAGACTTTAACGGACTTGTCTATTAGAAACACAGTCTTAGACTTTAACAGACTTGTCTATTAGTAACAGTCTTAGACTTTTACAGACTTGTCTATTAGTTACACAGTCTTAGACTTTAACAGACTTGTCTATTAGTAACACAGTCTTAGACTTTAATGGACTTGTCTATTAGTAACACAGTCTTAGACTTTAACAGACTTGTCTATAAGTAACACAGTCTTAGATTTTAACAGACTTGTCTATTAGTAACACAGTCTTAGACTTTAACAAACTTGTCTATTAGTAACACAGTCTTCGACTTTAACAGACTTGTATATTAGTAACAGTCTTAGATCTTAACAGAATTGTCTATTAGTAACACAGTCTTAGACTTTAACGGACTTGTCTATTAGTAATACAGTCTTAGACTTTAACAGACTTGTCTATTAGTAACAGTCTTAGACTTTAACGGACTTGTCTATTAGAAATACAGTCTTAGACTTTAACGGACTTGTCTATTAGAAATACAGTCTTAGACTTTAACAGACTTGTCTATTAGTTACACAGTCTTAGACTTTAATGGACTTGTCTATTAGTAACACAGTCTTATACTTTAACAGACTTGTCTATTAGTAACACAGTCTTATACTTTAACAGACTTGTCTATTAGTAACACAGTCTTAGACTTTAATGGACTTGTCTATTAGTAACACAGTCTTAGACTTTAACAGACTTGTCTATTAGTAACACAGTCTTAGACTTTAACAGACTTGTCTATTAGTAACACAGTCTTAGTCTTTAACAGACTTTTCTATTAGTAACAGTCTTAGACTTTAACAGACTTGTCTATTAGTAACACAGTCTTAGACTTTAACAGACTTGTCTATTAGTAACACAGTCTTAGACTTTAACAAACTTGTCTATTAGTAACACTGTCTTCGACTTTAACAGACTTGTATATTAGTAACAGTCTTAGATCTTAACAGAATTGTCTATTAGTAACACAGTCTTAGACTTTAACGACTTGTCTATTAGTAATACAGTCTTAGACTTTAACAGACTTGTCTATTAGTAACAGTCTTAGACTTTAACGGACTTGTCTATTAGAAATACAGTCTTAGACTTTAACGGACTTGTCTATTAGAAATACAGTCTTAGACTTTAATGGACTTGTCTATTAGTAACACAGTCTTATACTTTAACAGACTTGTCTATTAGTAACACAGTCTTAGACTTTAACAGACTTGTCTATTAGTAACACAGTCTTAGACTTTAACAGACTTGTCTATTAGTAACACAGTCTTAGATTTTAACAGACTTGTCTATTAGTAACACAGTCTTAGACTTTAACAGACTTGTCTATTAGTAACACAGTCTTAGACTTTAACAGACTTGTCTATTAGTTACAGTCTTAGACTTTAACAGACTTGCCTATTAGTAACACAGTCTTAGAATGTAACGGACTTGTCTATTAGTAACACAATCTTAGACTTTAATGGACGTGTCTATTAGTAACACAGTCTTAGACTTTAACAGACTTGTCTATTAGTAACACAGTCTTAGACTTTAATGGACTTGTCTATTAGTTACACAGTCTTAGAATTTAACGGATTTGTCTATTAGTAACACAATCTTAGACTTTAATGGACGTGTCTATTAGTAACAGAGTCTTAGACTTTAATGGACTTGTCTATTAGTAATACAATCTTAGACTTTAACAGACTTGTCTATTAGTAACACAGTCTTAGACTTTAACAGACTTGTCTATTATTAACACAGTCTTAGACTTTAACGGACTTGTCTATTAGTAACACAGTCTTAAGACTTTAACAGACTTGTCTATTAGTAACACAGTCTTAGACTTTAATGGACGTGTCTATTAGTAACACAGTCTTAGACTTTAACAGACTTGTCTATTAGTAACACAGTCTTAGACTTTAATGGACTTGTCTATTAGTAACACAGTCTTAGAATTTAACGGACTTGTCTATTAGTAACACAATCTTAGACTTTAATGGACTTGTCTATTAGTAATACAATCTTAGACTTTAACAGACTTGTCTATTAGTAACACAGTCTTAGACTTTAACAGACTTGTCTATTATTAACACTGTCTTAGACTTTAACGGACTTGTCTATTAGTAACACAGTCTTAAGACTTTAACAGACTTGTCTATTAGTAACACAGTCTTAGATTTTAAGACTTGTCTATTAGTAACACAGTCTTAGACTTTAACAGACTTGTCTATTAGTAACACAGTCTTAGACTTTAACGGACTTGTCTATTAGTAACACAGTCTTAGACTTTAACAGACTTGTCTATTAGTAAGTCTTAGACTTTAACGGACTTGTCTATTAGAAAATAAAACACAGTCTTAGACTTTAACAGACTTGTCTATTAGTAACAGTCTTAGACTTTAACAGACTTGTCTATTAGTTACACAGTCTTAGACTTTAACAGACTTGTCTATTAGTAACACAGTCTTAGACTTTAATGGACTTGTCTATTAGTAACACAGTCTTAGACTTTAACAGACTTGTCTATAAGTAACACAGTCTTAGATTTTAACAGACTTGTCTATTAGTAACACAGTCTTAGACTTTAACAGACTTGTCTATTAGTAACACATTCTTAGACTTTAATGGACTTGTCTATTAGTAACACAGTCTTAGACTTTAACAGACTTGTATATTAGTAACAGTCTTAGACTTTAACAGACTTGTCTATTAGTAACACAGTCTTAGACTTTAACAGACTTGTCTATTAGTAACACAGTCTTAGACTTTAACGGACTTGTCTATTAGTAACACAGTTTTAGACTTTAACAGACTTCTCTATTAGTAACACAGTCTTAGACTTTAATGGACTTGTCTATTAGTAACACAGTCTTAGACCTTAACAGACTTGTCTATTAGTAACACAGTCTTAGAATTTAACGGACTTGTCTATTAGTAACACTGTCTTAGACTTTAACAGACTTGTCTATTAGTAACAGTCTTAGACTTTAACGGACTTGTCTATTAGAAAAACAGTCTTAGACTTTAACAGACTTGTCTATTAGTAACACAGTCTTAGACTTTAATGGACTTGTCTATTAGTAACAGAGTCTTAAACTTTAACAGACTTGTCTATTAGAAACACAGTCTTAGACTCTAACAGACTTGTCTATTAGTAACACAGTCTTAGACTTTAACAGACTTGTCTATTATTAACACAGTCTTAGACTTTAATGGACTTGTCTATTAGTAACACAGTCTTAAGACTTTAACAGACTTGTCTATTAGTAACACAGTCTTAGATTTTAAGACTTGTCTATTAGTAACACAGTCTTAGACTTTAAAAGACTTGTCTATTAGTAACACAGTCTTAGTCTTTAACAGACTTGTCTATTAGTAACAGTCTTAGACTTTAACAGACTTGTCTATTAGTAACACAGTCTTAGACTTTAATGGACTTGTCTATTAGTAACACAGTCTTAGACTTTAACAGACTTGTCTATTAGTAAGTCTTAGACTTTAACGGACTTGTCTATTAGAAACACAGTCTTAGACTTTAACAGACTTGTCTATTAGTAACAGTCTTAGACTTTAACAGACTTGTCTATTAGTTACACAGTCTTAGACTTTAACAGACTTGTCTATTAGTAACACAGTCTTAGACTTTAATGGACTTGTCTATTAGTAACACAGTCTTAGACTTTAACAGACTTGTCTATAAGTAACACAGTCTTAGATTTTAACAGACTTGTCTATTAGTAACACAGTCTTAGACTTTAACAAACTTGTCTATTAGTAACACAGTCTTCGACTTTAACAGACTTGTATATTAGTAACAGTCTTAGACCTTAACAGAATTGTCTATTAGTAACACAGTCTTAGACTTTAACGGACTTGTCTATTAGTAATACAGTCGTAGACTTTAACAGATTTGTCTATTAGTAACAGTCTTAGACTTTAACGGACTTGTCTATTAGAAATACAGTCTTAGACTTTAACGGACTTGTCTATTAGTAACACAGTTTTAGACTTTAACAGACTTCTCTATTAGTAACACAGTCTTAGACTTTAATGGACTTGTCTATTAGTAACACAGTCTTAGACCTTAACAGACTTGTCTATTAGTAACAGTCTTAGACTTTAACAGACTTGTCTATTAGTAACACAGTCTTAGAATTTAACGGACTTGTCTATTAGTAACACTGTCTTAGACTTTAACAGACTTGTCTATTAGTAACAGTCTTAGACTTTAACGGACTTGTCTATTAGAAACACAGTCTTAGACTTTAACAGACTTGTCTATTATTAACACAGTCTTAGACTTTAATGGACTTGTCTATTAGTAACAGAGTCTTAAACTTTAACAGACTTGTCTATTAGAAACATAGTCTTAGACTCTAACAGACTTGTCTATTAGTAACACAGTCTTAGACTTTAACAGTCTTGTCTAATATTAACACAGTCTTAAACTTTAATGGACTTGTCTATTAGTAACACAGTCTTAAGACTTTAACAGACTTGTCTATTAGTAACACAGTCTTAGATTTGAAGACTTGTCTATTAGTAACACAGTCTTAGACTTTAACAGACTTGTCTATTAGTAACACAGTCTTAGTCTTTAACAGACTTGTCTATTAGTAACAGTCTTAGACTTTAACAGACTTGTCTATTAGTAACACAGTCTTAGACTTTAACGGACTTGTCTATTAGTAACACAGTCTTAGACTTTAACAGACTTGTCTATTAGTAAGTCTTAGACTTTAACGGACTTGTCTATTAGAAACACAGTCTTAGACTTTAACAGACTTGTCTATTAGTAACAGTCTTAGACTTTTACAGACTTGTCTATTAGTAACACAGTCTTAGACTTTAACAGACTTGTCTATTAGTAACACAGTCTTAGACTTTAATGGACTTGTCTATTAGTAACACAGTCTTAGACTTTAACAGACTTGTCTATAAGTAACACAGTCTTAGATTTTAACAGACTTGTCTATTAGTAACACAGTCTTAGACTTTAACAAACTTGTCTATTAGTAACACAGTCTTCGACTTTAACAGACTTGTATATTAGTAACAGTCTTAGATCTTAACAGAATTGTCTATTAGTAACACAGTCTTAGACTTTAACGGACTTGTCTATTAGTAATTCAGTCTTAGACTTTAACAGACTTGTCTATTAGTAACAGTCTTAGACTTTAACGGACTTGTCTATTAGAAATACAGTCTTAGACTTTAACGGACTTGTCTATTAGAAATACAGTCTTAGACTTTAACAGACTTGTCTATTAGTTACACAGTCTTAGACTTTAATGGACTTGTCTATTAGTAACACAGTCTTATACTTTAACAGACTTGTCTATTAGTAACACAGTCTTATACTTTAACAGACTTGTCTATTAGTAACACAGTCTTAGACTTTAATGGACTTGTCTATTAGTAACACAGTCTTAGACTTTAACAGACTTGTCTATTAGTAACACAGTCTTAGACTTTAACAGACTTGTCTATTAGTAACACAGTCTTAGTCTTTAACAGACTTGTCTATTAGTAACAGTCTTAGACTTTAACAGACTTGTCTATTAGTAACACAGTCTTAGACTTTAACAGACTTGTCTATTAGTAACACAGTCTTAGACTTTAACAAACTTGTCTATTAGTAACACTGTCTTCGACTTTAACAGACTTGTATATTAGTAACAGTCTTAGATCTTAACAGAATTGTCTATTAGTAACACAGTCTTAGACTTTAACGACTTGTCTATTAGTAATACAGTCTTAGACTTTAACAGACTTGTCTATTAGTAACAGTCTTAGACTTTAACGGACTTGTCTATTAGAAATACAGTCTTAGACTTTAACGGACTTGTCTATTAGAAATACAGTCTTAGACTTTAACAGACTTGTCTATTAGTTACACAGTCTTAGACTTTAATGGACTTGTCTATTAGTAACACAGTCTTATACTTTAACAGACTTGTCTATTAGTAACACAGTCTTATACTTTAACAGACTTGTCTATTAGTAACACAGTCTTAGACTTTAACGGACTTGTCTATTAGTAACACAGTCTTAAGACTTTAACAGACTTGTCTATTAGTAACACAGTCTTAGACTTTAACAGACTTGTCTATTAGTAACACAGTCTTAGTCTTTAACAGACTTGTCTATTAGTAACAGTCTTAGACTTTAACAGACTTGTCTATTAGTTACACAGTCTTAGACTTTAACAGACTTGTCTATTAGTAACACAGTCTTAGACTTTAACAGACTTGTCTATAAGTAACACAGTCTTAGATTTTAACAGACTTGTCTATTAGTAACACAGTCTTAGACTTTAACAGACTTGTCTATTAGTAACACAGTCTTAGACTTTAAAGGACTTGTCTATTAGTAACACAGTCTTAGACTTTAACAGACTTGTCTATTAGTAACAGTCTTAGACTTTAACGGACTTGTCTATTAGAATCACAGTCTTAGACTTTAACAGACTTGTCTATTAGTTACACAGTCTTAGACTTTAATGGACTTGTCTATTAGTAACACAGTCTTAGACTTTAACAGACTTGTCTATTAGTAACAGTCTTAGACTTTAACAGACTTGTCTATTAGAAACACAGTCTTAGACTTTAACAGACTTGTCTATTAGTTACACAGTCTTAGACTTTAATGGACTTGTCTATTAGTAACACAGTCTTAGACTTTAACAGACTTGTCTATTATTAACACAGTCTTATACTTTAACAGACTTGTCTATTAGTAACAGTCTTAGACTTTAACAGATTTGTCTATTAGTAACACAGTCTTAGACTTTAACAGACTTGTCTATTAGTAACACAGTCTTTGACTTTAACAGACTTGTCTATTAGTAACACAGTCTTAGACTTTAACAGACTTGTCTATTAGTAACACAGTCTTAGATTTTAACAGACTTGTCTATTAGTAACACAGTCTTAGACTTTAATGGACTTGTCTATTAGTAACACAGTCTTAGACTTTAACAGACTTGTCTATTATTAACACAGTCTTATACTTTAACAGACTTGTCTATTATTAACACAGTCTTAGACTTTAATGGACTTGTCTATTAGTAACACAGTCTTAGACTTTAATGGACTTGTCTATTAGTAACACAGTCTTAGACTTTAACATACTTGTCTATTAGTAACACAGTCTTAGACTTTAACAGACTTGTCTATTAGTAACACAGTCTTAGACTTTAACAGACTTGTCTATTAGTAACACAGTCTTAGATTTTAACAGACTTGTATATTAGTAACAGTCTTAGACTTTAACAGACTTGTCTATTAGTAACACAGTCTTAGACTTTAACAGACTTGTCTATTAGTAAGTCTTAGACTTTAATGGACTTGTCTATTAGTAACACAGTCTTAAGACTTTAACAGACTTGTCTATTAGTAACACAGTCTTAGACTTTAACAGACTTGTCTATTAGTAACACAGTCTTAGTCTTTAACAGACTTGTCTATTAGTAACAGTCTTAGACTTTAACAGACTTGTCTATTAGTTACACAGTCTTAGACTTTAACAGACTTGTCTATTAGTAACACAGTCTTAGACTTTAACAGACTTGTCTATAAGTAACACAGTCTTAGATTTTAACAGACTTGTCTATTAGTAACACAGTCTTAGACTTTAACAGACTTGTCTATTAGTAACACAGTCTTAGACTTTAACAGACTTGTATATTAGTAACAGTCTTAGACTTTAACAGACTTGTCTATTAGTAACACAGTCTTAGACTTTAAATGACTTGTCTATTAGTAACACAGTCTTAGACTTTAACAGACTTGTCTATTAGTAACAGTCTTAGACTTTAACGGACTTGTCTATTAGAAACACAGTCTTAGACTTTAACAGACTTGTCTAATAGTTACACAGTCTTAGACTTTAATGGACTTGTCTATTAGTAACACAGTCTTAGACTTTAACAGACTTGTCTATTAGTAACAGTCTTAGACTTTAACAGACTTGTCTATTAGTTACACAGTCTTAGACTTTAACAGACTTGTCTATTAGTAACACAGTCTTAGACTTTAACAGACTTGTCTATAAGTAACACAGTCTTAGATTTTAACAGACTTGTCTATTAGTAACACAGTCTTAGACTTTAACAGACTTGTCTATTAGTAACACAGTCTTAGACTTTAACAGACTTGTATATTAGTAACAGTCTTAGACTTTAACAGACTTGTCTATTAGTAACACAGTCTTAGACTTTAAAGGACTTGTCTATTAGCAACACAGTCTTAGACTTTAACAGACTTGTCTATTAGTAACAGTCTTAGACTTTAACGGACTTGTCTATTAGAATCACAGTCTTAGACTTTAACAGACTTGTCTATTAGTTACACAGTCTTAGACTTTAATGGACTTGTCTATTAGTAACACAGTCTTAGACTTTAACAGACTTGTCTATTAGTAACAGTCTTAGACTTTAACAGACTTGTCTATTAGAAACACAGTCTTAGACTTTAACAGACTTGTCTATTAGTTACACAGTCTTAGACTTTAATGGACTTGTCTATTAGTAACACAGTCTTAGACTTTAACAGACTTGTCTATTATTAACACAGTCTTATACTTTAACAGACTTGTCTATTAGTAACAGTCTTAGACTTTAACAGATTTGTCTATTAGTAACACAGTCTTAGACTTTAACAGACTTGTCTATTAGTAACACAGTCTTAGACTTTAACAGACTTGTCTATTAGTAACACAGTCTTAGACTTTAACAGACTTGTCTATTAGTAACACAGTCTTAGATTTTAACAGACTTGTCTATTAGTAACACAGTCTTAGACTTTAATGAACTTGTCTATTAGTAACACAGTCTTAGACTTTAACAGACTTGTCTACTATTAACACAGTCTTATACTTTAACAGACTTGTCTATTATTAACAGTCTTAGACTTTAACAGACTTGTCTATTAGTAACACAGTCTTAGACTTTAACAGACTTGTCTATTAGTAACACAGTCTTAGACTTTAACAAACTTGTCTATTAGTAACACTGTCTTCGACTTTAACAGACTTGTATATTAGTAACAGTCTTAGATCTTAACAGAATTGTCTATTAGTAACACAGTCTTAGACTTTAACGACTTGTCTATTAGTAATACAGTCTTAGACTTTAACAGACTTGTCTATTAGTAACAGTCTTAGACTTTAACGGACTTGTCTATTAGAAATACAGTCTTAGACTTTAACGGACTTGTCTATTAGAAATACAGTTTTAGACTTTAACAGACTTGTCTATTAGTTACACAGTCTTAGACTTTAATGGACTTGTCTATTAGTAACACAGTCTTATACTTTAACAGACTTGTCTATTAGTAACACAGTCTTATACTTTAACAGACTTGTCTATTAGTAACACAGTCTTAGACTTTAACGGACTTGTCTATTAGTAACACAGTCTTAAGACTTTAACAGACTTGTCTATTAGTAACACAGTCTTAGACTTTAACAGACTTGTCTATTAGTAACACAGTCTTAGTCTTTAACAGACTTGTCTATTAGTAACAGTCTTAGACTTTAACAGACTTGTCTATTAGTTACACAGTCTTAGACTTTAACAGACTTGTCTATTAGTAACACAGTCTTAGACTTTAACAGACTTGTCTATAAGTAACACAGTCTTAGATTTTAACAGACTTGTCTATTAGTAACACAGTCTTAGACTTTAACAGACTTGTCTATTAGTAACACAGTCTTAGACTTTAAAGGACTTGTCTATTAGTAACACAGTCTTAGACTTTAACAGACTTGTCTATTAGTAACAGTCTTAGACTTTAACGGACTTGTCTATTAGAATCACAGTCTTAGACTTTAACAGACTTGTCTATTAGTTAAACAGTCTTAGACTTTAATGGACTTGTCTATTAGTAACACAGTCTTAGACTTTAACAGACTTGTCTATTAGTAACAGTCTTAGACTTTAACAGACTTGTCTATTAGAAACACAGTCTTAGACTTTAACAGACTTGTCTATTAGTTACACAGTCTTAGACTTTAATGGACTTGTCTATTAGTAACAGTCTTAGACTTTAACAGATTTGTCTATTAGTAACACAGTCTTAGACTTTAACAGACTTGTCTATTAGTAACACAGTCTTTGACTTTAACAGACTTGTCTATTAGTAACACAGTCTTAGACTTTAACAGACTTGTCTATTAGTAACACAGTCTTAGATTTTAACAGACTTGTCTATTAGTAACACAGTCTTAGACTTTAATGGACTTGTCTATTAGTAACACAGTCTTAGACTTTAACAGACTTGTCTATTATTAACACAGTCTTATACTTTAACAGACTTGTCTATTATTAACACAGTCTTAGACTTTAATGGACTTGTCTATTAGTAACACAGTCTTAGACTTTAATGGACTTGTCTATTAGTAACACAGTCTTAGACTTTAACATACTTGTCTATTAGTAACACAGTCTTAGACTTTAACAGACTTGTCTATTAGTAACACAGTCTTAGACTTTAACAGACTTGTCTATTAGTAACACAGTCTTAGATTTTAACAGACTTGTATATTAGTAACAGTCTTAGACTTTAACAGACTTATCTATTAGTAACACAGTCTTAGACTTTAACAGACTTGTCTATTAGTAAGTCTTAGACTTTAATGGACTTGTCTATTAGTAACACAGTCTTAAGACTTTAACAGACTTGTCTATTAGTAACACAGTCTTAGACTTTAACAGACTTGTCTATTAGTAACACAGTCTTAGTCTTTAACAGACTTGTCTATTAGTAACAGTCTTAGACTTTAACAGACTTGTCTATTAGTTACACAGTCTTAGACTTTAACAGACTTGTCTATTAGTAACACAGTCTTAGACTTTAACAGACTTGTCTATAAGTAACACAGTCTTAGATTTTAACAGACTTGTCTATTAGTAACACAGTCTTAGACTTTAACAGACTTGTCTATTAGTAACACAGTCTTAGACTTTAACAGACTTGTATATTAGTAACAGTCTTAGACTTTAACAGACTTGTCTATTAGTAACACAGTCTTAGACTTTAAATGACTTGTCTATTAGTAACACAGTCTTAGACTTTAACAGACTTGTCTATTAGTAACAGTCTTAGACTTTAACGGACTTGTCTATTAGAAACACAGTCTTAGACTTTAACAGACTTGTCTAATAGTTACACAGTCTTAGACTTTAATGGACTTGTCTATTAGTAACACAGTCTTAGACTTTAACAGACTTGTCTATTAGTAACAGTCTTAGACTTTAACAGACTTGTCTATTAGTTACACAGTCTTAGACTTTAACATACTTGTCTATTAGTAACACAGTCTTAGACTTTAACAGACTTGTCTATAAGTAACACAGTCTTAGATTTTAACAGACTTGTCTATTAGTAACACAGTCTTAGACTTTAACAGACTTGTCTATTAGTAACACAGTCTTAGACTTTAACAGACTTGTATATTAGTAACAGTCTTAGACTTTAACAGACTTGTCTATTAGTAACACAGTCTTAGACTTTAAAGGACTTGTCTATTAGCAACACAGTCTTAGACTTTAACAGACTTGTCTATTAGTAACAGTCTTAGACTTTAACGGACTTGTCTATTAGAATCACAGTCTTAGACTTTAACAGACTTGTCTATTAGTTACACAGTCCTAGACTTTAATGGACTTGTCTATTAGTAACACAGTCTTAGACTTTAACAGACTTGTCTATTAGTAACAGTCTTAGACTTTAACAGACTTGTCTATTAGAAACACAGTCTTAGACTTTAACAGACTTGTCTATTAGTTACACAGTCTTAGACTTTAATGGACTTGTCTATTAGTAACACAGTCTTAGACTTTAACAGACTTGTCTATTATTAACACAGTCTTATACTTTAACAGACTTGTCTATTAGTAACAGTCTTAGACTTTAACAGATTTGTCTATTAGTAACACAGTCTTAGACTTTAACAGACTTGTCTATTAGTAACACAGTCTTAGACTTTAACAGACTTGTCTATTAGTAACACAGTCTTAGACTTTAACAGACTTGTCTATTAGTAACACAGTCTTAGATTTTAACAGACTTGTCTATTAGTAACACAGTCTTAGACTTTAATGGACTTGTCTATTAGTAACACAGTCTTAGACTTTAACAGACTTGTCTATTATTAACACAGTCTTATACTTTAACAGACTTGTCTATTATTAACACAGTCTTAGACTTTAATGGACTTGTCTATTAGTAACACAGTCTTAGACTTTAATGGACTTGTCTATTAGTAACACAGTCTTAGACTTTAACATACTTGTCTATTAGTAACACAGTCTTAGACTTTAACAGACTTGTCTATTAGTAACACAGTCTTAGACTTTAACAGACTTGTCTATTAGTAACACAGTCTTAGATTTTAACAAACTTGTATATTAGTAACAGTCTTAGACTTTAACAGACTTGTCTATTAGTAACACAGTCTTAGACTTTAACAGACTTGTCTATTAGTAAGTCTTAGAGTTTAACGGACTTGTTTATTAGTAACACAGTCTTAAGACTTTAACAGACTTGTCTATTAGTAACACAGTCTTAGACTTTAACAGACTTGTCTATTAGTAACACAGTCTTAGTCTTTAACAGACTTGTCTATTAGTAACAGTCTTAGACTTTAACAGACTTGTCTATTAGTTACACAGTCTTAGACTTTAACAGACTTGTCTATTAGTAACACAGTCTTAGACTTTAACAGACTTGTCTATAAGTAACACAGTCTTAGATTTTAACAGACTTGTCTATTAGTAACACAGTCTTAGACTTTAACAGACTTGTCTATTAGTAACACAGTCTTAGACTTTAACAGACTTGTATATTAGAAACAGTCTTAGATTTTAACAAACTTGTCTATTAGTAACACAGTCTTAGACTTTAAAGGACTTGTCTATTAGTAACACAGTCTTAGACTTTAACAGACTTGTCTATTAGTAACAGTCTTAGACTTTAACGGACTTGTCTATTAGAAACACAGTCTTAGACTTTAACAGACTTGTCTAGTAGTTACACAGTCTTAGACTTTAATGGACTTGTCTATTAGTAACACAGTCTTAGACTTTAACAGACTTGTCTATTATTAACACAGTCTTATACTTTAACAGACTTGTCTATTAGTAACAGTCTTAGACTTTAACAGATTTGTCTATTAGTAACACAGTCTTAGACTTTAACAGACTTGTCTATTAGTAACACAGTCTTAGACTTTAACAGACTTGTCTATTAGTAACACAGTCTTAGACTTTAACAGACTTGTCTATTAGTAACACAGTCTTAGATTTTAACAGACTTGTCTATTAGTAACACAGTCTTAGACTTTAATGGACTTGTCTATTAGTAACACAGTCTTAGACTTTAACAGACTTGTCTATTATTAACACAGTCTTATACTTTAACAGACTTGTCTATTATTAACACAGTCTTAGACTTTAATGGACTTGTCTATTAGTAACACAGTCTTAGACTTTAATGGACTTGTCTATTAGTAACACAGTCTTAGACTTTAACATACTTGTCTATTAGTAACACAGTCTTAGACTTTAACAGACTTGTCTATTAGTAACACAGTCTTAGACTTTAACAGACTTGTCTATTAGTAACACAGTCTTAGATTTTAACAAACTTGTATATTAGTAACAGTCTTAGACTTTAACAGACTTGTCTATTAGTAACACAGTCTTAGACTTTAACAGACTTGTCTATTAGTAAGTCTTAGAGTTTAACGGACTTGTTTATTAGTAACACAGTCTTAAGACTTTAACAGACTTGTCTATTAGTAACACAGTCTTAGACTTTAACAGACTTGTCTATTAGTAACACAGTCTTAGTCTTTAACAGACTTGTCTATTAGTAACAGTCTTAGACTTTAACAGACTTGTCTATTAGTTACACAGTCTTAGACTTTAACAGACTTGTCTATTAGTAACACAGTCTTAGACTTTAACAGACTTGTCTATAAGTAACACAGTCTTAGATTTTAACAGACTTGTCTATTAGTAACACAGTCTTAGACTTTAACAGACTTGTCTATTAGTAACACAGTCTTAGACTTTAACAGACTTGTATATTAGAAACAGTCTTAGATTTTAACAAACTTGTCTATTAGTAACACAGTCTTAGACTTTAAAGGACTTGTCTATTAGTAACACAGTCTTAGACTTTAACAGACTTGTCTATTAGTAACAGTCTTAGACTTTAACGGACTTGTCTATTAGTAACACAGTCTTAGACTTTAACAGACTTGTCTATTAGTAACACAGTCTTAGATTTTAACAGACTTGTCTATTAGTAACACAGTCTTAGACTTTAATGGACTTGTCTATTAGTAACACAGTCTTAGACTTTAACAGACTTGTCTATTATTAACACAGTCTTATACTTTAACAGACTTGTCTATTATTAACACAGTCTTAGACTTTAATGGACTTGTCTATTAGTAACACAGTCTTAGACTTTAATGGACTTGTCTATTAGTAACACAGTCTTAGACTTTAACATACTTGTCTATTAGTAACACAGTCTTAGACTTTAACAGACTTGTCTATTAGTAACACAGTCTTAGACTTTAACAGACTTGTCTATTAGTAACACAGTCTTAGATTTTAACAAACTTGTATATTAGTAACAGTCTTAGACTTTAACAGACTTGTCTATTAGTAACACAGTCTTAGACTTTAACAGACTTGTCTATTAGTAAGTCTTAGAGTTTAACGGACTTGTTTATTAGTAACACAGTCTTAAGACTTTAACAGACTTGTCTATTAGTAACACAGTCTTAGACTTTAACAGACTTGTCTATTAGTAACACAGTCTTAGTCTTTAACAGACTTGTCTATTAGTAACAGTCTTAGACTTTAACAGACTTGTCTATTAGTTACACAGTCTTAGACTTTAACAGACTTGTCTATTAGTAACACAGTCTTAGACTTTAACAGACTTGTCTATAAGTAACACAGTCTTAGATTTTAACAGACTTGTCTATTAGTAACACAGTCTTAGACTTTAACAGACTTGTCTATTAGTAACACAGTCTTAGACTTTAACAGACTTGTATATTAGAAACAGTCTTAGATTTTAACAAACTTGTCTATTAGTAACACAGTCTTAGACTTTAAAGGACTTGTCTATTAGTAACACAGTCTTAGACTTTAACAGACTTGTCTATTAGTAACAGTCTTAGACTTTAACGGACTTGTCTATTAGAAACACAGTCTTAGACTTTAACAGACTTGTCTAGTAGTTACACAGTCTTAGACTTTAATGGACTTGTCTATTAGTAACACAGTCTTAGACTTTAACAGACTTGTCTATTAGTAACAGTCTTAGACTTTAACAGACTTGTCTATTAGAAACACAGTCTTAGACTTTAACAGACTTGTCTATTAGTTACACAGTCTTAGACTTTAATGGACTTGTCTATTAGTAACACAGTCTTAGACTTTAACAGACTTGTCTATTATTAACACAGTCTTATACTTTAACAGACTTGTCTATTAGTAACAGTCTTAGACTTTAACAGATTTGTCTATTAGTAACACAGTCTTAGACTTTAACAGACTTGTCTATTAGTAACACAGTCTTAGACTTTAACAGACTTGTCTATTAGTAACACAGTCTTAGACTTTAACAGACTTGTCTATTAGTAACACAGTCTTAGATTTTAACAGACTTGTCTATTAGTAACACAGTCTTAGACTTTAATGAACTTGTCTATTAGTAACACAGTCTTAGACTTTAATGGACGTGTCTATTAGTAACACAGTCTTAGATTTTAACAGACTTGTCTATTAGTAACACAGTCTTAGACTTTAATGGACTTGTCTATTAGTAATACAGTCTTAGAATTTAACGGACTTGTCTATTAGTAACACAATCTTAGACTTTAATGGACGTGTCTATTAGTAACAGAGTCTTAGACTTTAATGGACTTGTCTATTAGTAATACAATCTTAGACTTTAACAGACTTGTCTATTAGTAACACAGTCTTAGACTTTAACAGACTTGTCTATTAGTAACACAGTCTTATACTTTAACGGACTTGTCTATTAGAAACACAGTCTTAGACTTTAACAGACTTGTCTATTAGTAAAAGTCTTAGACTTTAACAGATTTGTCTATTAGTTACACAGTCTTAGACTTTAACAGACTTGTCTATTAGTAACACAGTCTTAGACTTTAATGGACTTGTCTATTAGTAACACAGTCTTAGACTTTAACAGACTTGTCTATAAGTAACACAGTCTTAGATTTTAACAGACTTGTATATTAGTAACACAGTCTTCGACTTTAACAGACTTGTATATTAGTAACAGTCTTAGACCTTAACAGAATTGTCTATTAGTAACACAGTCTTAGACTTTAACGGACTTGTCTATTAGTAATACAGTCTTAGACTTTAACAGACTTGTCTATTAGTAACAGTCTTAGACTTTAACGGACTTGTCTATTAGAAATACAGTCTTAGACTTTAACGGACTTGTCTATTAGTAACACAGTTTTAGACTTTAACAGACTTCTCTATTAGTAACACAGTCTTAGACTTTAACAGACTTGTCTATTAGTAACACAGTCTTAGACCTTAACAGACTTGTCTATTAGTAACAGTCTAAGACTTTAACAGACTTGTCTATTAGTAACACAGTCTTAGAATTTAACGGACTTGTCTATTAGTAACACTGTCTTAGACTTTAACAGACTTGTCTATTAGTAACAGTCTTAGACTTTAACGGACTTGTCTATTAGAAACACAGTCTTAGACTTTAACAGACTTGTCTATTAGTAACACAGTCTTAGACTTTAATGGACTTGTCTATTAGTAACAGAGTCTTAAACTTTAACAGACTTTTCTATTAGAAACACAGTCTTAGACTCTAACAGACTTGTCTATTAGTAACACAGTCTTAGACTTTAACAGACTTGTCTATTATTAACACAGTCTTAGACTTTAATGGACTTGTCTATTAGTAACACAGTCTTAAGACTTTAACAGACTTGTCTATTAGTAACACAGTCTTAGATTTTAAGACTTGTCTATTAGTAACACAGTCTTAGACTTTAACAGACTTGTCTATTAGTAACACAGTCTTAGTCTTTAACAGACTTATCTATTAGTAACAGTCTTAGACTTTAACAGACTTGTCTATTAGTAACACAGTCTTAGACTTTAACGGACTTGTCTATTAGTAACACAGTCTTAGACTTTAACAGACTTGTCTATTAGTAAGTCTTAGACTTTAATGGACTTGTCTATTAGAAACACAGTCTTAGACTTTAACAGACTTGTCTATTAGTAACAGTCTTAGACTTTAACAGACTTGTCTATTAGTTACACAGTCTTAGACTTTAACAGACTTGTCTATTAGTAACACAGTCTTAGACTTTAATGGACTTGTCTATTAGTAACACAGTCTTAGACTTTAACAGACTTGTCTATAAGTAACACAGTCTTAGATTTTAACAGACTTGTCTATTAGTAACACAGTCTTAGACTTTAACAAACTTGTCTATTAGTAACACAGTCTTCGACTTTAACAGACTTGTATATTAGTAACAGTCTTAGATCTTAACAGAATTGTCTATTAGTAACACAGTCTTAGACTTTAACGGACTTGTCTATTAGTAATACAGTCTTAGACTTTAACAGACTTGTCTATTAGTAACAGTCTTAGACTTTAACGGACTTGTCTATTAGAAATACAGTCTTAGACTTTAACGAACTTGTCTATTAGAAATACAGTCTTAGACTTTAACAGACTTGTCTATTAGTTACACAGTCTTAGACTATAATGGACTTGTCTATTAGTAACACAGTCTTAGACTTTAACAGACTTGTCTATTAGTAACACAGTCTTATACTTTAACAGACTTGTCTATTAGTAACACAGTCTTAGACTTTAACAGACTTGTCTATTAGTAACACAGTCTTAGTCTTTAACAGACTTGTCTATTAGTAACAGTCTTAGACTTTAACAGACTTGTCTATTAGTAACACAGTCTTAGACTTTAACAGACTTGTCTATTAGTAACACAGTCTTAGACTTTAACAGACTTGTCTATTAGTAAGTCTTAGACTTTAACGGACTTGTCTATTAGAAACACAGTCTTAAGACTTTAACAGACTTGTCTATTAGTAACACAGTCTTAGACTTTAACAGACTTGTCTATTAGTAACACAGTCTTAGTCTTTAACAGACTTGTCTATTAGTAACAGTCTTAGACTTTAACAGACTTGTCTATTAGTTACACAGTCTTAGACTTTAACAGACTTGTCTATTAGTAACACAGTCTTAGACTTTAACAGACTTGTCTATAAGTAACACAGTCTTAGATTTTAACAGACTTGTCTATTAGTAACACAGTCTTAGACTTTAACAGACTTGTCTATTAGTAACACAGTCTTAGACTTTAAGACTTGTATATTAGTAACAGTCTTAGACTTTAACAGACTTGTCTATTAGTAACACAGTCGTAGACTTTAAAGGACTTGTCTATTAGTAACACAGTCTTAGACTTTAACAGACTTGTCTATTAGTAACAGTCTTAGACTTTAACGGACTTGTCTATTAGAAACACAGTCTTAGACTTTACCAGACTTGTCTATTAGTTACACAGTCTTAGACTTTAATGGACTTGTCTATTAGTAACACAGTCTTAGACTTTAACAGACTTGTCTATTAGTAACACAGTCTTAGACTTTAACAGACTTGTCTATTAGTAACACAGTCTTAGACTTTAACAGACTTGTCTATTAGTAACACAGTCTTAGATTTTAACAGACTTGTCTATTAGTAACACAGTCTTAGACTTTAATGGACTTGTCTATTAGTAACACAGTCTTAGACTTTAACAGACTTGTCTATTATTAACACAGTCTTATACTTTAACAGACTTGTCTATTATTAACACAGTCTTAGACTTTAATGGACTTGTCTATTAGTAACACAGTCTTAGACTTTAATGGACTTGTCTATTAGTAACACAGTCTTAGACTTTAACATACTTGTCTATTAGTAACACAGTCTTAGACTTTAACAGACTTGTCTATTAGTAACACAGTCTTAGACTTTAACAGACTTGTCTATTAGTAACACAGTCTTAGATTTTAACAGACTTGTCTATTAGTAACACAGTCTTAGACTTTAATGGACGTGTCTATTAGTAACACAGTCTTAGACTTTAACGGACTTGTCTATTAGTAACACAGTCTTAGACTTTAATGGACTTGTCTATTAGTAACACAGTCTTAGAATTTAACGGACTTGTCTATTAGTAACACAATCTTAGACTTTAATGGACGTGTCTATTAGTAACAGAGTCTTAGACTTTAATGGACTTGTCTATTAGTAATACAATCTTAGACTTTAACAGACTTGTCTATTAGTAACAGTCTTAGACTTTAACAGACTTGTCTATTATTAACACTGTCTTAGACTTTAACGGACTTGTCTATTAGTAACACAGTCTTAAGACTTTAACAGACTTGTCTATTAGTAACACAGTCTTAGATTTTAAGACTTGTCTATTAGTAACACAGTCTTAGACTTTAACAGACTTGTCTATTAGTAACACAGTCTTAAACTTTAACGGACTTGTCTATTAGTAACACAGTCTTAGACTTTAACAGACTTGTCTATTAGTAAGTCTTAGACTTTAACGGACTTGTCTATTAGAAACACAGTCTTAGACTTTAACAGACTTGTCTATTAGTACAGTCTGAGACTTTAACAGACTTGTCTATTAGTTACACAGTCTTAGACTTTAACAGACTTGTTTATTAGTAAAACAGTCTTAGACTTTAATGGACTTGTCTATTAGTAACACAGTCTTAGACTTTAACAGACTTGTCTATAAGTAACACAGTCTTAGATTTTAACAGACTTGTCTATTAGTAACACAGTCTTAGACTTTAACAGACTTGTCTATTAGTAACACATTCTTAGACTTTAATGGACTTGTCTATTAGTAACACAGTCTTAGACTTTAACAGACTTGTATATTAGTAACAGTCTTAGACTTTAACAGACTTGTCTATTAGTAACACAGTCTTAGACTTTAATGGACTTGTCTATTAGTAACACAGTCTTAGACTTTAACAGACTTGTCTATTAGTTACACAGTCTTAGACTTTAACAGACTTGTTTATTAGTAAAACAGTCTTAGACTTTAATGGACTTGTCTATTAGTAACATAGTCTTAGACTTTAACAGACTTGTCTATAAGTAACACAGTCTTAGATTTTAACAGACTTGTCTATTAGTAACACAGTCTTAGACTTTAACAGACTTGTCTATTAGTAACACATTCTTAGACTTTAATGGACTTGTCTATTAGTAACACAGTCTTAGACTTTAACAGACTTGTATATTAGTAACAGTCTTAGACTTTAACAGACTTGTCTATTAGTAACACAGTCTTAGACTTTAACAGACTTGTCTATTAGCAACACAGTCTTAGACTTTAACAGACTTGTATATTAGTAACAGTCTTAGACTTTAACAGACTTGTCTATTAGTAACACAGTCTTAGACTTTAAATGACTTGTCTATTAGTAACACAGTCTTAGACTTTAACAGACTTGTCTATTAGTAACAGTCTTAGACTTTAACGGACTTGTCTATTAGAAACACAGTCTTAGACTTTAACAGACTTGTCTAATAGTTACACAGTCTTAGCCTTTAATGGACTTGTCTATTAGTAACACAGTCTTAGACTTTAACAGACTTGTCTATTAGTAACAGTCTTAGACTTTAACAGACTTGTCTATTAGTTACACAGTCTTAGACTTTAACAGACTTGTCTATTAGTAACACAGTCTTAGACTTTAATAGACTTGTCTATAAGTAACACAGTCTTAGATTTTAACAGACTTGTCTATTAGTAACACAGTCTTAGACTTTAACAGACTTGTCTATTAGTAACACAGTCTTAGACTTTAACAGACTTGTATATTAGTAACAGTCTTAGACTTTAACAGACTTGTCTATTAGTAACACAGTCTTAGACTTTAAAGGACTTGTCTATTAGCAACACAGTCTTAGACTTTAACAGACTTGTCTATTAGTAACAGTCTTAGACTTTAACGGACTTGTCTATTAGAATCACAGTCTTAGACTTTAACAGACTTGTCTATTAGTTACACAGTCTTAGACTTTAATGGACTTGTCTATTAGTAACACAGTCTTAGACTTTAACAGACTTGTCTATTAGTAACAGTCTTAGACTTTAACAGACTTGTCTATTAGAAACACAGTCTTAGACTTTAACAGACTTGTCTATTAGTTACACAGTCTTAGACTTTAATGGACTTGTCTATTAGTAACACAGTCTTAGACTTTAACAGACTTGTCTATTATTAACACAGTCTTATACTTTAACAGACTTGTCTATTAGTAACAGTCTTAGACTTTAACAGATTTGTCTATTAGTAACACAGTCTTAGACTTTAACAGACTTGTCTATTAGTAACACAGTCTTAGACTTTAACAGACTTGTCTATTAGTAACACAGTCTTAGACTTTAACAGACTTGTCTATTAGTAACACAGTCTTAGATTTTAACAGACTTGTCTATTAGTAACACAGTCTTAGACTTTAATGGACTTGTCTATTAGTAACACAGTCTTAGACTTTAACAGACTTGTCTATTATTAACACAGTCTTATACTTTAACAGACTTGTCTATTATTAACACAGTCTTAGACTTTAATGGACTTGTCTATTAGTAACACAGTCTTAGACTTTAATGGACTTGTCTATTAGTAACACAGTCTTAGACTTTAACATACTTGTCTATTAGTAACACAGTCTTAGACTTTAACAGACTTGTCTATTAGTAACACAGTCTTAGACTTTAACAGACTTGTCTATTAGTAACACAGTCTTAGATTTTAACAAACTTGTATATTAGTAACAGTCTTAGACTTTAACAGACATGTCTATTAGTAACACAGTCTTAGACTTTAACAGACTTGTCTATTAGTAAGTCTTAGAGTTTAACGGACTTGTTTATTAGTAACACAGTCTTAAGACTTTAACAGACTTGTCTATTAGTAACACAGTCTTAGACTTTAACAGACTTGTCTATTAGTAACACAGTCTTAGTCTTTAACAGACTTGTCTATTAGTAACAGTCTTAGACTTTAACAGACTTGTCTATTAGTTACACAGTCTTAGACTTTAACAGACTTGTCTATTAGTAACACAGTCTTAGACTTTAACAGACTTGTCTATAAGTAACACAGTCTTAGATTTTAACAGACTTGTCTATTAGTAACACAGTCTTAGACTTTAACAGACTTGTCTATTAGTAACACAGTCTTAGACTTTAACAGACTTGTATATTAGTAACAGTCTTAGACTTTAACAGACTTGTCTATTAGTAACACAGTCTTAGACTTTAAAGGAATTGTCTATTAGTAACACAGTCTTAGACTTTAACAGACTTGTCTATTAGTAACAGTCTTAGACTTTAACGGACTTGTCTATTAGAAACACAGTCTTAGACTTTAACAGACTTGTCTAGTAGTTACACAGTCTTAGACTTTAATGGACTTGTCTATTAGTAACACAGTCTTAGACTTTAACAGACTTGTCTATTAGTAACAGTCTTAGACTTTAACAGACTTGTCTATTAGAAACACAGTCTTAGACTTTAACAGACTTGTCTATTAGTTACACAGTCTTAGACTTTAATGGACTTGTCTATTAGTAACACAGTCTTATACTTTAACAGACTTGTCTATTATTAACACAGTCTTATACTTTAACAGACTTGTCTATTAGTAACAGTCTTAGACTTTAACAGATTTGTCTATTAGTAACACAGTCTTAGACTTTAACAGACTTGTCTATTAGTAACACAGTCTTAGACTTTAACAGACTTGTCTATTAGTAACACAGTCTTAGATTTTAACAGACTTGTCTATTAGTAACACAGTCTTAGACTTTAATGAACTTGTCTATTAGTAACACAGTCTTAGACTTTAACAGACTTGTCTATTATTAACACAGTCTTATACTTTAACAGACTTGTCTATTATTAACACAGTCTTAGACTTTAATGGACTTGTCTATTAGTAACACAGTCTTAGACTTTAATGGACTTGTCTATTAGTAACACAGTCTTAGACTTTAACATACTTGTCTATTAGTAACACAGTCTTAGATTTTAACAGACTTGTCTATTAGTAACACAGTCTTAGACTTTAACAGACTTGTCTATTAGTAACACAGTCTTAGATTTTAACAGACTTGTCTATTAGTAACACAGTCTTAGACTTTAATGGACGTGTCTATTAGTAACACAGTCTTAGATTTTAACAGACTTGTCTATTAGTAACACAGTCTTAGACTTTAATGGACTTGTCTATTAGTAACACAGTCTTAGAATTTAACGGACTTGTCTATTAGTAACACAATCTTAGACTTTAATGGACGTGTCTATTAGTAACAGAGTCTTAGACTTTAATGGACTTGTCTATTAGTAATACAATCTTAGACTTTAACAGACTTGTCTATTAGTAACACAGTCTTAGACTTTAACAGACTTGTCTATTAGTAACACAGTCTTATACTTTAACGGACTTGTCTATTAGAAACACAGTCTTAGACTTTAACAGACTTGTCTATTAGTAACAGTCTTAGACTTTAACAGACTTGTCTATTAGTTACACAGTCTTAGACTTTAACAGACTTGTCTATTAGTAACACAGTCTTAGACTTTAATGGACTTGTCTATTAGTAACACAGTCTTAGACTTTAACAGACTTGTCTATAAGTAACACAGTCTTAGATTTTAACAGACTTGTATATTAGTAACACAGTCTTCGACTTTAACAGACTTGTATATTAGTAACAGTCTTAGACCTTAACAGAATTGTCTATTAGTAACACAGTCTTAGACTTTAACGGACTTGTCTATTAGTAATACAGTCTTAGACTTTAACAGACTTGTCTATTAGTAACAGTCTTAGACTTTAACGGACTTGTCTATTAGAAATACAGTCTTAGACTTTAACGGACTTGTCTATTAGTAACACAGTTTTAGACTTTAACAGACTTCTCTATTAGTAACACAGTCTTAGACTTTAACAGACTTGTCTATTAGTAACACAGTCTTAGACCTTAACAGACTTGTCTATTAGTAACAGTCTAAGACTTTAACAGACTTGTCTATTAGTAACACAGTCTTAGAATTTAACGGACTTGTCTATTAGTAACACTGTCTTAGACTCTAACAGACTTGTCTATTAGTAACACAGTCTTAGACTTTAACAGACTTGTCTATTATTAACACAGTCTTAGACTTTAATGGACTTGTCTATTAGTAACAGTCTTAAGACTTTAACAGACTTGTCTATTAGTAACACAGTCTTAGATTTTAAGACTTGTCTATTAGTAACACAGTCTTAGACTTTAACAGACTTGTCTATTAGTAACACAGTCTTAGTCTTTAACAGACTTATCTATTAGTAACAGTCTTAGACTTTAACAGACTTGTCTATTAGTAACACAGTCTTAGACTTTAACGGACTTGTCTATTAGTAACACAGTCTTAGACTTTAACAGACTTGTCTATTAGTAAGTCTTAGACTTTAACGGACTTGTCTATTAGAAACACAGTCTTAGACTTTAACAGACTTGTCTATTAGTAACAGTCTTAGACTTTAACGGACTTGTCTATTAGAAACACAGTCTTAGACTTTAACAGACTTGTCTATTAGTAACACAGTCTTAGACTTTAATGGACTTGTCTATTAGTAACAGAGTCTTAAACTTTAACAGACTTTTCTATTAGAAACACAGTCTTAGACTCTAACAGACTTGTCTATTAGTAACACAGTCTTAGACTTTAACAGACTTGTCTATTATTAACACAGTCTTAGACTTTAATGGACTTGTCTATTAGTAACACAGTCTTAAGACTTTAACAGACTTGTCTATTAGTAACACAGTCTTAGATTTTAAGACTTGTCTATTAGTAACACAGTCTTAGACTTTAACAGACTTGTCTATTAGTAACACAGTCTTAGTCTTTAACAGACTTATCTATTAGTAACAGTCTTAGACTTTAACAGACTTGTCTATTAGTAACACAGTCTTAGACTTTAACGGACTTGTCTATTAGTAACACAGTCTTAGACTTTAACAGACTTGTCTATTAGTAAGTCTTAGACTTTAACGGACCTGTCTATTAGAAACACAGTCTTAGACTTTAACAGACTTGTCTATTAGTAACAGTCTTAGACTTTAACAGACTTGTCTATTAGTTACACAGTCTTAGACTTTAACAGACTTGTCTATTAGTAACACAGTCTTAGACTTTAATGGACTTGTCTATTAGTAACACAGTCTTAGACTTTAACAGACTTGTCTATAAGTAACACAGTCTTAGATTTTAACAGACTTGTCTATTAGTAACACAGTCTTAGACTTTAACAAACTTGTCTATTAGTAACACAGTCTTCGACTTTAACAGACTTGTATATTAGTAACAGTCTTAGATCTTAACAGAATTGTCTATTAGTAACACAGTCTTAGACTTTAACGGACTTGTCTATTAGTAATACAGTCTTAGACTTTAACAGACTTGTCTATTAGTAACAGTCTTAGACTTTAACGGACTTGTCTATTAGAAATACAGTCTTAGACTTTAACGAACTTGTCTATTAGAAATACAGTCTTAGACTTTAACAGACTTGTCTATTAGTTACACAGTCTTAGACTTTAATGGACTTGTCTATTAGTAACACAGTCTTAGACTTTAACAGACTTGTCTATTAGTAACACAGTCTTATACTTTAACAGACTTGTCTATTAGTAACACAGTCTTAGACTTTAACAGACTTGTCTATTAGTAACACAGTCTTAGTCTTTAACAGACTTGTCTATTAGTAACAGTCTTAGACTTTAACAGACTTGTCTATTAGTAACACAGTCTTAGACTTTAACAGACTTGTCTATTAGTAACACAGTCTTAGACTTTAACAGACTTGTCTATTAGTAAGTCTTAGACTTTAACGGACTTGTCTATTAGAAACACAGTCTTAAGACTTTAACAGACTTGTCTATTAGTAACACAGTCTTAGACTTTAACAGACTTGTCTATTAGTAACACAGTCTTAGTCTTTAACAGACTTGTCTATTAGTAACAGTCTTAGACTTTAACAGACTTGTCTATTAGTTACACAATCTTAGACTTTAACAGACTTGTCTATTAGTAACACAGTCTTAGACTTTAACAGACTTGTCTATAAGTAACACAGTCTTAGATTTTAACAGACTTGTCTATTAGTAACACAGTCTTAGACTTTAACAGACTTGTCTATTAGTAACACAGTCTTAGACTTTAAGACTTGTATATTAGTAACAGTCTTAGACTTTAACAGACTTGTCTATTAGTAACAGTCTTAGACTTTAACAGACTTGTCTATTAGTTACACAGTCTTAGACTTTAACAGACTTGTCTATTAGTAACACAGTCTTAGACTTTAATGGACTTGTCTATTAGTAACACAGTCTTAGACTTTAACAGACTTGTCTATAAGTAACACAGTCTTAGATTTTAACAGACTTGTATATTAGTAACACAGTCTTCGACTTTAACAGACTTGTATATTAGTAACAGTCTTAGACCTTAACAGAATTGTCTATTAGTAACACAGTCTTAGACTTTAACGGACTTGTCTATTAGTAATACAGTCTTAGACTTTAACAGACTTGTCTATTAGTAACAGTCTTAGACTTTAACGGACTTGTCTATTAGAAATACAGTCTTAGACTTTAACGGACTTGTCTATTAGTAACACAGTTTTAGACTTTAACAGACTTCTCTATTAGTAACACAGTCTTAGACTTTAACAGACTTGTCTATTAGTAACACAGTCTTAGACCTTAACAGACTTGTCTATTAGTAACAGTCTAAGACTTTAACAGACTTGTCTATTAGTAACACAGTCTTAGAATTTAACGGACTTGTCTATTAGTAACACTGTCTTAGACTCTAACAGACTTGTCTATTAGTAACACAGTCTTAGACTTTAACAGACTTGTCTATTATTAACACAGTCTTAGACTTTAATGGACTTGTCTATTAGTAACACAGTCTTAAGACTTTAACAGACTTGTCTATTAGTAACACAGTCTTAGATTTTAAGACTTGTCTATTAGTAACACAGTCTTAGACTTTAACAGACTTGTCTATTAGTAACACAGTCTTAGTCTTTAACAGACTTATCTATTAGTAACAGTCTTAGACTTTAACAGACTTGTCTATTAGTAACACAGTCTTAGACTTTAACGGACTTGTCTATTAGTAACACAGTCTTAGACTTTAACAGACTTGTCTATTAGTAAGTCTTAGACTTTAACGGACTTGTCTATTAGAAACACAGTCTTAGACTTTAACAGACTTGTCTATTAGTAACAGTCTTAGACTTTAACGGACTTGTCTATTAGAAACACAGTCTTAGACTTTAACAGACTTGTCTATTAGTAACACAGTCTTAGACTTTAATGGACTTGTCTATTAGTAACAGAGTCTTAAACTTTAACAGACTTTTCTATTAGAAACACAGTCTTAGACTCTAACAGACTTGTCTATTAGTAACACAGTCTTAGACTTTAACAGACTTGTCTATTATTAACACAGTCTTAGACTTTAATGGACTTGTCTATTAGTAACACAGTCTTAAGACTTTAACAGACTTGTCTATTAGTAACACAGTCTTAGATTTTAAGACTTGTCTATTAGTAACACAGTCTTAGACTTTAACAGACTTGTCTATTAGTAACACAGTCTTAGTCTTTAACAGACTTATCTATTAGTAACAGTCTTAGACTTTAACAGACTTGTCTATTAGTAACACAGTCTTAGACTTTAACGGACTTGTCTATTAGTAACACAGTCTTAGACTTTAACAGACTTGTCTATTAGTAAGTCTTAGACTTTAACGGACTTGTCTATTAGAAACACAGTCTTAGACTTTAACAGACTTGTCTATTAGTAACAGTCTTAGACTTTAACAGACTTGTCTATTAGTTACACAGTCTTAGACTTTAACAGACTTGTCTATTAGTAACACAGTCTTAGACTTTAATGGACTTGTCTATTAGTAACACAGTCTTAGACTTTAACAGACTTGTCTATAAGTAACACAGTCTTAGATTTTAACAGACTTGTCTATTAGTAACACAGTCTTAGACTTTAACAAACTTGTCTATTAGTAACACAGTCTTCGACTTTAACAGACTTGTATATTAGTAACAGTCTTAGATCTTAACAGAATTGTCTATTAGTAACACAGTCTTAGACTTTAACGGACTTGTCTATTAGTAATACAGTCTTAGACTTTAACAGACTTGTCTATTAGTAACAGTCTTAGACTTTAACGGACTTGTCTATTAGAAATACAGTCTTAGACTTTAACGAACTTGTCTATTAGAAATACAGTCTTAGACTTTAACAGACTTGTCTATTAGTTACACAGTCTTAGACTTTAATGGACTTGTCTATTAGTAACACAGTCTTAGACTTTAACAGACTTGTCTATTAGTAACACAGTCTTATACTTTAACAGACTTGTCTATTAGTAACACAGTCTTAGACTTTAACAGACTTGTCTATTAGTAACACAGTCTTAGTCTTTAACAGACTTGTCTATTAGTAACAGTCTTAGACTTTAACAGACTTGTCTATTAGTAACACAGTCTTAGACTTTAACAGACTTGTCTATTAGTAACACAGTCTTAGACTTTAACAGACTTGTCTATTAGTAAGTCTTAGACTTTAACGGACTTGTCTATTAGAAACACAGTCTTAAGACTTTAACAGACTTGTCTATTAGTAACACAGTCTTAGACTTTAACAGACTTGTCTATTAGTAACACAGTCTTAGTCTTTAACAGACTTGTCTATTAGTAACAGTCTTAGACTTTAACAGACTTGTCTATTAGTTACACAGTCTTAGACTTTAACAGACTTGTCTATTAGTAACACAGTCTTAGACTTTAACAGACTTGTCTATAAGTAACACAGTCTTAGATTTTAACAGACTTGTCTATTAGTAACACAGTCTTAGACTTTAACAGACTTGTCTATTAGTAACACAGTCTTAGACTTTAAGACTTGTATATTAGTAACAGTCTTAGACTTTAACAGACTTGTCTATTAGTAACAGTCTTAGACTTTAACGGACTTGTCTATTAGAAACACAGTCTTAGACTTTACCAGACTTGTCTATTAGTTACACAGTCTTAGACTTTAATGGACTTGTCTATTAGTAACACAGTCTTAGACTTTAACAGACTTGTCTATTAGTAACACAGTCTTAGACTTTAACAGACTTGTCTATTAGTAACACAGTCTTAGACTTTAACAGACTTGTCTATTAGTAACACAGTCTTAGATTTTAACAGACTTGTCTATTAGTAACACAGTCTTAGACTTTAATGGACTTGTCTATTAGTAACACAGTCTTAGACTTTAACAGACTTGTCTATTATTAACACAGTCTTATACTTTAACAGACTTGTCTATTATTAACACAGTCTTAGACTTTAATGGACTTGTCTATTAGTAACACAGTCTTAGACTTTAATGGACTTGTCTATTAGTAACACAGTCTTAGACTTTAACATACTTGTCTATTAGTAACACAGTCTTAGACTTTAACAGACTTGTCTATTAGTAACACAGTCTTAGACTTTAACAGACTTGTCTATTAGTAACACAGTCTTAGATTTTAACAGACTTGTCTATTAGTAACACAGTCTTAGACTTTAATGGACGTGTCTATTAGTAACACAGTCTTAGACTTTAACGGACTTGTCTATTAGTAACACAGTCTTAGACTTTAATGGACTTGTCTATTAGTAACACAGTCTTAGAATTTAACGGACTTGTCTATTAGTAACACAATCTTAGACTTTAATGGACGTGTCTATTAGTAACAGAGTCTTAGACTTTAATGGACTTGTCTATTAGTAATACAATCTTAGACTTTAACAGACTTGTCTATTAGTAACACAGTCTTAGACTTTAACAGACTTGTCTATTATTAACACTGTCTTAGACTTTAACGGACTTGTCTATTAGTAACACAGTCTTAAGACTTTAACAGACTTGTCTATTAGTAACACAGTCTTAGATTTTAAGACTTGTCTATTAGTAACACAGTCTTAGACTTTAACAGACTTGTCTATTAGTAACACAGTCTTAAACTTTAACGGACTTGTCTATTAGTAACACAGTCTTAGACTTTAACAGACTTGTCTATTAGTAAGTCTTAGACTTTAACGGACTTGTCTATTAGAAACACAGTCTTAGACTTTAACAGACTTGTCTATTAGTACAGTCTGAGACTTTAACAGACTTGTCTATTAGTTACACAGTCTTAGACTTTAACAGACTTGTTTATTAGTAAAACAGTCTTAGACTTTAATGGACTTGTCTATTAGTAACACAGTCTTAGACTTTAACAGACTTGTCTATAAGTAACACAGTCTTAGATTTTAACAGACTTGTCTATTAGTAACACAGTCTTAGACTTTAACAGACTTGTCTATTAGTAACACATTCTTAGACTTTAATGGACTTGTCTATTAGTAACACAGTCTTAGACTTTAACAGACTTGTATATTAGTAACAGTCTTAGACTTTAACAGACTTGTCTATTAGTAACACAGTCTTAGACTTTAATGGACTTGTCTATTAGTAACACAGTCTTAGACTTTAACAGACTTGTCTATTAGTTACACAGTCTTAGACTTTAACAGACTTGTTTATTAGTAAAACAGTCTTAGACTTTAATGGACTTGTCTATTAGTAACATAGTCTTAGACTTTAACAGACTTGTCTATAAGTAACACAGTCTTAGATTTTAACAGACTTGTCTATTAGTAACACAGTCTTAGACTTTAACAGACTTGTCTATTAGTAACACATTCTTAGACTTTAATGGACTTGTCTATTAGTAACACAGTCTTAGACTTTAACAGACTTGTATATTAGTAACAGTCTTAGACTTTAACAGACTTGTCTATTAGTAACACAGTCTTAGACTTTAATGGACTTGTCTATTAGTAACACAGTCTTAGACTTTAACAGACTTGTCTATTAGTAACACAGTCTTAGACTTTAACAGACTTGTCCATTAGTAACACAGTCTTAGATTTTAACAGACTTGTCTATTAGTAACACAGTCTTAGACTTTAATGGACTTGTCTATTAGTAACACAGTCTTAGACTTTAACAGACTTGTCTATTATTAACACAGTCTTATACTTTAACAGACTTGTCTATTATTAACACAGTCTTAGACTTTAATGGACTTGTCTATTAGTAACACAGTCTTAGACTTTAATGGACTTGTCTATTAGTAACACAGTCTTAAACTTTAACATACTTGTCTATTAGTAACACAGTCTTAGACTTTAACAGACTTGTCTATTAGTAACACAGTCTTAGACTTTAACAGACTTATCTATTAGTAACACAGTCTTAGATTTTAACAGACTTGTCTATTAGTAACACAGTCTTAGACTTTAACGGACTTGTCTATTAGTAACACAGTCTTAGACTTTAATGGACTTGTCTATTAGTAACACAGTCTTAGAATTTAACGGACTTGTCTATTAGTAACACAATCTTAGACTTTAATGGACGTGTCTATTAGTAACAGAGTCTTAGACTTTAATGGACTTGTCTATTAGTAATACAATCTTAGACTTTAACAGACTTGTCTATTAGTAACACAGTCTTAGACTTTAACAGACTTGTCTATTATTAACACTGTCTTAGACTTTAACGGACTTGTCTATTAGTAACACAGTCTTAAGACTTTAACAGACTTGTCTATTAGTAACACAGTCTTAGATTTTAAGACTTGTCTATTAGTAACACAGTCTTAGACTTTAACAGACTTGTCTATTATTAACACAGTCTTAGACTTTAATGGACTTGTCTATTAGTAACACAGTCTTAGACTTTAATGGACTTGTCTATTAGTAACACAGTCTTAGACTTTAACATACTTGTCTATTAGTAACACAGTCTTAGACTTTAACAGACTTGTCTATTAGTAACACAGTCTTAGACTTTAACAGACTTGTCTATTAGTAACACAGTCTTAGATTTTAACAGACTTGTCTATTAGTAACACAGTCTTAGACTTTAATGGACGTGTCTATTAGTAACACAGTCTTAGACTTTAACGGACTTGTCTATTAGTAACACAGTCTTAGACTTTAATGGACTTGTCTATTAGTAACACAGTCTTAGAATTTAACGGACTTGTCTATTAGTAACACAATCTTAGACTTTAATGGACGTGTCTATTAGTAACAGAGTCTTAGACTTTAATGGACTTGTCTATTAGTAATACAATCTTAGACTTTAACAGACTTGTCTATTAGTAACACAGTCTTAGACTTTAACAGACTTGTCTATTATTAACACTGTCTTAGACTTTAACGGACTTGTCTATTAGTAACACAGTCTTAAGACTTTAACAGACTTGTCTATTAGTAACACAATCTTAGATTTTAAGACTTGTCTATTAGTAACACAGTCTTAGACTTTAACAGACTTGTCTATTAGTAACACAGTCTTAAACTTTAACGGACTTGTCTATTAGTAACACAGTCTTAGACTTTAACAGACTTGTCAATTAGTAAGTCTTAGACTTTAACGGACTTGTCTATTAGAAACACAGTCTTAGACTTTAACAGACTTGTCTATTAGTAACAGTCTGAGACTTTAACAGACTTGTCTATTAGTTACACAGTCTTAGACTTTAACAGACTTGTTTATTAGTAAAACAGTCTTAGACTTTAATGGACTTGTCTATTAGTAACACAGTCTTAGACTTTAACAGACTTGTCTATAAGTAACACAATCTTAGATTTTAACAGACTTGTCTATTAGTAACACAGTCTTAGACTTTAACAGACTTGTCTATTAGTAACACATTCTTAGACTTTAATGGACTTTTCTATTAGTAACACAGTCTTAGACTTTAACAGACTTGTATATTAGTAACAGTCTTAGACTTTAACAGACTTGTCTATTAGTAACACAGTCTTAGACTTTAACGGACTTGTCTATTAGTAACACAGTTTTAGACTTTAACAGACTTCTCTATTAGCAACACAGTCTTAGACTTTAATGGACTTGTCTATTAGTAACACAGTCTTAGACCTTAACAGACTTGTCTATTAGTAACAGTCTTAGACTTTAACAGACTTGTCTATTAGTAACACAGTCTTAGAATTTAACGGACTTGTCTATTAGTAACACTGTCTTAGACTTTAACAGACTTGTCTATTAGTAACAGTCTTAGACTTTAACGGACTTGTCTATTAGAAACACAGTCTTAGACTTTAACAGACTTGTCTATTAGTAACACAGTCTTAGACTTTAATGGACTTGTCTATTAGTAACAGAGTCTTAAACTTTAACAGACTTGTCTATTAGAAACACAGTTTTAGACTCTAACAGACGTGTCTATTAGTAACACAGTCTTAGACTTTAACAGGCTTGTCTATTATTAACACAGTCTTAGACTTTAATGGACTTGTCTATTAGTAACACAGTCTTAAGACTTTAACAGACTTGTCTATTAGTAACACAGTCTTAGATTTTAAGACTTGTCTATTAGTAACACAGTCTTAGACTTTAAAAGACTTGTCTATTAGTAACAGAGTCTTAGTCTTTAACAGACTTGTCTATTAGTAACAGTCTTAGACTTTAACAGACTTGTCTATTAGTAACACAGTCTTAGACTTTAATGGACTTGTCTATTAGTAACACAGTCTTAGACTTTAACAGACTTGTCTATTAGTAAGTCTTAGACTTTAACGGACTTGTCTATTAGAAACACAGTCTTAGACTTTAACAGACTTGTCTATTAGTAACAGTCTTAGACTTTAACAGACTTGCCTATTAGTTACACAGTTTTAGACTTTAACAGACTTGTCTATTAGTAACACAGTCTTAGACTTTAATGGACTTGTCTATTAGTAACACAGTCTTAGACTTTAACAGACTTGTCTATAAGTAACACAGTCTTAGATTTTAACAGACTTGTCTATTAGTTACACAGTCTTAGACTTTAACAAACTTGTCTATTAGTAACACAGTCTTCGACTTTAACAGACTTGTATATTAGTAACAGTCTTAGACCTTAACAGAATTGTCTATTAGTAACACAGTCTTAGACTTTAACGAACTTGTCTATTAGTAATACAGTCTTAGACTTTAACAGACTTGTCTATTAGTAACAGTCTTAGACTTTAATGGACTTGTCTATTAGAAATACAGTCTTAGACTTTAACGGACTTGTCTATTAGTAACACAGTTTTAGACTTTAACAGACTTCTCTATTAGTAACACAGTCTTAGACTTTAATGGACTTGTCTATTAGTAACACAGTCGTAGACCTTAACAGCCTTGTCTATTAGTAACAGTCTTAGACTTTAACAGACTTGTCTATTAGTAACACAGTCTTAGAATTTAACGGACTTGTCTATTAGTAACACTGTCTTAGACTTTAACAGACTTGTCTATTAGTAACAGTCTTAGACTTTAACGGACTTGTCTATTAGAAACACAGTCTTACCCTTTAACAGACTTGTCTATTAGTAACACAGTCTTAGACTTTAATGGACTTGTCTATTAGTAACAGAGTCTTAAATTTAACAGAATTGTCTATTAGAAACACAGTCTTAGACTCTAACAGACTTGTCTATTAGTAACACAGTCTTAGACTTTAACAGACTTGTCTATTATTAACACAGTCTTAGACTTTAATGGACTTGTCTATTAGTAACACAGTCTTAAGACTTTAACAGACTTGTCTATTAGTAACACAGTCTTAGATTTTAAGACTTGTCTATTAGTAACAGTCTTAGACTTTAACAGACTTGTCTATTAGTAACACAGTCTTAGTCTTTAACAGACTTGTCTATTAGTAACAGTCTTAGACTTTAACAGACTTGTCTATTAGTAACACAGTCTTAGACTTTAACGGACTTGTCTATTAGTAACACAGTCTTAGACTTTAACAGACTTGTCTATTAGTAACACAGTCTTAGTCTTTAACAGACTTGTCTATTAGTAACAGTCTTAGACTTTAACAGACTTGTCTATTAGTAACACAGTCTTAGACTTTAACGGACTTGTCTATTAGTAACACAGTCTTAGACTTTAATGGACTTGTCTATTAGTAACACAGTCTTAGAATTTAACGGACTTGTCTATTAGTAACACAATCTTAGACTTTAATGGACGTGTCTATTAGTAACAGAGTCTTAGACTTTAATGGACTTGTCTATTAGTAATACAATCTTAGACTTTAACAGACTTGTCTATTAGTAACACAGTCTTAGACTTTAACAGACTTGTCTATTATTAACACTGTCTTAGACTTTAACGGACTTGTCTATTAGTAACACAGTCTTAAGACTTTAACAGACTTGTCTATTAGTAACACAGTCTTAGATTTTAAGACTTGTCTATTAGTAACACAGTCTTAGACTTTAACAGACTTGTCTATTATTAACACAGTCTTAGACTTTAATGGACTTGTCTATTAGTAACACAGTCTTAGACTTTAATGGACTTGTCTATTAGTAACACAGTCTTAGACTTTAACATACTTGTCTATTAGTAACACAGTCTTAGACTTTAACAGACTTGTCTATTAGTAACACAGTCTTAGACTTTAACAGACTTGTCTATTAGTAACACAGTCTTAGATTTTAACAGACTTGTCTATTAGTAACACAGTCTTAGACTTTAATGGACGTGTCTATTAGTAACACAGTCTTAGACTTTAACGGACTTGTCTATTAGTAACACAGTCTTAGACTTTAATGGACTTGTCTATTAGTAACACAGTCTTAGAATTTAACGGACTTGTCTATTAGTAACACAATCTTAGACTTTAATGGACGTGTCTATTAGTAACAGAGTCTTAGACTTTAATGGACTTGTCTATTAGTAATACAATCTTAGACTTTAACAGACTTGTCTATTAGTAACACAGTCTTAGACTTTAACAGACTTGTCTATTATTAACACTGTCTTAGACTTTAACGGACTTGTCTATTAGTAACACAGTCTTAAGACTTTAACAGACTTGTCTATTAGTAACACAATCTTAGATTTTAAGACTTGTCTATTAGTAACACAGTCTTAGACTTTAACAGACTTGTCTATTAGTAACACAGTCTTAAACTTTAACGGACTTGTCTATTAGTAACACAGTCTTAGACTTTAACAGACTTGTCAATTAGTAAGTCTTAGACTTTAACGGACTTGTCTATTAGAAACACAGTCTTAGACTTTAACAGACTTGTCTATTAGTAACAGTCTGAGACTTTAACAGACTTGTCTATTAGTTACACAGTCTTAGACTTTAACAGACTTGTTTATTAGTAAAACAGTCTTAGACTTTAATGGACTTGTCTATTAGTAACACAGTCTTAGACTTTAACAGACTTGTCTATAAGTAACACAATCTTAGATTTTAACAGACTTGTCTATTAGTAACACAGTCTTAGACTTTAACAGACTTGTCTATTAGTAACACATTCTTAGACTTTAATGGACTTTTCTATTAGTAACACAGTCTTAGACTTTAACAGACTTGTATATTAGTAACAGTCTTAGACTTTAACAGACTTGTCTATTAGTAACACAGTCTTAGACTTTAACGGACTTGTCTATTAGTAACACAGTTTTAGACTTTAACAGACTTCTCTATTAGCAACACAGTCTTAGACTTTAATGGACTTGTCTATTAGTAACACAGTCTTAGACCTTAACAGACTTGTCTATTAGTAACAGTCTTAGACTTTAACAGACTTGTCTATTAGTAACACAGTCTTAGACTTTAATGGACTTGTCTATTAGTAACACAGTCTTAGACTTTAACATACTTGTCTATTAGTAACACAGTCTTAGACTTTAACAGACTTGTCTATTAGTAACACAGTCTTAGACTTTAACAGACTTGTCTATTAGTAACACAGTCTTAGATTTTAACAGACTTGTCTATTAGTAACACAGTCTTAGACTTTAATGGACGTGTCTATTAGTAACACAGTCTTAGACTTTAACGGACTTGTCTATTAGTAACACAGTCTTAGACTTTAATGGACTTGTCTATTAGTAACACAGTCTTAGAATTTAACGGACTTGTCTATTAGTAACACAATCTTAGACTTTAATGGACGTGTCTATTAGTAACAGAGTCTTAGACTTTAATGGACTTGTCTATTAGTAATACAATCTTAGACTTTAACAGACTTGTCTATTAGTAACACAGTCTTAGACTTTAACAGACTTGTCTATTATTAACACTGTCTTAGACTTTAACGGACTTGTCTATTAGTAACACAGTCTTAAGACTTTAACAGACTTGTCTATTAGTAACACAATCTTAGATTTTAAGACTTGTCTATTAGTAACACAGTCTTAGACTTTAACAGACTTGTCTATTAGTAACACAGTCTTAAACTTTAACGGACTTGTCTATTAGTAACACAGTCTTAGACTTTAACAGACTTGTCAATTAGTAAGTCTTAGACTTTAACGGACTTGTCTATTAGAAACACAGTCTTAGACTTTAACAGACTTGTCTATTAGTAACAGTCTGAGACTTTAACAGACTTGTCTATTAGTTACACAGTCTTAGACTTTAACAGACTTGTTTATTAGTAAAACAGTCTTAGACTTTAATGGACTTGTCTATTAGTAACACAGTCTTAGACTTTAACAGACTTGTCTATAAGTAACACAATCTTAGATTTTAACAGACTTGTCTATTAGTAACACAGTCTTAGACTTTAACAGACTTGTCTATTAGTAACACATTCTTAGACTTTAATGGACTTTTCTATTAGTAACACAGTCTTAGACTTTAACAGACTTGTATATTAGTAACAGTCTTAGACTTTAACAGACTTGTCTATTAGTAACACAGTCTTAGACTTTAACGGACTTGTCTATTAGTAACACAGTTTTAGACTTTAACAGACTTCTCTATTAGCAACACAGTCTTAGACTTTAATGGACTTGTCTATTAGTAACACAGTCTTAGACCTTAACAGACTTGTCTATTAGTAACAGTCTTAGACTTTAACAGACTTGTCTATTAGTAACACAGTCTTAGAATTTAACGGACTTGTCTATTAGTAACACTGTCTTAGACTTTAACAGACTTGTCTATTAGTAACAGTCTTAGACTTTAACGGACTTGTCTATTAGAAACACAGTCTTAGACTTTAACAGACTTGTCTATTAGTAACACAGTCTTAGACTTTAATGGACTTGTCTATTAGTAACAGATTCTTAAACTTTAACAGACTTGTCTATTAGAAACACAGTTTTAGACTCTAACAGACGTGTCTATTAGTAACACAGTCTTAGACTTTAACAGGCTTGTCTATTATTAACACAGTCTTAGACTTTAATGGACTTGTCTATTAGTAACACAGTCTTAAGACTTTAACAGACTTGTCTATTAGTAACACAGTCTTAGATTTTAAGACTTGTCTATTAGTAACACAGTCTTAGACTTTAAAAGACTTGTCTATTAGTAACAGAGTCTTAGTCTTTAACAGACTTGTCTATTAGTAACAGTCTTAGACTTTAACAGACTTGTCTATTAGTAACACAGTCTTAGACTTTAATGGACTTGTCTATTAGTAACACAGTCTTAGACTTTAACAGACTTGTCTATTAGTAAGTCTTAGACTTTAACGGACTTGTCTATTAGAAACACAGTCTTAGACTTTAACAGACTTGTCTATTAGTAACAGTCTTAGACTTTAACAGACTTGTCTATTAGTTACACAGTCTTAGACTTTAACAGACTTGTCTATTAGTAACACAGTCTTAGACTTTAATGGACTTGTCTATTAGTAACACAGTCTTAGACTTTAACAGACTTGTCTATAAGTAACACAGTCTTAGATTTTAACAGACTTGTCTATTAGTAACACAGTCTTAGACTTTAACAAACTTGTCTATTAGTAACACAGTCTTCGACTTTAACAGACTTGTATATTAGTAACAGTCTTAGACCTTACCAGAATTGTCTATTAGTAACACAGTCTTAGACTTTAACGGACTTGTCTATTAGTAATACAGTCTTAGACTTTAACAGACTTGTCTATTAGTAACAGTCTTAGACTTTAATGGACTTGTCTATTAGAAATACAGTCTTAGACTTTAACGGACTTGTCTATTAGTAACACAGTTTTAGACTTTAACAGACTTCTCTATTAGTAACACAGTCTTAGACTTTAATGGACTTGTCTATTAGTAACACAGTCGTAGACCTTAACAGCCTTGTCTATTAGTAACAGTCTTAGACTTTAACAGACTTGTCTATTAGTAACACAGTCTTAGAATTTAACGGACTTGTCTATTAGTAACACTGTCTTAGACTTTAACAGACTTGTCTATTAGTAACAGTCTTAGACTTTAACGGACTTGTCTATTAGAAACACAGTCTTACCCTTTAACAGACTTGTCTATTAGTAACACAGTCTTAGACTTTAATGGACTTGTCTATTAGTAACAGAGTCTTAAATTTAACAGACTTGTCTATTAGAAACACAGTCTTAGACTCTAACAGACTTGTCTATTAGTAACACAGTCTTAGACTTTAACAGACTTGTCTATTATTAACACAGTCTTAGACTTTAATGGACTTGTCTATTAGTAACACAGTCTTAAGACTTTAACAGACTTGTCTATTAGTAACACAGTCTTAGATTTTAAGACTTGTCTATTAGTAACACAGTCTTAGACTTTAACAGACTTGTCTATTAGTAACACAGTCTTAGTCTTTAACAGACTTGTCTATTAGTAACAGTCTTAGACTTTAACAGACTTGTCTATTAGTAACACAGTCTTAGACTTTAACGGACTTATATATTAGTAACACAGTCTTAGACTTTAACAGACTTGTCTATTAGTAAGTCTTAGACTTTAACGGACTTGTCTATTAGAAACACAGTCTTAGACTTTAACAGACTTGTCTATTAGTAACAGTCTTAGACTTTAACAGACTTGTCTATTAGTTACACAGTCTTAGACTTTAACAGACTTGTCTATTAGTAACACAGTCTTAGACTTTAATGGACTTGTCTATTAGTAACACAGTCTTAGACTTTAACAGACTTGTCTATAAGTAACACAGTCTTAGATTTTAACAGACTTGTCTATTAGTAACACAGTCTTAGACTTTAACAAACTTGTCTATTAGTAACACAGTCTTCGACTTTAACAGACTTGTATATTAGTAACAGTCTTAGACCTTAACAGAATTGTCTATTAGTAACACAGTCTTAGACTTTAACGGACTTGTCTATTAGTAATACAGTCTTAGACTTTAACAGACTTGTCTATTAGTAACAGTCTTAGACTTTAACGGACTTATCTATTAGAAATACAGTCTTAGACTTTAACGGACTTGTCTATTAGAAATACAGTCTTAGACTTTAACAGACTTGTCTATTAGTTACACAGTCTTAGACTTTAATGGACTTGTCTATTAGTAACACAGTCTTACACTTTAACAGACTTGTCTATTAGTAACACAGTCTTAAGACTTTAACAGACTTGTCTATTAGTAACACAGTCTTAGATTTTAAGACTTGTCTATTAGTAACACAGTCTTAGACTTTAAAAGACTTGTCTATTAGTAACAGAGTCTTAGTCTTTAACAGACTTGTCTATTAGTAACAGTCTTAGACTTTAACAGACTTGTCTATTAGTAACACAGTCTTAGACTTTAATGGACTTGTCTATTAGTAACACAGTCTTAGACTTTAACAGACTTGTCTATTAGTAAGTCTTAGACTTTAACGGACTTGTCTATTAGAAACACAGTCTTAGACTTTAACAGACTTGTCTATTAGTAACAGTCTTAGACTTTAACAGACTTGTCTATTAGTTACACAGTCTTAGACTTTAACAGACTTGTCTATTAGTAACACAGTCTTAGACTTTAATGGACTTGTCTATTAGTAACACAGTCTTAGACTTTAACAGACTTGTCTATAAGTAACACAGTCTTAGATTTTAACAGACTTGTCTATTAGTAACACAGTCTTAGACTTTAACAAACTTGTCTATTAGTAACACAGTCTTCGACTTTAACAGACTTGTATATTAGTAACAGTCTTAGACCTTACCAGAATTGTCTATTAGTAACACAGTCTTAGACTTTAACGGACTTGTCTATTAGTAATACAGTCTTAGACTTTAACAGACTTGTCTATTAGTAACAGTCTTAGACTTTAATGGACTTGTCTATTAGAAATACAGTCTTAGACTTTAACGGACTTGTCTATTAGTAACACAGTTTTAGACTTTAACAGACTTCTCTATTAGTAACACAGTCTTAGACTTTAATGGACTTGTCTATTAGTAACACAGTCGTAGACCTTAACAGCCTTGTCTATTAGTAACAGTCTTAGACTTTAACAGACTTGTCTATTAGTAACACAGTCTTAGAATTTAACGGACTTGTCTATTAGTAACACTGTCTTAGACTTTAACAGACTTGTCTATTAGTAACAGTCTTAGACTTTAACGGACTTGTCTATTAGAAACACAGTCTTACCCTTTAACAGACTTGTCTATTAGTAACACAGTCTTAGACTTTAATGGACTTGTCTATTAGTAACAGAGTCTTAAATTTAACAGACTTGTCTATTAGAAACACAGTCTTAGACTCTAACAGACTTGTCTATTAGTAACACAGTCTTAGACTTTAACAGACTTGTCTATTATTAACACAGTCTTAGACTTTAATGGACTTGTCTATTAGTAACACAGTCTTAAGACTTTAACAGACTTGTCTATTAGTAACACAGTCTTAGATTTTAAGACTTGTCTATTAGTAACACAGTCTTAGACTTTAACAGACTTGTCTATTAGTAACACAGTCTTAGTCTTTAACAGACTTGTCTATTAGTAACAGTCTTAGACTTTAACAGACTTGTCTATTAGTAACACAGTCTTAGACTTTAACGGACTTGTCTATTAGTAACACAGTCTTAGACTTTAACAGACTTGTCTATTAGTAAGTCTTAGACTTTAACGGACTTGTCTATTAGAAACACAGTCTTAGACTTTAACAGACTTGTCTATTAGTAACAGTCTTAGACTTTAACAGACTTGTCTATTAGTTACACAGTCTTAGACTTTAACAGACTTGTCTATTAGTAACACAGTCTTAGACTTTAATGGACTTGTCTATTAGTAACACAGTCTTAGACTTTAACAGACTTGTCTATAAGTAACACAGTCTTAGATTTTAACATACTTGTCTATTAGTAACACAGTCTTAGACTTTAACAAACTTGTCTATTAGTAACACAGTCTTCGACTTTAACAGACTTGTATATTAGTAACAGTCTTAGACCTTAACAGAATTGTCTATTAGTAACACAGTCTTAGACTTTAACGGACTTGTCTATTAGTAATACAGTCTTAGACTTTAACAGACTTGTCTATTAGTAACAGTCTTAGACTTTAACGGACTTATCTATTAGAAATACAGTCTTAGACTTTAACGGACTTGTCTATTAGAAATACAGTCTTAGACTTTAACAGACTTGTCTATTAGTTACACAGTCTTAGACTTTAATGGACTTGTCTATTAGTAACACAGTCTTACACTTTAACAGACTTGTCTATTAGTAACACAGTCTTATACTTTAACAGACTTGTCTATTAGTAACACAGTCTTAGACTTTAATGGACTTGTCTATTAGTAACACAGTCTTAGACTTTAACAGACTTGTCTATTAGTAACACAGTCTTAGACTTTAACAGACTTGTCTATTAGTAACACAGTCTTAGACTTTAACAGACTTGTCTATTAGTAACACAGTCTTAGATTTTAACAGACTTGTCTATTAGTAACACAGTCTTAGACTTTAATGGACTTGTCTATTAGTAACACAGTCTTAGACTTTAACAGACTTGTCTATTATTAACACAGTCTTATACTTTAACAGACTTGTCTATTATTAACACAGTCTTAGACTTTAATGGACTTGTCTATTAGCAACACAGTCTTAGACTTTAATGGACTTGTCTATTAGTAACACAGTCTTAGACTTTAACATACTTGTCTATTAGTAACACAGTCTTAGATTTTAACAGACTTGTCTATTAGTAACACAGTCTTAGACTTTAACAGACTTGTCTATTAGTAACACAGTCTTAGATTTTAACAGACTTGTCTATTAGTAACACAGTCTTAGACTTTAATGGACGTGTCTATTAGTAACACAGTCTTAGATTTTAACAGACTTGTCTATTAGTAACACAGTCTTAGACTTTAATGGACTTGTCTATTAGTAACACAGTCTTAGAATTTAACGGACTTGTCTATTAGTAACACAATCTTAGACTTTAATGGACGTGTCTATTAGTAACAGAGTCTTAGACTTTAATGGACTTGTCTATTAGTAATACAATCTTAGACTTTAACAGACTTGTCTATTAGTAACACAGTCTTAGACTTTAACAGACTTGTCTATTAGTAACACAGTCTTATACTTTAACGGACTTGTCTATTAGAAACACAGTCTTAGACTTTAACAGACTTGTCTATTAGTAACAGTCTTAGACTTTAACAGACTTGTCTATTAGTTACACAGTCTTAGACTTTAACAGACTTGTCTATTAGTAACACAGTCTTAGACTTTAATGGACTTGTCTATTAGTAACACAGTCTTAGACTTTAACAGACTTGTCTATAAGTAACACAGTCTTAGATTTTAACAGACTTGTCTATTAGTAACACAGTCTTCGACTTTAACAGACTTGTATATTAGTAACAGTCTTAGACCTTAACAGAATTGTCTATTAGTAACACAGTCTTAGACTTTAACGGACTTGTCTATTAGTAATACAGTCTTAGACTTTAACAGACTTGTCTATTAGTAACAGTCTTAGACTTTAACGGACTTGTCTATTAGAAATACAGTCTTAGACTTTAACGGACTTGTCTATTAGTAACACAGTTTTAGACTTTAACAGACTTCTCTATTAGTAACACAGTCTTAGACTTTAACAGACTTGTCTATTAGTAACACAGTCTTAGACCTTAACAGACTTGTCTATTAGTAACAGTCTAAGACTTTAACAGACTTGTCTATTAGTAACACAGTCTTAGAATTTAACGGACTTGTCTATTAGTAACACTGTCTTAGACTTTAACAGACTTGTCTATTAGTAACAGTCTTAGACTTTAACGGACTTGTCTATTAGAAACACAGTCTTAGACTTTAACAGACTTGTCTATTAGTAACACAGTCTTAGACTTTAATGGACTTGTCTATTAGTAACAGAGTCTTAAACTTTAACAGACTTTTCTATTAGAAACACAGTCTTAGACTCTAACAGACTTGTCTATTAGTAACACAGTCTTAGACTTTAACAGACTTGTCTATTATTAACACAGTCTTAGACTTTAATGGACTTGTCTATTAGTAACACAGTCTTAAGACTTTAACAGACTTGTCTATTAGTAACACAGTCTTAGATTTTAAGACTTGTCTATTAGTAACACAGTCTTAGACTTTAACAGACTTGTCTATTAGTAACACAGTCTTAGTCTTTAACAGACTTATCTATTAGTAACAGTCTTAGACTTTAACAGACTTGTCTATTAGTAACACAGTCTTAGACTTTAACGGACTTGTCTATTAGTAACACAGTCTTAGACTTTAACAGACTTGTCTATTAGTAAGTCTTAGACTTTAACGGACTTGTCTATTAGAAACACAGTCTTAGACTTTAACAGACTTGTCTATTAGTAACAGTCTTAGACTTTAACAGACTTGTCTATTAGTTACACAGTCTTAGACTTTAACAGACTTGTCTATTAGTAACACAGTCTTAGACTTTAATGGACTTGTCTATTAGTAACACAGTCTTAGACTTTAACAGACTTGTCTATAAGTAACACAGTCTTAGATTTTAACAGACTTGTCTATTAGTAACACAGTCTTAGACTTTAACAAACTTGTCTATTAGTAACACAGTCTTCGACTTTAACAGACTTGTATATTAGTAACAGTCTTAGATCTTAACAGAATTGTCTATTAGTAACACAGTCTTAGACTTTAACGGACTTGTCTATTAGTAATACAGTCTTAGACTTTAACAGACTTGTCTATTAGTAACAGTCTTAGACTTTAACGGACTTGTCTATTAAAAATACAGTCTTAGACTTTAACGAACTTGTCTATTAGAAATACAGTCTTAGACTTTAACAGACTTGTCTATTAGTTACACAGTCTTAGACTTTAATGGACTTGTCTATTAGTAACACAGTCTTAGACTTTAACAGACTTGTCTATTAGTAACACAGTCTTATACTTTAACAGACTTGTCTATTAGTAACACAGTCTTAGACTTTAACAGACTTGTCTATTAGTAACACAGTCTTAGTCTTTAACAGACTTGTCTATTAGTAACAGTCTTAGACTTTAACAGACTTGTCTATTAGTAACACAGTCTTAGACTTTAACAGACTTGTCTATTAGTAACACAGTCTTAGACTTTAACAGACTTGTCTATTAGTAAGTCTTAGACTTTAACGGACTTGTCTATTAGAAACACAGTCTTAAGACTTTAACAGACTTGTCTATTAGTAACACAGTCTTAGACTTTAACAGACTTGTCTATTAGTAACACAGTCTTAGTCTTTAACAGACTTTCCTATTAGTAACAGTCTTAGACTTTAACAGACTTGTCTATTAGTTACACAGTCTTAGACGTTAACAGACTTGTCTATTAGTAACACAGTCTTAGACTTTAACAGACTTGTCTATAAGTAACACAGTCTTAGATTTTAACAGACTTGTCTATTAGTAACACAGTCTTAGACTTTAACAGACTTGTCTATTAGTAACACAGTCTTAGACTTTAAGACTTGTATATTAGTAACAGTCTTAGACTTTAACAGACTTGTCTATTAGTAACACAGTCGTAGACTTTAAAGGACTTGTCTATTAGTAACACAGTCTTAGACTTTAACAGACTTGTCTATTAGTAACAGTCTTAGACTTTAACGGACTTGTCTATTAGAAACACAGTCTTAGACTTTAACAGACTTGTCTATTAGTTACACAGTCTTAGACTTTAATGGACTTGTCTATTAGTAACACAGTCTTAGACTTTAACAGACTTGTCTATTAGTAACAGTCTTAGACTTTAACAGACTTGTCTATTAGAAACACAGTCTTAGACTTTACCAGACTTGTCTATTAGTTACACAGTCTTAGACTTTAATGGACTTGTCTATTAGTAACACAGTCTTAGACTTTAACAGACTTGTCTATTAGTAACACAGTCTTAGACTTTAACAGACTTGTCTATTAGTAACACAGTCTTAGACTTTAACAGACTTGTCTATTAGTAACACAGTCTTAGATTTTAACAGACTTGTCTATTATTAACACAGTCTTAGACTTTAATGGACTTGTCTATTAGTAACACAGTCTTAGACTTTAATGGACTTGTCTATTAGTAACACAGTCTTAGACTTTAACATACTTGTCTATTAGTAACACAGTCTTAGACTTTAACAGACTTGTCTATTAGTAACACAGTCTTAGACTTTAACAGACTTGTCTATTAGTAACACAGTCTTAGATTTTAACAGACTTGTCTATTAGTAACACAGTCTTAGACTTTAATGGACGTGTCTATTAGTAACACAGTCTTAGACTTTAACGGACTTGTCTATTAGTAACACAGTCTTAGACTTTAATGGACTTGTCTATTAGTAACACAGTCTTAGAATTTAACGGACTTGTCTATTAGTAACACAATCTTAGACTTTAATGGACGTGTCTATTAGTAACAGAGTCTTAGACTTTAATGGACTTGTCTATTAGTAATACAATCTTAGACTTTAACAGACTTGTCTATTAGTAACACAGTCTTAGACTTTAACAGACTTGTCTATTATTAACACTGTCTTAGACTTTAACGGACTTGTCTATTAGTAACACAGTCTTAAGACTTTAACAGACTTGTCTATTAGTAACACAGTCTTAGATTTTAAGACTTGTCTATTAGTAACACAGTCTTAGACTTTAACAGACTTGTCTATTAGTAACACAGTCTTAAACTTTAACGGACTTGTCTATTAGTAACACAGTCTTAGACTTTAACAGACTTGTCTATTAGTAAGTCTTAGACTTTAACGGACTTGTCTATTAGAAACACAGTCTTAGACTTTAACAGACTTGTCTATTAGTACAGTCTGAGACTTTAACAGACTTGTCTATTAGTTACACAGTCTTAGACTTTAACAGACTTGTTTATTAGTAAAATAGTCTTAGACTTTAATGGACTTGTCTATTAGTAACACAGTCTTAGACTTTAACAGACTTGTCTATTAGTAACACAGTCTTAGACTTTAACAGACTTGTCTATTAGTAACACATTCTTAGACTTTAATGGACTTGTCTATTAGTAACACAGTCTTAGACTTTAACAGACTTGTATATTAGTAACAGTCTTAGACTTTAACAGACTTGTCTATTAGTAACACAGTCTTAGACTTTAATGGACTTGTCTATTAGTAACACAGTCTTAGACTTTAACAGACTTGTCTATTAGTTACACAGTCTTAGACTTTAACAGACTTGTTTATTAGTAAAACAGTCTTAGACTTTAATGGACTTGTCTATTAGTAACATAGTCTTAGACTTTAACAGACTTGTCTATAAGTAACACAGTCTTAGATTTTAACAGACTTGTCTATTAGAAACACAGTCTTAGACTTTAACAGACTTGTCTATTAGTAACACATTCTTAGACTTTAATGGACTTGTCTATTAGTAACACAGTCTTAGACTTTAACAGACTTGTATATTAGTAACAGTCTTAGACTTTAACAGACTTGTCTATTAGTAACACAGTCTTAGACTTTAATGGACTTGTCTATTAGTAACACAGTCTTAGACTTTAACAGACTTGTCTATTAGTAACACAGTCTTAGACTTTAACAGACTTGTCCATTAGTAACACAGTCTTAGATTTTAACAGACTTGTCTATTAGTAACACAGTCTTAGACTTTAATGGACTTGTCTATTAGTAACACAGTCTTAGACTTTAACAGACTAGTCTATTATTAACACAGTCTTATACTTTAACAGACTTGTCTATTATTAACACAGTCTTAGACTTTAATGGACTTGTCTATTAGTAACACAGTCTTAGACTTTAATGGACTTGTCTATTAGTAACACAGTCTTAGACTTTAACATACTTGTCTATTAGTAACACAGTCTTAGACTTTAACAGACTTGTCTATTAGTAACACAGTCTTAGACTTTAACAGACTTATCTATTAGTAACACAGTCTTAGATTTTAACAGACTTGTCTATTAGTAACACAGTCTTAGAATTTAACGGACTTGTCTATTAGTAACACAGTCTTAGACTTTAATGGACTTGTCTATTAGTAACACAGTCTTAGAATTTAACGGACTTGTCTATTAGTAACACAATCTTAGACTTTAATGGACGTGTCTATTAGTAACAGAGTCTTAGACTTTAATGGACTTGTCTATTAGTAATACAATCTTAGACTTTAACAGACTTGTCTATTAGTAACACAGTCTTAGACTTTAACAGACTTGTCTATTATTAACACTGTCTTAGACTTTAACGGACTTGTCTATTAGTAACACAGTCTTAAGACTTTAACAGACTTGTCTATTAGTAACACAGTCTTAGATTTTAAGACTTGTCTATTAGTAACACAGTCTTAGACTTTAACAGACTTGTCTATTATTAACACAGTCTTAGACTTTAATGGACTTGTCTATTAGTAACACAGTCTTAGACTTTAATGGACTTGTCTATTAGTAACACAGTCTTAGACTTTAACATACTTGTCTATTAGTAACACAGTCTTAGACTTTAACAGACTTGTCTATTAGTAACACAGTCTTAGACTTTAACAGACTTGTCTATTAGTAACACAGTCTTAGATTTTAACAGACTTGTCTATTAGTAACACAGTCTTAGACTTTAATGGACGTGTCTATTAGTAACACAGTCTTAGACTTTAACGGACTTGTCTATTAGTAACACAGTCTTAGACTTTAATGGACTTGTCTATTAGTAACACAGTCTTAGAATTTAACGGACTTGTCTATTAGTAACACAATCTTAGACTTTAATGGACGTGTCTATTAGTAACAGAGTCTTAGACTTTAATGGACTTGTAAATTAGTAATACAATCTTAGACTTTAACAGACTTGTCTATTAGTAACACAGTCTTAGACTTTAACAGACTTGTCTATTATTAACACTGTCTTAGACTTTAACGGACTTGTCTATTAGTAACACAGTCTTAAGACTTTAACAGACTTGTCTATTAGTAACACAATCTTAGATTTTAAGACTTGTCTATTAGTAACACAGTCTTAGACTTTAACAGACTTGTCTATTAGTAACACAGTCTTAAACTTTAACGGATTTGTCTATTAGTAACACAGTCTTAGACTTTAACAGACTTGTCTATTAGTAAGTCTTAGACTTTAACGGACTTGTCTATTAGAAACACAGTCTTAGACTTTAACAGACTTGTCTATTAGTAACAGTCTGAGACTTTAACAGACTTGTCTATTAGTTACACAGTCTTAGACTTTAACAGACTTGTTTATTAGTAAAACAGTCTTAGACTTTAATGGACTTGTCTATTAGTAACACAGTCTTAGACTTTAACAGACTTGTCTATAAGTAACACAATCTTAGATTTTAACAGACTTGTCTATTAGTAACACAGTCTTAGACTTTAACAGACTTGTCTATTAGTAACACATTCTTAGACTTTAATGGACTTGTCTATTAGTAACACAGTTTTAGACTTTAACAGACTTGTATATTAGTAACAGTCTTAGACTTTAACAGACTTGTCTATTAGTAACACAGTCTTAGACTTTAACAGACTTGTCTATTAGTAACACAGTCTTAGACTTTAACGGACTTGTCTATTAGTAACACAGTTTTAGACTTTAACAGACTTCTCTATTAGCAACACAGTCTTAGACTTTAATGGACTTGTCTATTAGTAACACAGTCTTAGACCTTAACAGACTTGTCTATTAGTAACAGTCTTAGACTTTAACAGACTTGTCTATTAGTAACACAGTCTTAGAATTTAACGGACTTGTCTATTAGTAACACTGTCTTAGACTTTAACAGACTTGTCTATTAGTAACAGTCTTAGACTTTAACGGACTTGTCTATTAGAAACACAGTCTTAGACTTTAACAGACTTGTCTATTAGTAACACAGTCTTAGACTTTAATGAAACTTGTCTATTAGTAACAGAGTCTTAAACTTTAACAGACTTGTCTATTAGAAACACAGTTTTAGACTCTAACAGACGTGTCTATTAGTAACACAGTCTTAGACTTTAACAGACTTGTCTATTATTAACACAGTCTTAGACTTTAATGGACTTGTCTATTAGTAACACAGTCTTAAGACTTTAACAGACTTGTCTATTAATAACACAGTCTTAGATTTTAAGACTTGTCTATTAGTAACACAGTCTTAGACTTTAAAAGACTTGTCTATTAGTAACACAGTCTTAGTCTTTAACAGACTTGTCTATTAGTAACAGTCTTAGACTTTAACAGACTTGTCTATTAGTAACACAGTCTTAGACTTTAATGGACTTGTCTATTAGTAACACAGTCTTAGACTTTAACAGACTTGTCTATTAGTAAGTCTTAGACTTTAACGGACTTGTCTATTAGAAACACAGTCTTAGACTTTAACAGACTTGTCTATTAGTAACAGTCTTAGACTTTAACAGACTTGTCTATTAGTTACACAGTCTTAGACTTTAACAGACTTGTCTATTAGTAACACAGTCTTAGACTTTAATGGACTTGTCTATTAGTAACACAGTCTTAGACTTTAACAGACTTGTCTATAAGTAACACAGTCTTAGATTTTAACAGACTTGTCTATTAGTAACACAGTCTTAGACTTTAACAAACTTGTCTATTAGTAACACAGTCTTCGACTTTAACAGACTTGTATATTAGTAACAGTCTTAGACCTTAACAGAATTGTCTATTAGTAACACAGTCTTAGACTTTAACAGACTTGTCTATTAGTAACAGTCTTAGACTTTAATGGACTTGTCTATTAGAAATACAGTCTTAGACTTTAACGGACTTGTCTATTAGTAACACAGTTTTAGACTTTAACAGACTTCTCTATTAGTAACACAGTCTTAGACTTTAATGGACTTGTCTATTAGTAACACAGTCTTAGACCTTAACAGCCTTGTCTATTAGTAACAGTCTTAGACTTTAACAGACTTGTCTATTAGTAACACAGTCTTAGAATTTAACGGACTTGTCTATTAGTAACACTGTCTTAGACTTTAACAGACTTGTCTATTAGTAACAGTCTTAGACTTTAACGGACTTGTCTATTAGAAACACAGTCTTAGACTTTAACAGACTTGTCTATTAGTAACACAGTCTTAGACTTTAATGGACTTGTCTATTAGTAACAGAGTCTTAAACTTTAACAGACTTGTCTATTAGAAACACAGTCTTAGACTCTAACAGACTTGTCTATTATTAACACAGTCTTAGACTTTAATGGACTTGTCTATTAGTAACACAGTCTTAAGACTTTAACAGACTTGTCTATTAGTAACACAGTCTTAGATTTTAAGACTTGTCTATTAGTAACACAGTCTTAGACTTTAACAGACTTGTCTATTAGTAACACAGTCTTAGTCTTTAACAGACTTGTCTATTAGTAACAGTCTTAGACTTTAACAGACTTGTCTATTAGTAACACAGTCTTAGACTTTAACGGACTTGTCTATTAGTAACACAGTCTTAGACTTTAACAGACTTGTCTATTAGTAAGTCTTAGACTTTAACGGACTTGTCTATTAGAAACACAGTCTTAGGCTTTAACAGACTTGTCTATTAGTAACAGTCTTAGACTTTAACAGACTTGTCTATTAGTTACACAGTCTTAGACTTTAACAGACTTGTCTATTAGTAACACAGTCTTAGACTTTAATGGACTTGTCTATTAGTAACACAGTCTTAGACTTTAACAGACTTGTCTATAAGTAACACAGTCTTAGATTTTAACAGACTTGTCTATTAGTAACACAGTCTTAGACTTTAACAAACTTGTCTATTAGTAACACAGTCTTCGACTTTAACAGACTTGTATATTAGTAACAGTCTTAGACCTTAACAGAATTGTCTATTAGTAACACAGTATTAGACTTTAACGGACTTGTCTATTAGTAATACAGTCTTAGACTTTAACAGACTTGTCTATTAGTAACAGTCTTAGACTTTAACGGACTTGTCTATTAGAAATACAGTCTTAGACTTTAACGGACTTGTCTATTAGAAATACAGTCTTAGACTTTAACAGACTTGTCTATTAGTTACACAGTCTTAGACTTTAATGGACTTGTCTATTAGTAACACAGTCTTACACTTTAACAGACTTGTCTATTAGTAACACAGTCTTATACTTTAACAGACTTGTCTATTAGTAACACAGTCTTAGACTTTAATGGACTTGTCTATTAGTAACACAGTCTTAGACTTTAATGGACTTGTCTATTAGTAACACAGTCTTAGACTTTAACATACTTGTCTATTAGTAACACAGTCTTAGACTTTAACAGACTTGTCTATTAGTAACACAGTCTTAGACTTTAACAGACTTGTCTATTAGTAACACAGTCTTAGATTTTAACAGACTTGTCTATTAGTAACACAGTCTTAGACTTTAACGGACTTGTCTATTAGTAATACAGTCTTAGACTTTAACAGACTTGTCTATTAGTAACAGTCTTAGACTTTAACGGACTTGTCTATTAAAAATACAGTCTTAGACTTTAACGAACTTGTCTATTAGAAATACAGTCTTAGACTTTAACAGACTTGTCTATTAGTTACACAGTCTTAGACTTTAATGGACTTGTCTATTAGTAACACAGTCTTAGACTTTAACAGACTTGTCTATTAGTAACACAGTCTTATACTTTAACAGACTTGTCTATTAGTAACACAGTCTTAGACTTTAACAGACTTGTCTATTAGTAACACAGTCTTAGTCTTTAACAGACTTGTCTATTAGTAACAGTCTTAGACTTTAACAGACTTGTCTATTAGTTACACAGTCTTAGACGTTAACAGACTTGTCTATTAGTAACACAGTCTTAGACTTTAACAGACTTGTCTATAAGTAACACAGTCTTAGATTTTAACAGACTTGTCTATTAGTAACACAGTCTTAGACTTTAACAGACTTGTCTATTAGTAACACAGTCTTAGACTTTAAGACTTGTATATTAGTAACAGTCTTAGACTTTAACAGACTTGTCTATTAGTAACACAGTCGTAGACTTTAAAGGACTTGTCTATTAGTAACACAGTCTTAGACTTTAACAGACTTGTCTATTAGTAACAGTCTTAGACTTTAACGGACTTGTCTATTAGAAACACAGTCTTAGACTTTAACAGACTTGTCTATTAGTTACACAGTCTTAGACTTTAATGGACTTGTCTATTAGTAACACAGTCTTAGACTTTAACAGACTTGTCTATTAGTAACAGTCTTAGACTTTAACAGACTTGTCTATTAGAAACACAGTCTTAGACTTTACCAGACTTGTCTATTAGTTACACAGTCTTAGACTTTAATGGACTTGTCTATTAGTAACACAGTCTTAGACTTTAACAGACTTGTCTATTAGTAACACAGTCTTAGACTTTAACAGACTTGTCTATTAGTAACACAGTCTTAGACTTTAACAGACTTGTCTATTAGTAACACAGTCTTAGATTTTAACAGACTTGTCTATTATTAACACAGTCTTAGACTTTAATGGACTTGTCTATTAGTAACACAGTCTTAGACTTTAATGGACTTGTCTATTAGTAACACAGTCTTAGACTTTAACATACTTGTCTATTAGTAACACAGTCTTAGACTTTAACAGACTTGTCTATTAGTAACACAGTCTTAGACTTTAACAGACTTGTCTATTAGTAACACAGTCTTAGATTTTAACAGACTTGTCTATTAGTAACACAGTCTTAGACTTTAATGGACGTGTCTATTAGTAACACAGTCTTAGACTTTAACGGACTTGTCTATTAGTAACACAGTCTTAGACTTTAATGGACTTGTCTATTAGTAACACAGTCTTAGAATTTAACGGACTTGTCTATTAGTAACACAATCTTAGACTTTAATGGACGTGTCTATTAGTAACAGAGTCTTAGACTTTAATGGACTTGTCTATTAGTAATACAATCTTAGACTTTAACAGACTTGTCTATTAGTAACACAGTCTTAGACTTTAACAGACTTGTCTATTATTAACACTGTCTTAGACTTTAACGGACTTGTCTATTAGTAACACAGTCTTAAGACTTTAACAGACTTGTCTATTAGTAACACAGTCTTAGATTTTAAGACTTGTCTATTAGTAACACAGTCTTAGACTTTAACAGACTTGTCTATTAGTAACACAGTCTTAAACTTTAACGGACTTGTCTATTAGTAACACAGTCTTAGACTTTAACAGACTTGTCTATTAGTAAGTCTTAGACTTTAACGGACTTGTCTATTAGAAACACAGTCTTAGACTTTAACAGACTTGTCTATTAGTACAGTCTGAGACATTAACAGACTTGTCTATTAGTTACACAGTCTTAGACTTTAACAGACTTGTTTATTAGTAAAATAGTCTTAGACTTTAATGGACTTGTCTATTAGTAACACAGTCTTAGACTTTAACAGACTTGTCTATAAGTAACACAGTCTTAGATTTTAACAGACTTGTCTATTAGTAACACAGTCTTAGACTTTAACAGACTTGTCTATTAGTAACACATTCTTAGACTTTAATGGACTTGTCTATTAGTAACACAGTCTTAGACTTTAATGGACTTGTCTATTAGTAACACAGTCTTAGACTTTAACAGACTTGTCTATTAGTAACACAGTCTTAGACTTTAACAGACTTGTCCATTAGTAACACAGTCTTAGATTTTAACAGACTTGTCTATTAGTAACACAGTCTTAGACTTTAATGGACTTGTCTATTAGTAACACAGTCTTAGACTTTAACAGACTAGTCTATTATTAACACAGTCTTATACTTTAACAGACTTGTCTATTATTAACACAGTCTTAGACTTTAATGGACTTGTCTATTAGTAACACAGTCTTAGACTTTAATGGACTTGTCTATTAGTAACACAGTCTTAGACTTTAACATACTTGTCTATTAGTAACACAGTCTTAGACTTTAACAGACTTGTCTATTAGTAACACAGTCTTAGACTTTAACAGACTTGTCTATAAGTAACACAGTCTTAGATTTTAACAGACTTGTCTATTAGTAACACAGTCTTAGACTTTAACAAACTTGTCTATTAGTAACACAGTCTTCGACTTTAACAGACTTGTATATTAGTAACAGTCTTAGACCTTAACAGAATTGTCTATTAGTAACACAGTCTTAGACTTTAACAGACTTGTCTATTAGTAACAGTCTTAGACTTTAATGGACTTGTCTATTAGAAATACAGTCTTAGACTTTAACGGACTTGTCTATTAGTAACACAGTTTTAGACTTTAACAGACTTCTCTATTAGTAACACAGTCTTAGACTTTAATGGACTTGTCTATTAGTAACACAGTCTTAGACCTTAACAGCCTTGTCTATTAGTAACAGTCTTAGACTTTAACAGACTTGTCTATTAGTAACACAGTCTTAGAATTTAACGGACTTGTCTATTAGTAACACTGTCTTAGACTTTAACAGACTTGTCTATTAGTAACAGTCTTAGACTTTAACGGACTTGTCTATTAGAAACACAGTCTTAGACTTTAACAGACTTGTCTATTAGTAACACAGTCTTAGACTTTAATGGACTTGTCTATTAGTAACAGAGTCTTAAACTTTAACAGACTTGTCTATTAGAAACACAGTCTTAGACTCTAACAGACTTGTCTATTATTAACACAGTCTTAGACTTTAATGGACTTGTCTATTAGTAACACAGTCTTAAGACTTTAACAGACTTGTCTATTAGTAACACAGTCTTAGATTTTAAGACTTGTCTATTAGTAACACAGTCTTAGACTTTAACAGACTTGTCTATTAGTAACACAGTCTTAGTCTTTAACAGACTTGTCTATTAGTAACAGTCTTAGACTTTAACAGACTTGTCTATTAGTAACACAGTCTTAGACTTTAACGGACTTGTCTATTAGTAACACAGTCTTAGACTTTAACAGACTTGTCTATTAGTAAGTCTTAGACTTTAACGGACTTGTCTATTAGAAACACAGTCTTAGGCTTTAACAGACTTGTCTATTAGTAACAGTCTTAGACTTTAACAGACTTGTCTATTAGTTACACAGTCTTAGACTTTAACAGACTTGTCTATTAGTAACACAGTCTTAGACTTTAATGGACTTGTCTATTAGTAACACAGTCTTAGACTTTAACAGACTTGTCTATAAGTAACACAGTCTTAGATTTTAACAGACTTGTCTATTAGTAACACAGTCTTAGACTTTAACAAACTTGTCTATTAGTAACACAGTCTTCGACTTTAACAGACTTGTATATTAGTAACAGTCTTAGACCTTAACAGAATTGTCTATTAGTAACACAGTATTAGACTTTAACGGACTTGTCTATTAGTAATACAGTCTTAGACTTTAACAGACTTGTCTATTAGTAACAGTCTTAGACTTTAACGGACTTGTCTATTAGAAATACAGTCTTAGACTTTAACGGACTTGTCTATTAGAAATACAGTCTTAGACTTTAACAGACTTGTCTATTAGTTACACAGTCTTAGACTTTAATGGACTTGTCTATTAGTAACACAGTCTTACACTTTAACAGACTTGTCTATTAGTAACACAGTCTTATACTTTAACAGACTTGTCTATTAGTAACACAGTCTTAGACTTTAATGGACTTGTCTATTAGTAACACAGTCTTAGACTTTAATGGACTTGTCTATTAGTAACACAGTCTTAGACTTTAACATACTTGTCTATTAGTAACACAGTCTTAGACTTTAACAGACTTGTCTATTAGTAACACAGTCTTAGACTTTAACAGACTTGTCTATTAGTAACACAGTCTTAGATTTTAACAGACTTGTCTATTAGTAACACAGTCTTAGACTTTAACGGACTTGTCTATTAGTAATACAGTCTTAGACTTTAACAGACTTGTCTATTAGTAACAGTCTTAGACTTTAACGGACTTGTCTATTAAAAATACAGTCTTAGACTTTAACGAACTTGTCTATTAGAAATACAGTCTTAGACTTTAACAGACTTGTCTATTAGTTACACAGTCTTAGACTTTAATGGACTTGTCTATTAGTAACACAGTCTTAGACTTTAACAGACTTGTCTATTAGTAACACAGTCTTATACTTTAACAGACTTGTCTATTAGTAACACAGTCTTAGACTTTAACAGACTTGTCTATTAGTAACACAGTCTTAGTCTTTAACAGACTTGTCTATTAGTAACAGTCTTAGACTTTAACAGACTTGTCTATTAGTTACACAGTCTTAGACGTTAACAGACTTGTCTATTAGTAACACAGTCTTAGACTTTAACAGACTTGTCTATAAGTAACACAGTCTTAGATTTTAACAGACTTGTCTATTAGTAACACAGTCTTAGACTTTAACAGACTTGTCTATTAGTAACACAGTCTTAGACTTTAAGACTTGTATATTAGTAACAGTCTTAGACTTTAACAGACTTGTCTATTAGTAACACAGTCGTAGACTTTAAAGGACTTGTCTATTAGTAACACAGTCTTAGACTTTAACAGACTTGTCTATTAGTAACAGTCTTAGACTTTAACGGACTTGTCTATTAGAAACACAGTCTTAGACTTTAACAGACTTGTCTATTAGTTACACAGTCTTAGACTTTAATGGACTTGTCTATTAGTAACACAGTCTTAGACTTTAACAGACTTGTCTATTAGTAACAGTCTTAGACTTTAACAGACTTGTCTATTAGAAACACAGTCTTAGACTTTACCAGACTTGTCTATTAGTTACACAGTCTTAGACTTTAATGGACTTGTCTATTAGTAACACAGTCTTAGACTTTAACAGACTTGTCTATTAGTAACACAGTCTTAGACTTTAACAGACTTGTCTATTAGTAACACAGTCTTAGACTTTAACAGACTTGTCTATTAGTAACACAGTCTTAGATTTTAACAGACTTGTCTATTATTAACACAGTCTTAGACTTTAATGGACTTGTCTATTAGTAACACAGTCTTAGACTTTAATGGACTTGTCTATTAGTAACACAGTCTTAGACTTTAACATACTTGTCTATTAGTAACACAGTCTTAGACTTTAACAGACTTGTCTATTAGTAACACAGTCTTAGACTTTAACAGACTTGTCTATTAGTAACACAGTCTTAGATTTTAACAGACTTGTCTATTAGTAACACAGTCTTAGACTTTAATGGACGTGTCTATTAGTAACACAGTCTTAGACTTTAACGGACTTGTCTATTAGTAACACAGTCTTAGACTTTAATGGACTTGTCTATTAGTAACACAGTCTTAGAATTTAACGGACTTGTCTATTAGTAACACAATCTTAGACTTTAATGGACGTGTCTATTAGTAACAGAGTCTTAGACTTTAATGGACTTGTCTATTAGTAATACAATCTTAGACTTTAACAGACTTGTCTATTAGTAACACAGTCTTAGACTTTAACAGACTTGTCTATTATTAACACTGTCTTAGACTTTAACGGACTTGTCTATTAGTAACACAGTCTTAAGACTTTAACAGACTTGTCTATTAGTAACACAGTCTTAGATTTTAAGACTTGTCTATTAGTAACACAGTCTTAGACTTTAACAGACTTGTCTATTAGTAACACAGTCTTAAACTTTAACGGACTTGTCTATTAGTAACACAGTCTTAGACTTTAACAGACTTGTCTATTAGTAAGTCTTAGACTTTAACGGACTTGTCTATTAGAAACACAGTCTTAGACTTTAACAGACTTGTCTATTAGTACAGTCTGAGACATTAACAGACTTGTCTATTAGTTACACAGTCTTAGACTTTAACAGACTTGTTTATTAGTAAAATAGTCTTAGACTTTAATGGACTTGTCTATTAGTAACACAGTCTTAGACTTTAACAGACTTGTCTATAAGTAACACAGTCTTAGATTTTAACAGACTTGTCTATTAGTAACACAGTCTTAGACTTTAACAGACTTGTCTATTAGTAACACATTCTTAGACTTTAATGGACTTGTCTATTAGTAACACAGTCTTAGACTTTAATGGACTTGTCTATTAGTAACACAGTCTTAGACTTTAACAGACTTGTCTATTAGTAACACAGTCTTAGACTTTAACAGACTTGTCCATTAGTAACACAGTCTTAGATTTTAACAGACTTGTCTATTAGTAACACAGTCTTAGACTTTAATGGACTTGTCTATTAGTAACACAGTCTTAGACTTTAACAGACTAGTCTATTATTAACACAGTCTTATACTTTAACAGACTTGTCTATTATTAACACAGTCTTAGACTTTAATGGACTTGTCTATTAGTAACACAGTCTTAGACTTTAATGGACTTGTCTATTAGTAACACAGTCTTAGACTTTAACATACTTGTCTATTAGTAACACAGTCTTAGACTTTAACAGACTTGTCTATTAGTAACACAGTCTTAGACTTTAACAGACTTATCTATTAGTAACACAGTCTTAGATTTTAACAGACTTGTCTATTAGTAACACAGTCTTAGAATTTAACGGACTTGTCTATTAGTAACACAGTCTTAGACTTTAATGGACTTGTCTATTAGTAACACAGTCTTAGAATTTAACGGACTTGTCTATTAGTAACACAATCTTAGACTTTAATGGACGTGTCTATTAGTAACAGAGTCTTAGACTTTAATGGACTTGTCTATTAGTAATACAATCTTAGACTTTAACAGACTTGTCTATTAGTAACACAGTCTTAGACTTTAACAGACTTGTCTATTATTAACACTGTCTTAGACTTTAACGGACTTGTCTATTAGTAACACAGTCTTAAGACTTTAACAGACTTGTCTATTAGTAACACAGTCTTAGATTTTAAGACTTGTCTATTAGTAACACAGTCTTAGACTTTAACAGACTTGTCTATTATTAACACAGTCTTAGACTTTAATGGACTTGTCTATTAGTAACACAGTCTTAGACTTTAATGGACTTGTCTATTAGTAACACAGTCTTAGACTTTAACATACTTGTCTATTAGTAACACAGTCTTAGACTTTAACAGACTTGTCTATTAGTAACACAGTCTTAGACTTTAACAGACTTGTCTATTAGTAACACAGTCTTAGATTTTAACAGACTTGTCTATTAGTAACACAGTCTTAGACTTTAATGGACGTGTCTATTAGTAACACAGTCTTAGACTTTAACGGACTTGTCTATTAGTAACACAGTCTTAGACTTTAATGGACTTGTCTATTAGTAACACAGTCTTAGAATTTAACGGACTTGTCTATTAGTAACACAATCTTAGACTTTAATGGACGTGTCTATTAGTAACAGAGTCTTAGACTTTAATGGACTTGTAAATTAGTAATACAATCTTAGACTTTAACAGACTTGTCTATTAGTAACACAGTCTTAGACTTTAACAGACTTGTCTATTATTAACACTGTCTTAGACTTTAACGGACTTGTCTATTAGTAACACAGTCTTAAGACTTTAACAGACTTGTCTATTAGTAACACAATCTTAGATTTTAAGACTTGTCTATTAGTAACACAGTCTTAGACTTTAACAGACTTGTCTATTAGTAACACAGTCTTAAACTTTAACGGATTTGTCTATTAGTAACACAGTCTTAGACTTTAACAGACTTGTCTATTAGTAAGTCTTAGACTTTAACGGACTTGTCTATTAGAAACACAGTCTTAGACTTTAACAGACTTGTCTATTAGTAACAGTCTGAGACTTTAACAGACTTGTCTATTAGTTACACAGTCTTAGACTTTAACAGACTTGTTTATTAGTAAAACAGTCTTAGACTTTAATGGACTTGTCTATTAGTAACACAGTCTTAGACTTTAACAGACTTGTCTATAAGTAACACAATCTTAGATTTTAACAGACTTGTCTATTAGTAACACAGTCTTAGACTTTAACAGACTTGTCTATTAGTAACACATTCTTAGACTTTAATGGACTTGTCTATTAGTAACACAGTTTTAGACTTTAACAGACTTGTATATTAGTAACAGTCTTAGACTTTAACAGACTTGTCTATTAGTAACACAGTCTTAGACTTTAACAGACTTGTCTATTAGTAACACAGTCTTAGACTTTAACGGACTTGTCTATTAGTAACACAGTTTTAGACTTTAACAGACTTCTCTATTAGCAACACAGTCTTAGACTTTAATGGACTTGTCTATTAGTAACACAGTCTTAGACCTTAACAGACTTGTCTATTAGTAACAGTCTTAGACTTTAACAGACTTGTCTATTAGTAACACAGTCTTAGAATTTAACGGACTTGTCTATTAGTAACACTGTCTTAGACTTTAACAGACTTGTCTATTAGTAACAGTCTTAGACTTTAACGGACTTGTCTATTAGAAACACAGTCTTAGACTTTAACAGACTTGTCTATTAGTAACACAGTCTTAGACTTTAATGGACTTGTCTATTAGTAACAGAGTCTTAAACTTTAACAGACTTGTCTATTAGAAACACAGTTTTAGACTCTAACAGACGTGTCTATTAGTAACACAGTCTTAGACTTTAACAGACTTGTCTATTATTAACACAGTCTTAGACTTTAATGGACTTGTCTATTAGTAACACAGTCTTAAGACTTTAACAGACTTGTCTATTAGTAACACAGTCTTAGATTTTAAGACTTGTCTATTAGTAACACAGTCTTAGACTTTAAAAGACTTGTCTATTAGTAACACAGTCTTAGTCTTTAACAGACTTGTCTATTAGTAACAGTCTTAGACTTTAACAGACTTGTCTATTAGTAACACAGTCTTAGACTTTAATGGACTTGTCTATTAGTAACACAGTCTTAGACTTTAACAGACTTGTCTATTAGTAAGTCTTAGACTTTAACGGACTTGTCTATTAGAAACACAGTCTTAGACTTTAACAGACTTGTCTATTAGTAACAGTCTTAGACTTTAACAGACTTGTCTATTAGTTACACAATCTTAGACTTTAACAGACTTGTCTATTAGTAACACAGTCTTAGACTTTAATGGACTTGTCTATTAGTAACACAGTCTTAGACTTTAACAGACTTGTCTATTAGTAAGTCTTAGACTTTAACGGACTTGTCTATTAGAAACACAGTCTTAGACTTTAACAGACTTGTCTATTAGTAACAGTCTTAGACTTTAACAGACTTGTCTATTAGTTACACAGTCTTAGACTTTAACAGACTTGTCTATTAGTAACACAGTCTTAGACTTTAATGGACTTGTCTATTAGTAACACAGTCTTAGACTTTAACAGACTTGTCTATAAGTAACACAGTCTTAGATTTTAACAGACTTGTCTATTAGTAACACAGTCTTAGACTTTAACAAACTTGTCTATTAGTAACACAGTCTTCGACTTTAACAGACTTGTATATTAGTAACAGTCTTAGACCTTAACAGAATTGTCTATTAGTAACACAGTCTTAGACTTTAACAGACTTGTCTATTAGTAACAGTCTTAGACTTTAATGGACTTGTCTATTAGAAATACAGTCTTAGACTTTAACGGACTTGTCTATTAGTAACACAGTTTTAGACTTTAACAGACTTCTCTATTAGTAACACAGTCTTAGACTTTAATGGACTTGTCTATTAGTAACACAGTCTTAGACCTTAACAGCCTTGTCTATTAGTAACAGTCTTAGACTTTAACAGACTTGTCTATTAGTAACACAGTCTTAGAATTTAACGGACTTGTCTATTAGTAACACTGTCTTAGACTTTAACAGACTTGTCTATTAGTAACAGTCTTAGACTTTAACGGACTTGTCTATTAGAAACACAGTCTTAGACTTTAACAGACTTGTCTATTAGTAACACAGTCTTAGACTTTAATGGACTTGTCTATTAGTAACAGAGTCTTAAACTTTAACAGACTTGTCTATTAGAAACACAGTCTTAGACTCTAACAGACTTGTCTATTATTAACACAGTCTTAGACTTTAATGGACTTGTCTATTAGTAACACAGTCTTAAGACTTTAACAGACTTGTCTATTAGTAACACAGTCTTAGATTTTAAGACTTGTCTATTAGTAACACAGTCTTAGACTTTAACAGACTTGTCTATTAGTAACACAGTCTTAGTCTTTAACAGACTTGTCTATTAGTAACAGTCTTAGACTTTAACAGACTTGTCTATTAGTAACACAGTCTTAGACTTTAACGGACTTGTCTATTAGTAACACAGTCTTAGACTTTAACAGACTTGTCTATTAGTAAGTCTTAGACTTTAACGGACTTGTCTATTAGAAACACAGTCTTAGGCTTTAACAGACTTGTCTATTAGTAACAGTCTTAGACTTTAACAGACTTGTCTATTAGTTACACAGTCTTAGACTTTAACAGACTTGTCTATTAGTAACACAGTCTTAGACTTTAATGGACTTGTCTATTAGTAACACAGTCTTAGACTTTAACAGACTTGTCTATAAGTAACACAGTCTTAGATTTTAACAGACTTGTCTATTAGTAACACAGTCTTAGACTTTAACAAACTTGTCTATTAGTAACACAGTCTTCGACTTTAACAGACTTGTATATTAGTAACAGTCTTAGACCTTAACAGAATTGTCTATTAGTAACACAGTATTAGACTTTAACGGACTTGTCTATTAGTAATACAGTCTTAGACTTTAACAGACTTGTCTATTAGTAACAGTCTTAGACTTTAACGGACTTGTCTATTAGAAATACAGTCTTAGACTTTAACGGACTTGTCTATTAGAAATACAGTCTTAGACTTTAACAGACTTGTCTATTAGTTACACAGTCTTAGACTTTAATGGACTTGTCTATTAGTAACACAGTCTTACACTTTAACAGACTTGTCTATTAGTAACACAGTCTTATACTTTAACAGACTTGTCTATTAGTAACACAGTCTTAGACTTTAATGGACTTGTCTATTAGTAACACAGTCTTAGACTTTAATGGACTTGTCTATTAGTAACACAGTCTTAGACTTTAACATACTTGTCTATTAGTAACACAGTCTTAGACTTTAACAGACTTGTCTATTAGTAACACAGTCTTAGACTTTAACAGACTTGTCTATTAGTAACACAGTCTTAGATTTTAACAGACTTGTCTATTAGTAACACAGTCTTAGACTTTAACGGACTTGTCTATTAGTAATACAGTCTTAGACTTTAACAGACTTGTCTATTAGTAACAGTCTTAGACTTTAACGGACTTGTCTATTAAAAATACAGTCTTAGACTTTAACGAACTTGTCTATTAGAAATACAGTCTTAGACTTTAACAGACTTGTCTATTAGTTACACAGTCTTAGACTTTAATGGACTTGTCTATTAGTAACACAGTCTTAGACTTTAACAGACTTGTCTATTAGTAACACAGTCTTATACTTTAACAGACTTGTCTATTAGTAACACAGTCTTAGACTTTAACAGACTTGTCTATTAGTAACACAGTCTTAGTCTTTAACAGACTTGTCTATTAGTAACAGTCTTAGACTTTAACAGACTTGTCTATTAGTTACACAGTCTTAGACGTTAACAGACTTGTCTATTAGTAACACAGTCTTAGACTTTAACAGACTTGTCTATAAGTAACACAGTCTTAGATTTTAACAGACTTGTCTATTAGTAACACAGTCTTAGACTTTAACAGACTTGTCTATTAGTAACACAGTCTTAGACTTTAAGACTTGTATATTAGTAACAGTCTTAGACTTTAACAGACTTGTCTATTAGTAACACAGTCGTAGACTTTAAAGGACTTGTCTATTAGTAACACAGTCTTAGACTTTAACAGACTTGTCTATTAGTAACAGTCTTAGACTTTAACGGACTTGTCTATTAGAAACACAGTCTTAGACTTTAACAGACTTGTCTATTAGTTACACAGTCTTAGACTTTAATGGACTTGTCTATTAGTAACACAGTCTTAGACTTTAACAGACTTGTCTATTAGTAACAGTCTTAGACTTTAACAGACTTGTCTATTAGAAACACAGTCTTAGACTTTACCAGACTTGTCTATTAGTTACACAGTCTTAGACTTTAATGGACTTGTCTATTAGTAACACAGTCTTAGACTTTAACAGACTTGTCTATTAGTAACACAGTCTTAGACTTTAACAGACTTGTCTATTAGTAACACAGTCTTAGACTTTAACAGACTTGTCTATTAGTAACACAGTCTTAGATTTTAACAGACTTGTCTATTATTAACACAGTCTTAGACTTTAATGGACTTGTCTATTAGTAACACAGTCTTAGACTTTAATGGACTTGTCTATTAGTAACACAGTCTTAGACTTTAACATACTTGTCTATTAGTAACACAGTCTTAGACTTTAACAGACTTGTCTATTAGTAACACAGTCTTAGACTTTAACAGACTTGTCTATTAGTAACACAGTCTTAGATTTTAACAGACTTGTCTATTAGTAACACAGTCTTAGACTTTAATGGACGTGTCTATTAGTAACACAGTCTTAGACTTTAACGGACTTGTCTATTAGTAACACAGTCTTAGACTTTAATGGACTTGTCTATTAGTAACACAGTCTTAGAATTTAACGGACTTGTCTATTAGTAACACAATCTTAGACTTTAATGGACGTGTCTATTAGTAACAGAGTCTTAGACTTTAATGGACTTGTCTATTAGTAATACAATCTTAGACTTTAACAGACTTGTCTATTAGTAACACAGTCTTAGACTTTAACAGACTTGTCTATTATTAACACTGTCTTAGACTTTAACGGACTTGTCTATTAGTAACACAGTCTTAAGACTTTAACAGACTTGTCTATTAGTAACACAGTCTTAGATTTTAAGACTTGTCTATTAGTAACACAGTCTTAGACTTTAACAGACTTGTCTATTAGTAACACAGTCTTAAACTTTAACGGACTTGTCTATTAGTAACACAGTCTTAGACTTTAACAGACTTGTCTATTAGTAAGTCTTAGACTTTAACGGACTTGTCTATTAGAAACACAGTCTTAGACTTTAACAGACTTGTCTATTAGTACAGTCTGAGACATTAACAGACTTGTCTATTAGTTACACAGTCTTAGACTTTAACAGACTTGTTTATTAGTAAAATAGTCTTAGACTTTAATGGACTTGTCTATTAGTAACACAGTCTTAGACTTTAACAGACTTGTCTATAAGTAACACAGTCTTAGATTTTAACAGACTTGTCTATTAGTAACACAGTCTTAGACTTTAACAGACTTGTCTATTAGTAACACATTCTTAGACTTTAATGGACTTGTCTATTAGTAACACAGTCTTAGACTTTAATGGACTTGTCTATTAGTAACACAGTCTTAGACTTTAACAGACTTGTCTATTAGTAACACAGTCTTAGACTTTAACAGACTTGTCCATTAGTAACACAGTCTTAGATTTTAACAGACTTGTCTATTAGTAACACAGTCTTAGACTTTAATGGACTTGTCTATTAGTAACACAGTCTTAGACTTTAACAGACTAGTCTATTATTAACACAGTCTTATACTTTAACAGACTTGTCTATTATTAACACAGTCTTAGACTTTAATGGACTTGTCTATTAGTAACACAGTCTTAGACTTTAATGGACTTGTCTATTAGTAACACAGTCTTAGACTTTAACATACTTGTCTATTAGTAACACAGTCTTAGACTTTAACAGACTTGTCTATTAGTAACACAGTCTTAGACTTTAACAGACTTATCTATTAGTAACACAGTCTTAGATTTTAACAGACTTGTCTATTAGTAACACAGTCTTAGAATTTAACGGACTTGTCTATTAGTAACACAGTCTTAGACTTTAATGGACTTGTCTATTAGTAACACAGTCTTAGAATTTAACGGACTTGTCTATTAGTAACACAATCTTAGACTTTAATGGACGTGTCTATTAGTAACAGAGTCTTAGACTTTAATGGACTTGTCTATTAGTAATACAATCTTAGACTTTAACAGACTTGTCTATTAGTAACACAGTCTTAGACTTTAACAGACTTGTCTATTATTAACACTGTCTTAGACTTTAACGGACTTGTCTATTAGTAACACAGTCTTAAGACTTTAACAGACTTGTCTATTAGTAACACAGTCTTAGATTTTAAGACTTGTCTATTAGTAACACAGTCTTAGACTTTAACAGACTTGTCTATTATTAACACAGTCTTAGACTTTAATGGACTTGTCTATTAGTAACACAGTCTTAGACTTTAATGGACTTGTCTATTAGTAACACAGTCTTAGACTTTAACATACTTGTCTATTAGTAACACAGTCTTAGACTTTAACAGACTTGTCTATTAGTAACACAGTCTTAGACTTTAACAGACTTGTCTATTAGTAACACAGTCTTAGATTTTAACAGACTTGTCTATTAGTAACACAGTCTTAGACTTTAATGGACGTGTCTATTAGTAACACAGTCTTAGACTTTAACGGACTTGTCTATTAGTAACACAGTCTTAGACTTTAATGGACTTGTCTATTAGTAACACAGTCTTAGAATTTAACGGACTTGTCTATTAGTAACACAATCTTAGACTTTAATGGACGTGTCTATTAGTAACAGAGTCTTAGACTTTAATGGACTTGTAAATTAGTAATACAATCTTAGACTTTAACAGACTTGTCTATTAGTAACACAGTCTTAGACTTTAACAGACTTGTCTATTATTAACACTGTCTTAGACTTTAACGGACTTGTCTATTAGTAACACAGTCTTAAGACTTTAACAGACTTGTCTATTAGTAACACAATCTTAGATTTTAAGACTTGTCTATTAGTAACACAGTCTTAGACTTTAACAGACTTGTCTATTAGTAACACAGTCTTAAACTTTAACGGATTTGTCTATTAGTAACACAGTCTTAGACTTTAACAGACTTGTCTATTAGTAAGTCTTAGACTTTAACGGACTTGTCTATTAGAAACACAGTCTTAGACTTTAACAGACTTGTCTATTAGTAACAGTCTGAGACTTTAACAGACTTGTCTATTAGTTACACAGTCTTAGACTTTAACAGACTTGTTTATTAGTAAAACAGTCTTAGACTTTAATGGACTTGTCTATTAGTAACACAGTCTTAGACTTTAACAGACTTGTCTATAAGTAACACAATCTTAGATTTTAACAGACTTGTCTATTAGTAACACAGTCTTAGACTTTAACAGACTTGTCTATTAGTAACACATTCTTAGACTTTAATGGACTTGTCTATTAGTAACACAGTTTTAGACTTTAACAGACTTGTATATTAGTAACAGTCTTAGACTTTAACAGACTTGTCTATTAGTAACACAGTCTTAGACTTTAACAGACTTGTCTATTAGTAACACAGTCTTAGACTTTAACGGACTTGTCTATTAGTAACACAGTTTTAGACTTTAACAGACTTCTCTATTAGCAACACAGTCTTAGACTTTAATGGACTTGTCTATTAGTAACACAGTCTTAGACCTTAACAGACTTGTCTATTAGTAACAGTCTTAGACTTTAACAGACTTGTCTATTAGTAACACAGTCTTAGAATTTAACGGACTTGTCTATTAGTAACACTGTCTTAGACTTTAACAGACTTGTCTATTAGTAACAGTCTTAGACTTTAACGGACTTGTCTATTAGAAACACAGTCTTAGACTTTAACAGACTTGTCTATTAGTAACACAGTCTTAGACTTTAATGGACTTGTCTATTAGTAACAGAGTCTTAAACTTTAACAGACTTGTCTATTAGAAACACAGTTTTAGACTCTAACAGACGTGTCTATTAGTAACACAGTCTTAGACTTTAACAGACTTGTCTATTATTAACACAGTCTTAGACTTTAATGGACTTGTCTATTAGTAACACAGTCTTAAGACTTTAACAGACTTGTCTATTAGTAACACAGTCTTAGATTTTAAGACTTGTCTATTAGTAACACAGTCTTAGACTTTAAAAGACTTGTCTATTAGTAACACAGTCTTAGTCTTTAACAGACTTGTCTATTAGTAACAGTCTTAGACTTTAACAGACTTGTCTATTAGTAACACAGTCTTAGACTTTAATGGACTTGTCTATTAGTAACACAGTCTTAGACTTTAACAGACTTGTCTATTAGTAAGTCTTAGACTTTAACGGACTTGTCTATTAGAAACACAGTCTTAGACTTTAACAGACTTGTCTATTAGTAACAGTCTTAGACTTTAACAGACTTGTCTATTAGTTACACAATCTTAGACTTTAACAGACTTGTCTATTAGTAACACAGTCTTAGACTTTAATGGACTTGTCTATTAGTAACACAGTCTTAGACTTTAACAGACTTGTCTATAAGTAACACAGTCTTAGATTTTAACAGACTTGTCTATTAGTAACACAGTCTTAGACTTTAACAAACTTGTCTATTAGTAACACAGTCTTCGACTTTAACAGACTTGTATATTAGTAACAGTCTTAGACCTTAACAGAATTGTCTATTAGTAACACAGTCTTAGACTTTAACAGACTTGTCTATTAGTAACAGTCTTAGACTTTAATGGACTTGTCTATTAGAAATACAGTCTTAGACTTTAACGGACTTGTCTATTAGTAACACAGTTTTAGACTTTAACAGACTTCTCTATTAGTAACACAGTCTTAGACTTTAATGGACTTGTCTATTAGTAACACAGTCTTAGACCTTAACAGCCTTGTCTATTAGTAACAGTCTTAGACTTTAACAGACTTGTCTATTAGTAACACAGTCTTAGAATTTAACGGACTTGTCTATTAGTAACACTGTCTTAGACTTTAACAGACTTGTCTATTAGTAACAGTCTTAGACTTTAACGGACTTGTCTATTAGAAACACAGTCTTAGACTTTAACAGACTTGTCTATTAGTAACACAGTCTTAGACTTTAATGGACTTGTCTATTAGTAACAGAGTCTTAAACTTTAACAGACTTGTCTATTAGAAACACAGTCTTAGACTCTAACAGACTTGTCTATTATTAACACAGTCTTAGACTTTAATGGACTTGTCTATTAGTAACACAGTCTTAAGACTTTAACAGACTTGTCTATTAGTAACACAGTCTTAGATTTTAAGACTTGTCTATTAGTAACACAGTCTTAGACTTTAACAGACTTGTCTATTAGTAACACAGTCTTAGTCTTTAACAGACTTGTCTATTAGTAACAGTCTTAGACTTTAACAGACTTGTCTATTAGTAACACAGTCTTAGACTTTAACGGACTTGTCTATTAGTAACACAGTCTTAGACTTTAACAGACTTGTCTATTAGTAAGTCTTAGACTTTAACGGACTTGTCTATTAGAAACACAGTCTTAGACTTTAACAGACTTGTCTATTAGTAACAGTCTTAGACTTTAACAGACTTGTCTATTAGTTACACAGTCTTAGACTTTAACAGACTTGTCTATTAGTAACACAGTCTTAGACTTTAATGGACTTGTCTATTAGTAACACAGTCTTAGACTTTAACAGACTTGTCTATAAGTAACACAGTCTTAGATTTTAACAGACTTGTCTATTAGTAACACAGTCTTAGACTTTAACAAACTTGTCTATTAGTAACACAGTCTTCGACTTTAACAGACTTGTATATTAGTAACAGTCTTAGACCTTAACAGAATTGTCTATTAGTAACACAGTCTTAGACTTTAACGGACTTGTCTATTAGTAATACAGTCTTAGACTTTAACAGACTTGTCTATTAGTAACAGTCTTAGACTTTAACGGACTTGTCTATTAGAAATACAGTCTTAGACTTTAACAGACTTGTCTATTAGTAACACAGTCTTACACTTTAACAGACTTGTCTATTAGTAACACAGTCTTAGATTTTAACAGACTTGTCTATTAGTAACACAGTCTTAGACTTTAATGGACTTGTCTATTAGTAACACAGTCTTAGACTTTAATGGACTTGTCTATTAGTAACACAGTCTTAGACTTTAACATACTTGTCTATTAGTAACACAGTCTTAGACTTTAACAGACTTGTCTATTAGTAACACAGTCTTAGACTTTAACAGACTTGTCTATTAGTAACACAGTCTTAGATTTTAACAGACTTGTCTATTAGTAACACAGTCTTAGACTTTAACGGACTTGTCTATTAGTAACACAGTCTTAGACTTTAATGGACTTGTCTATTAGTAACACAGTCTTAGAATTTAACGGACTTGTCTATTAGTAACACAATCTTAGACTTTAATGGACGTGTCTATTAGTAACAGAGTCTTAGACTTTAATGGACTTGTCTATTAGTAATACAATCTTAGACTTTAACAGACTTGTCTATTAGTAACACAGTCTTAGACTTTAACAGACTTGTCTATTATTAACACTGTCTTAGACTTTAACGGACTTGTCTATTAGTAACACAGTCTTAAGACTTTAACAGACTTGTCTATTAGTAACACAGTCTTAGATTTTAAGACTTGTCTATTAGTAACACAGTCTTAGACTTTAACAGACTTGTCTATTATTAACACAGTCTTAAACTTTAATGGACTTGTCTATTAGTAACACAGTCTTAGACTTTAATGGACTTGTCTATTAGTAACACAGTCTTAGACTTTAACATACTTGTCTATTAGTAACACAGTCTTAGACTTTAACAGACTTGTCTATTAGTAACACAGTCTTAGACTTTAACAGACTTGTCTATTAGTAACACAGTCTTAGATTTTAACAGACTTGTCTATTAGTAACACAGTCTTAGACTTTAATGGACGTGTCTATTGGTAACACAGTCTTAGACTTTAATGGACTTGTCTATTAGTAACACAGTCTTAGACTTTAATGGACTTGTCTATTAGTAACACAGTTTTAGAATTTAACGGACTTGTCTATTAGTAACACAATCTTAGACTTTAATGGACGTGTCTATTAGTAACAGAGTCTTAGACTTTAATGGACTTGTCTATTAGTAATACAATCTTAGACTTTAACAGACTTGTCTATTAGTAACACAGTCTTAGACTTTAACAGACTTGTCTATTATTAACACTGTCTTAGACTTTAACGGACTTGTCTATTAGTAACACAGTCTTAAGAATTTAACAGACTTGTCTATTAGTAACACAATCTTAGATTTTAAGACTTGTCTATTAGTAACACAGTCTTAGACTTTAACAGACTTGTCTATTAGTAACACAGTCTTAAACTTTAACGGATTTGTCTATTAGTAACACAGTCTTAGACTTTAACAGACTTGTCTATTAGTAAGTCTTAGACTTTAACGGACTTGTCTATTAGAAACACAGTCTTAGACTTTAACAGACTTGTCTATTAGTAACAGTCTGAGACTTTAACAGACTTGTCTATTAGTTACACAGTCTTAGACTTTAACAGACTTGTTTATTAGTAAAACAGTCTTAGACTTTAATGGACTTGTCTATTAGTAACACAGTCTTAGACTTTAACAGACTTGTCTATAAGTAACACAATCTTAGATTTTAACAGACTTGTCTATTAGTAACACAGTCTTAGACTTTAACAGACTTGTCTATTAGTAACACATTCTTAGACTTTAATGGACTTGTCTATTAGTAACACAGTCTTAGACTTTAACAGATTTGTATATTAGTAACAGTCTTAGACTTTAACAGACTTGTCTATTAGTAACACAGTCTTAGACTTTAACAGACTTGTCTATTAGTAACACAGTCTTAGACTTTAACGGACTTGTCTATTAGTAACACAGTTTTAGACTTTAACAGACTTCTCTATTAGCAACACAGTCTTAGACTTTAATGGACTTGTCTATTAGTAACACAGTCTTAGACCTTAACAGACTTGTCTATTAGTAACAGTCTTAGACTTTAACAGACTTGTCTATTAGTAACACAGTCTTAGAATTTAACGGACTTGTCTATTAGTAACACTGTCTTAGACTTTAACAGACTTGTCTATTAGTAACAGTCTTAGACTTTAACGGACTTGTCTATTAGAAACACAGTCTTAGACTTTAACAGACTTGTCTATTAGTAACACAGTCTTAGACTTTAATGGACTTGTCTATTAGTAACAGAGTCTTAAACTTTAACAGACTTGTTTATTAGAAACACAGTTTTAGACTCTAACAGACGTGTCTATTAGTAACACAGTCTTAGACTTTAACAGACTTGTCTATTATTAACACAGTCTTAGACTTTAATGGACTTGTCTATTAGTAACACAGTCTTAAGACTTTAACAGACTTGTCTATTAGTAACACAGTCTTAGATTTTAAGACTTGTCTATTAGTAACACAGTCTTAGACTTTAAAAGACTTGTCTATTAGTAACACAGTCTTAGTCTTTAACAGACTTGTCTATTAGTAACAGTCTTAGACTTTAACAGACTTGTCTATTAGTAACACAGTCTTAGACTTTAATGGACTTGTCTATTAGTAACACAGTCTTAGACTTTAACAGACTTGTCTATTAGTAAGTCTTAGACTTTAACGGACTTGTCTATTAGAAACACAGTCTTAGACTTTAACAGACTTGTCTATTAGTAACAGTCTTAGACTTTAACAGACTTGTCTATTAGTTACACAGTCTTAGACTTTAACAGACCTGTCTATTAGTAACACAGTCTTAGACTTTAATGGACTTGTCTATTAGTAACACAGTCTTAGACTTTAACAGACTTGTCTATAAGTAACACAGTCTTAGATTTTAACAGACTTGTCTATTAGTAACACAGTCTTAGACTTTAACAAACTTGTCTATTAGTAACACAGTCTTCGACTTTAACAGACTTGTATATTAGTAACAGTCTTAGACCTTAACAGAATTGTCTATTAGTAACACAGTCTTAGACTTTAACGGACTTGTCTATTAGTAATACAGTCTTAGACTTTAACAGACTTGTCTATTAGTAACAGTCTTAGACTTTAATGGACTTGTCTATTAGAAATACAGTCTTAGACTTTAACGGACTTGTCTATTAGTAACACAGTTTTAGACTTTAACAGACTTCTCTATTAGTAACACAGTCTTAGACTTTAATGGACTTGTCTATTAGTAACACAGTCTTAGACCTTAACAGCCTTGTCTATTAGTAACAGTCTTAGACTTTAACAGACTTGTCTATTAGTAACACAGTCTTAGAATTTAACGGACTTGTCTATTAGTAACACTGTCTTAGACTTTAACAGACTTGTCTATTAGTAACAGTCTTAGACTTTAACGGACTTGTCTATTAGAAACACAGTCTTAGACTTTAACAGACTTGTCTATTAGTAACACAGTCTTAGACTTTAATGGACTTGTCTATTAGTAACAGAGTCTTAAACTTTAACAGACTTGTCTATTAGAAACACAGTCTTAGACTCTAACAGACTTGTCTATTAGTAACACAGTCTTAGACTTTAACAGACTTGTCTATTATTAACACAGTCTTAGACTTTAATGGACTTGTCTATTAGTAACACAGTCTTAAGACTTTAACAGACTTGTCTATTAGTAACACAGTCTTAGATTTTAAGACTTGTCTATTAGTAACACAGTCTTAGACTTTAACAGACTTGTCTATTAGTAACACAGTCTTAGTCTTTAACAGACTTGTCTATTAGTAACAGTCTTAGACTTTAACAGACTTGTCTATTAGTAACACAGTCTTAGACTTTAACGGACTTGTCTATTAGTAACACAGTCTTAGACTTTAACAGACTTGTCTATTAGTAAGTCTTAGACTTTAACGGACTTGTCTATTAGAAACACAGTCTTAGACTTTAACAGACTTGTCTATTAGTAACAGTCTTAGACTTTAACAGACTTGTCTATTAGTTACACAGTCTTAGACTTTAACAGACTTGTCTATTAGTAACACAGTCTTAGACTTTAATGGACTTGTCTATTAGTAACACAGTCTTAGACTTTAACAGACTTGTCTATAAGTAACACAGTCTTAGATTTTAACAGACTTGTCTATTAGTAACACAGTCTTAGACTTTAACAAACTTGTCTATTAGTAACACAGTCTTCGACTTTAACAGACTTGTATATTAGTAACAGTCTTAGACCTTAACAGAATTGTCTATTAGTAACACAGTCTTAGACTTTAACGGACTTGTCTATTAGTAATACAGTCTTAGACTTTAACAGACTTGTCTATTAGTAACAGTCTTAGACGTTAACGGACTTGTCTATTAGAAATACAGTCTTAGACTTTAACGGACTTGTCTATTAGAAATACAGTCTTAGACTTTAACAGACTTGTCTATTAGTTACACAGTCTTAGACTTTAATGGACTTGTCTATTAGTAACACAGTCTTACACTTTAACAGACTTGTCTATTAGTAACACAGTCTTATACTTTAACAGACTTGTCTATTAGTAACACAGTCTTAGACTTTAATGGACTTGTCTATTAGTAACACAGTCTTAGACTTTAATGGACTTGTCTATTAGTAACACAGTCTTAGACTTTAACATACTTGTCTATTAGTAACACAGTCTTAGACTTTAACAGACTTGTCTATTAGTAACACAGTCTTAGACTTTAACAGACTTGTCTATTAGTAACAGTCTTAGACTTTAACAGACTTGTCTATTAGTTACACAGTCTTAGACTTTAACAGACTTGTCTATTAGTAACACAGTCTTAGACTTTAATGGACTTGTCTATTAGTAACACAGTCTTAGACTTTAACAGACTTGTCTATAAGTAACACAGTCTTAGATTTTAACAGACTTGTCTATTAGTAACACAGTCTTAGACTTTAACAAACTTGTCTATTAGTAACACAGTCTTCGACTTTAACAGACTTGTATATTAGTAACAGTCTTAGACCTTAACAGAATTGTCTATTAGTAACACAGTCTTAGACTTTAACGGACTTGTCTATTAGTAATACAGTCTTAGACTTTAACAGACTTGTCTATTAGTAACAGTCTTAGACTTTAACGGACTTGTCTATTAGAAATACAGTCTTAGACTTTAACGGACTTGTCTATTAGAAATACAGTCTTAGACTTTAACAGACTTGTCTATTAGTTACACAGTCTTAGACTTTAATGGACTTGTCTATTAGTAACACAGTCTTACACTTTAACAGACTTGTCTATTAGTAACACAGTCTTATACTTTAACAGACTTGTCTATTAGTAACACAGTCTTAGACTTTAATGGACTTGTCTATTAGTAACACAGTCTTAGACTTTAATGGACTTGTCTATTAGTAACACAGTCTTAGACTTTAACATACTTGTCTATTAGTAACACAGTCTTAGACTTTAACAGACTTGTCTATTAGTAACACAGTCTTAGACTTTAACAGACTTGTCTATTAGTAACACAGTCTTAGATTTTAACAGACTTGTCTATTAGTAACACAGTCTTAGACTTTAACGGACTTGTCTATTAGTAACACAGTCTTAGACTTTAATGGACTTGTCTATTAGTAACACAGTCTTAGAATTTAACGGACTTGTCTATTAGTAACACAATCTTAGACGTTAACGGACTTGTCTATTAGAAATACAGTCTTAGACTTTAACGGACTTGTCTATTAGAAATACAGTCTTAGACTTTAACAGACTTGTCTATTAGTTACACAGTCTTAGACTTTAATGGACTTGTCTATTAGTAACACAGTCTTACACTTTAACAGACTTGTCTATTAGTAACACAGTCTTATACTTTAACAGACTTGTCTATTAGTAACACAGTCTTAGACTTTAATGGACTTGTCTATTAGTAACACAGTCTTAGACTTTAATGGACTTGTCTATTAGTAACACAGTCTTAGACTTTAACATACTTGTCTATTAGTAACACAGTCTTAGACTTTAACAGACTTGTCTATTAGTAACACAGTCTTAGACTTTAACAGACTTGTCTATTAGTAACAGTCTTAGACTTTAACAGACTTGTCTATTAGTTACACAGTCTTAGACTTTAACAGACTTGTCTATTAGTAACACAGTCTTAGACTTTAATGGACTTGTCTATTAGTAACACAGTCTTAGACTTTAACAGACTTGTCTATAAGTAACACAGTCTTAGATTTTAACAGACTTGTCTATTAGTAACACAGTCTTAGACTTTAACAAACTTGTCTATTAGTAACACAGTCTTCGACTTTAACAGACTTGTATATTAGTAACAGTCTTAGACCTTAACAGAATTGTCTATTAGTAACACAGTCTTAGACTTTAACGGACTTGTCTATTAGTAATACAGTCTTAGACTTTAACAGACTTGTCTATTAGTAACAGTCTTAGACTTTAACGGACTTGTCTATTAGAAATACAGTCTTAGACTTTAACGGACTTGTCTATTAGAAATACAGTCTTAGACTTTAACAGACTTGTCTATTAGTTACACAGTCTTAGACTTTAATGGACTTGTCTATTAGTAACACAGTCTTACACTTTAACAGACTTGTCTATTAGTAACACAGTCTTATACTTTAACAGACTTGTCTATTAGTAACACAGTCTTAGACTTTAATGGACTTGTCTATTAGTAACACAGTCTTAGACTTTAATGGACTTGTCTATTAGTAACACAGTCTTAGACTTTAACATACTTGTCTATTAGTAACACAGTCTTAGACTTTAACAGACTTGTCTATTAGTAACACAGTCTTAGACTTTAACAGACTTGTCTATTAGTAACACAGTCTTAGATTTTAACAGACTTGTCTATTAGTAACACAGTCTTAGACTTTAACGGACTTGTCTATTAGTAACACAGTCTTAGACTTTAATGGACTTGTCTATTAGTAACACAGTCTTAGAATTTAACGGACTTGTCTATTAGTAACACAATCTTAGACTTTAATGGACGTGTCTATTAGTAACAGAGTCTTAGACTTTAATGGACTTGTCTATTAGTAATACAATCTTAGACTTTAACAGACTTGTCTATTAGTAACACAGTCTTAGACTTTAACAGACTTGTCTATTATTAACACTGTCTTAGACTTTAACGGACTTGTCTATTAGTAACACAGTCTTAAGACTTTAACAGACTTGTCTATTAGTAACACAGTCTTAGATTTTAAGACTTGTCTATTAGTAACACAGTCTTAGACTTTAACAGACTTGTCTATTATTAACACAGTCTTAAACTTTAATGGACTTGTCTATTAGTAACACAGTCTTAGACTTTAATGGACTTGTCTATTAGTAACACAGTCTTAGACTTTAACATACTTGTCTATTAGTAACACAGTCTTAGACTTTAACAGACTTGTCTATTAGTAACACAGTCTTAGACTTTAACAGACTTGTCTATTAGTAACACAGTCTTAGATTTTAACAGACTTGTCTATTAGTAACACAGTCTTAGACTTTAATGGACGTGTCTATTAGTAACACAGTCTTAGACTTTAACGGACTTGTCTATTAGTAACACAGTCTTAGACTTTAATGGACTTGTCTATTAGTAACACAGTTTTAGAATTTAACGGACTTGTCTATTAGTAACACAATCTTAGACTTTAATGGACGTGTCTATTAGTAACAGAGTCTTAGACTTTAATGGACTTGTCTATTAGTAATACAATCTTAGACTTTAACAGACTTGTCTATTAGTAACACAGTCTTAGACTTTAACAGACTTGTCTATTATTAACACTGTCTTAGACTTTAACGGACTTGTCTATTAGTAACACAGTCTTAAGAATTTAACAGACTTGTCTATTAGTAACACAATCTTAGATTTTAAGACTTGTCTATTAGTAACACAGTCTTAGACTTTAACAGACTTGTCTATTAGTAACACAGTCTTAAACTTTAACGGATTTGTCTATTAGTAACACAGTCTTAGACTTTAACAGACTTGTCTATTAGTAAGTCTTAGACTTTAACGGACTTGTCTATTAGAAACACAGTCTTAGACTTTAACAGACTTGTCTATTAGTAACAGTCTGAGACTTTAACAGACTTGTCTATTAGTTACACAGTCTTAGACTTTAACAGACTTGTTTATTAGTAAAACAGTCTTAGACTTTAATGGACTTGTCTATTAGTAACACAGTCTTAGACTTTAACAGACTTGTCTATAAGTAACACAATCTTAGATTTTAACAGACTTGTCTATTAGTAACACAGTCTTAGACTTTAACAGACTTGTCTATTAGTAACACATTCTTAGACTTTAATGGACTTGTCTATTAGTAACACAGTCTTAGACTTTAACAGACTTGTATATTAGTAACAGTCTTAGACTTTAACAGACTTGTCTATTAGTAACACAGTCTTAGACTTTAACAGACTTGTCTATTAGTAACACAGTCTTAGACTTTAACGGACTTGTCTATTAGTAACACAGTTTTAGACTTTAACAGACTTCTCTATTAGCAACACAGTCTTAGACTTTAATGGACTTGTCTATTAGTAACACAGTCTTAGACCTTAACAGACTTGTCTATTAGTAACAGTCTTAGACTTTAACAGACTTGTCTATTAGTAACACAGTCTTAGAATTTAACGGACTTGTCTATTAGTAACACTGTCTTAGACTTTAACAGACTTGTCTATTAGTAACAGTCTTAGACTTTAACGGACTTGTCTATTAGAAACACAGTCTTAGACTTTAACAGACTTGTCTATTAGTAACACAGTCTTAGACTTTAATGGACTTGTCTATTAGTAACAGAGTCTTAAACTTTAACAGACTTGTTTATTAGAAACACAGTTTTAGACTCTAACAGACGTGTCTATTAGTAACACAGTCTTAGACTTTAACAGACTTGTCTATTATTAACACAGTCTTAGACTTTAATGGACTTGTCTATTAGTAACACAATCTTAAGACTTTAACAGACTTGTCTATTAGTAACACAGTCTTAGATTTTAAGACTTGTCTATTAGTAACACAGTCTTAGACTTTAAAAGACTTGTCTATTAGTAACACAGTCTTAGTCTTTAACAGACTTGTCTATTAGTAACAGTCTTAGACTTTAACAGACTTGTCTATTAGTAACACAGTCTTAGACTTTAATGGACTTGTCTATTAGTAACACAGTCTTAGACTTTAACAGACTTGTCTATTAGTAAGTCTTAGACTTTAACGGACTTGTCTATTAGAAACACAGTCTTAGACTTTAACAGACTTGTCTATTAGTAACAGTCTTAGACTTTAACAGACTTGTCTATTAGTTACACAGTCTTAGACTTTAACAGACCTGTCTATTAGTAACACAGTCTTAGACTTTAATGGACTTGTCTATTAGTAACACAGTCTTAGACTTTAACAGACTTGTCTATAAGTAACACAGTCTTAGATTTTAACAGACTTGTCTATTAGTAACACAGTCTTAGACTTTAACAAACTTGTCTATTAGTAACACAGTCTTCGACTTTAACAGACTTGTATATTAGTAACAGTCTTAGACCTTAACAGAATTGTCTATTAGTAACACAGTCTTAGACTTTAACGGACTTGTCTATTAGTAATACAGTCTTAGACTTTAACAGACTTGTCTATTAGTAACAGTCTTAGACTTTAATGGACTTGTCTATTAGAAATACAGTCTTAGACTTTAACGGACTTGTCTATTAGTAACACAGTTTTAGACTTTAACAGACTTCTCTATTAGTAACACAGTCTTAGACTTTAATGGACTTGTCTATTAGTAACACAGTCTTAGACCTTAACAGCCTTGTCTATTAGTAACAGTCTTAGACTTTAACAGACTTGTCTATTAGTAACACAGTCTTAGAATTTAACGGACTTGTCTATTAGTAACACTGTCTTAGACTTTAACAGACTTGTCTATTAGTAACAGTCTTAGACTTTAACGGACTTGTCTATTAGTAACACAGTCTTAGACTTTAACAGACTTGTCTATTAGTAACACAGTCTTAGACTTTAATGGACTTGTCTATTAGTAACAGAGTCTTAAACTTTAACAGACTTGTCTATTAGAAACACAGTCTTAGACTCTAACAGACTTGTCTATTAGTAACACAGTCTTAGACTTTAACAGACTTGTCTATTATTAACACAGTCTTAGACTTTAATGGACTTGTCTATTAGTAACACAGTCTTAAGACTTTAACAGACTTGTCTATTAGTAACACAGTCTTAGATTTTAAGACTTGTCTATTAGTAACACAGTCTTAGACTTTAACAGACTTGTCTATTAGTAACACAGTCTTAGTCTTTAACAGACTTGTCTATTAGTAACAGTCTTAGACTTTAACAGACTTGTCTATTAGTAACACAGTCTTAGACTTTAACGGACTTGTCTATTAGTAACACAGTCTTAGACTTTAACAGACTTGTCTATTAGTAAGTCTTAGACTTTAACGGACTTGTCTATTAGAAACACAGTCTTAGACTTTAACAGACTTGTCTATTAGTAACAGTCTTAGACTTTAACAGACTTGTCTATTAGTTACACAGTCTTAGACTTTAACAGACTTGTCTATTAGTAACACAGTCTTAGACTTTAATGGACTTGTCTATTAGTAACACAGTCTTAGACTTTAACAGACTTGTCTATAAGTAACACAGTCTTAGATTTTAACAGACTTGTCTATTAGTAACACAGTCTTAGACTTTAACAAACTTGTCTATTAGTAACACAGTCTTCGACTTTAACAGACTTGTATATTAGTAACAGTCTTAGACCTTAACAGAATTGTCTATTAGTAACACAGTCTTAGACTTTAACGGACTTGTCTATTAGTAATACAGTCTTAGACTTTAACAGACTTGTCTATTAGTAACAGTCTTAGACGTTAACGGACTTGTCTATTAGAAATACAGTCTTAGACTTTAACGGACTTGTCTATTAGAAATACAGTCTTAGACTTTAACAGACTTGTCTATTAGTTACACAGTCTTAGACTTTAATGGACTTGTCTATTAGTAACACAGTCTTACACTTTAACAGACTTGTCTATTAGTAACACAGTCTTATACTTTAACAGACTTGTCTATTAGTAACACAGTCTTAGACTTTAATGAACTTGTCTATTAGTAACACAGTCTTAGACTTTAATGGACTTGTCTATTAGTAACACAGTCTTAGACTTTAACATACTTGTCTATTAGTAACACAGTCTTAGACTTTAACAGACTTGTCTATTAGTAACACAGTCTTAGACTTTAACAGACTTGTCTATTAGTAACACAGTCTTAGATTTTAACAGACTTGTCTATTAGTAACACAGTCTTAGACTTTAACGGACTTGTCTATTAGTAACACAGTCTTAGACTTTAATGGACTTGTCTATTAGTAACACAGTCTTAGAATTTAACGGACTTGTCTATTAGTAACACAATCTTAGACTTTAATGGACGTGTCTATTAGTAACAGAGTCTTAGACTTTAATGGACTTGTCTATTAGTAATACAATCTTAGACTTTAACAGACTTGTCTATTAGTAACACAGTCTTAGACTTTAACATACTTGTCTATTATTAACACTGTCTTAGACTTTAACGGACTTGTCTATTAGTAACACAGTCTTAAGACTTTAACAGACTTGTCTATTAGTAACACAGTCTTAGATTTTAAGACTTGTCTATTAGTAACACAGTCTTAGACTTTAACAGACTTGTCTATTATTAACACAGTCTTAGACTTTAATGGACTTGTCTATTAGTAACACAGTCTTAGACTTTAATGGACTTGTCTATTAGTAACACAGTCTTAGACTTTAACATACTTGTCTATTAGTAACACAGTCTTAGACTTTAACAGACTTGTCTATTAGTAACACAGTCTTAGACTTTAACAGACTTGTCTATTAGTAACACAGTCTTAGATTTTAACAGACTTGTCTATTAGTAACACAGTCTTAGACTTTAATGGACGTGTCTATTAGTAACACAGTCTTAGACTTTAACGGACTTGTCTATTAGTATCACAGTCTTAGACTTTAATGGACTTGTCTATTAGTAACACAGTCTTAGAATTTAACGGACTTGTCTATTAGTAACACAATCTTAGACTTTAATGGACGTGTCTATTAGTAACAGAGTCTTAGACTTTAATGGACTTGTCTATTAGTAATACAATCTTAGACTTTAACAGACTTGTCTATTAGTAACACAGTCTTAGACTTTAACAGACTTGTCTATTATTAACACTGTCTTAGACTTTAACGGACTTGTCTATTAGTAACACAGTCTTAAGACTTTAACAGACTTGTCTATTAGTAACACAATCTTAGATTTTAAGACTTGTCTATTAGTAACACAGTCTTAGACTTTAACAGACTTGTCTATTAGTAACACAGTCTTAAACTTTAACGGACTTGTCTATTAGTAACACAGTCTTAGACTTTAACAGACTTGTCTATTAGTAAGTCTTAGACTTTAACGGACTTGTCTATTAGAAACACAGTCTTAGACTTTAACAGACTTGTCTATTAGTAACAGTCTGAGACTTTAACAGACTTGTCTATTAGTTACACAGTCTTAGATTTTAACAGACTTGTTTATTAGTAAAACAGTCTTAGACTTTAATGGACTTGTCTATTAGTAACACAGTCTTAGACTTTAACAGACTTGTCTATAAGTAACACAATCTTAGATTTTAACAGACTTGTCTATTAGTAACACAGTCTTAGACTTTAACAGACTTGTCTATTAGTAACACATTCTTAGACTTTAATGGACTTGTCTATTAGTAACACAGTCTTAGACTTTAACAGACTTGTATATTAGTAACAGTCTTAGACTTTAACAGACTTGTCTATTAGTAACACAGTCTTAGACTTTAACAGACTTGTCTATTAGTAACACAGTCTTAGACTTTAACGGACTTGTCTATTAGTAACACAGTTTTAGACTTTAACAGACTTCTCTATTAGCAACACAGTCTTAGACTTTAATGGACTTGTCTATTAGTAACACAGTCTTAGACCTTAACAGACTTGTCTATTAGTAACAGTCTTAGACTTTAACAGACTTGTCTATTAGTAACACAGTCTTAGAATTTAACGGACTTGTCTATTAGTAACACTGTCTTAGACTTTAACAGACTTGTCTATTAGTAACAGTCTTAGACTTTAACGGACTTGTCTATTAGAAACACAGTCTTAGACTTTAACAGACTTGTCTATTAGTAACACAGTCTTAGACTTTAATGGACTTGTCTATTAGTAACAGAGTCTTAAACTTTAACAGACTTGTCTATTATTAACACAGTCTTAGACTTTAATGGACTTGTCTATTAGTAACACAGTCTTAAGACTTTAACAGACTTGTCTATTAGTAACACAGTCTTAGATTTTAAGACTTGTCTATTAGTAACACAGTCTTAGTTTTTAACAGACTTGTCTATTAGTAACAGTCTTAGACTTTAACAGACTTGTCTATTAGTAACACAGTCTTAGATTTTAACAGACTTGTCTATTAGTAACACAGTCTTAGACTTTAACGGACTTGTCTATTAGTAACACAGTCTTAGACTTTAATGGACTTGTCTATTAGTAACACAGTCTTAGAATTTAACGGACTTGTCTATTAGTAACACAATCTTAGACTTTAATGGACGTGTCTATTAGTAACAGAGTCTTAGACTTTAATGGACTTGTCTATTAGTAATACAATCTTAGACTTTAACAGACTTGTCTATTAGTAACACAGTCTTAGACTTTAACATACTTGTCTATTATTAACACTGTCTTAGACTTTAACGGACTTGTCTATTAGTAACACAGTCTTAAGACTTTAACAGACTTGTCTATTAGTAACACAGTCTTAGATTTTAAGACTTGTCTATTAGTAACACAGTCTTAGACTTTAACAGACTTGTCTATTATTAACACAGTCTTAGACTTTAATGGACTTGTCTATTAGTAACACAGTCTTAGACTTTAATGGACTTGTCTATTAGTAACACAGTCTTAGACTTTAACATACTTGTCTATTAGTAACACAGTCTTAGACTTTAACAGACTTGTCTATTAGTAACACAGTCTTAGACTTTAACAGACTTGTCTATTAGTAACACAGTCTTAGATTTTAACAGACTTGTCTATTAGTAACACAGTCTTAGACTTTAATGGACGTGTCTATTAGTAACACAGTCTTAGACTTTAACGGACTTGTCTATTAGTATCACAGTCTTAGACTTTAATGGACTTGTCTATTAGTAACACAGTCTTAGAATTTAACGGACTTGTCTATTAGTAACACAATCTTAGACTTTAATGGACGTGTCTATTAGTAACAGAGTCTTAGACTTTAATGGACTTGTCTATTAGTAATACAATCTTAGACTTTAACAGACTTGTCTATTAGTAACACAGTCTTAGACTTTAACAGACTTGTCTATTATTAACACTGTCTTAGACTTTAACGGACTTGTCTATTAGTAACACAGTCTTAAGACTTTAACAGACTTGTCTATTAGTAACACAATCTTAGATTTTAAGACTTGTCTATTAGTAACACAGTCTTAGACTTTAACAGACTTGTCTATTAGTAACACAGTCTTAAACTTTAACGGACTTGTCTATTAGTAACACAGTCTTAGACTTTAACAGACTTGTCTATTAGTAAGTCTTAGACTTTAACGGACTTGTCTATTAGAAACACAGTCTTAGACTTTAACAGACTTGTCTATTAGTAACAGTCTGAGACTTTAACAGACTTGTCTATTAGTTACACAGTCTTAGATTTTAACAGACTTGTTTATTAGTAAAACAGTCTTAGACTTTAATGGACTTGTCTATTAGTAACACAGTCTTAGACTTTAACAGACTTGTCTATAAGTAACACAATCTTAGATTTTAACAGACTTGTCTATTAGTAACACAGTCTTAGACTTTAACAGACTTGTCTATTAGTAACACATTCTTAGACTTTAATGGACTTGTCTATTAGTAACACAGTCTTAGACTTTAACAGACTTGTATATTAGTAACAGTCTTAGACTTTAACAGACTTGTCTATTAGTAACACAGTCTTAGACTTTAACAGACTTGTCTATTAGTAACACAGTCTTAGACTTTAACGGACTTGTCTATTAGTAACACAGTTTTAGACTTTAACAGACTTCTCTATTAGCAACACAGTCTTAGACTTTAATGGACTTGTCTATTAGTAACACAGTCTTAGACCTTAACAGACTTGTCTATTAGTAACAGTCTTAGACTTTAACAGACTTGTCTATTAGTAACACAGTCTTAGAATTTAACGGACTTGTCTATTAGTAACACTGTCTTAGACTTTAACAGACTTGTCTATTAGTAACAGTCTTAGACTTTAACGGACTTGTCTATTAGAAACACAGTCTTAGACTTTAACAGACTTGTCTATTAGTAACACAGTCTTAGACTTTAATGGACTTGTCTATTAGTAACAGAGTCTTAAACTTTAACAGACTTGTCTATTATTAACACAGTCTTAGACTTTAATGGACTTGTCTATTAGTAACACAGTCTTAAGACTTTAACAGACTTGTCTATTAGTAACACAGTCTTAGATTTTAAGACTTGTCTATTAGTAACACAGTCTTAGTTTTTAACAGACTTGTCTATTAGTAACAGTCTTAGACTTTAACAGACTTGTCTATTAGTAACACAGTCTTAGACTTTAACAGACTTGTCTATTAGTAAGTCTTAGACTTTAACGGACTTGTCTATTAGAAACACAGTCTTAGACTTTAACAGACTTGTCTATTAGTAACAGTCTTAGACTTTAACAGACTTGTCTATTAGTTACACAGTCTTAGACTTTAACAGACTTGTCTATTAGTAACACAGTCTTAGACTTTAATGGACTTGTCTATTAGTAACACAGTCTTAGACTTTAACAGACTTGTCTATAAGTAACACAGTCTTAGATTTTAACAGACTTGTCTATTAGTAACACAGTCTTAGACTTTAACAAACTTGTCTATTAGTAACACAGTCTTCGACTTTAACAGACTTGTATATTAGTAACAGTCTTAGACCTTAACAGAATTGTCTATTAGTAACACAGTCTTAGACTTTAACGGACTTGTCTATTAGTAATACAGTCTTAGACTTTAACAGACTTGTCTATTAGTAACAGTCTTAGACTTTAATGGACTTGTCTATTAGAAATACAGTCTTAGACTTTAACGGACTTGTCTATTAGTAACACAGTTTTAGACTTTAACAGACTTCTCTATTAGTAACACAGTCTTAGACTTTAATGGACTTGTCTATTAGTAACACAGTCTTAGACCTTAACAGCCTTGTCTATTAGTAACAGTCTTAGACTTTAACAGACTTGTCTATTAGTAACACAGTCTTAGAATTTAACGGACTTGTCTATTAGTAACACTGTCTTAGACTTTAACAGACTTGTCTATTAGTAACAGTCTTAGACTTTAACGGACTTGTCTATTAGAAACACAGTCTTAGACTTTAACAGACTTGTCTATTAGTAACACAGTCTTAGACTTTAATGGACTTGTCTATTAGTAACAGAGTCTTAAACTTTAACAGACTTGTCTATTAGAAACACAGTCTTAGACTCTAACAGACTTGTCTATTAGTAACACAGTCTTAGACTTTAACAGACTTGTCTATTATTAACACAGTCTTAGACTTTAATGGACTTGTCTATTAGTAACACAGTCTTAAGACTTTAACAGACTTGTCTATTAGTGACACAGTCTTAGATTTTAAGACTTGTCTATTAGTAACACAGTCTTAGACTTTAACAGACTTGTCTATTAGTAACACAGTCTTAGTCTTTAACAGACTTGTCTATTAGTAACAGTCTTAGACTTTAACAGACTTGTCTATTAGTAACACAGTCTTAGACTTTAACGGACTTGTCTATTAGTAACACAGTCTTAGACTTTAACAGACTTGTCTATTAGTAAGTCTTAGACTTTAACGGACTTGTCTATTAGAAACACAGTCTTAGACTTTAACAGACTTGTCTATTAGTAACAGTCTTAGACTTTAACAGACTTGTCTATTAGTTACACAGTCTTAGACTTTAACAGACTTGTCTATTAGTAACACAGTCTTAGACTTTAATGGACTTGTCTATTAGTAACACAGTCTTAGACTTTAACAGACTTGTCTATAAGTAACACAGTCTTAGATTTTAACAGACTTGTCTATTAGTAACACAGTCTTAGACTTTAACAAACTTGTCTATTAGTAACACAGTCTTCGACTTTAACAGACTTGTATATTAGTAACAGTCTTAGACCTTAACAGAATTGTCTATTAGTAACACAGTCTTAGACTTTAACGGACTTGTCTATTAGTAATACAGTCTTAGACTTTAACAGACTTGTCTATTAGTAACAGTCTTAGACTTTAACGGACTTATCTATTAGAAATACAGTCTTAGACTTTAACGGACTTGTCTATTAGAAATACAGTCTTAGACTTTAACAGACTTGTCTATTAGTTACACAGTCTTAGACTTTAATGGACTTGTCTATTAGTAACACAGTCTTACACTTTAACAGACTTGTCTATTAGTAACACAGTCTTATACTTTAACAGACTTGTCTATTAGTAACACAGTCTTAGACTTTAATGGACTTGTCTATTAGTAACACAGTCTTAGACTTTAACAGACTTGTCTATTAGTAACACAGTCTTAGACTTTAACAGACTTGTCTATTAGTAACACAGTCTTAGACTTTAACAGACTTGTCTATTAGTAACACAGTCTTAGATTTTAACAGACTTGTCTATTAGTAACACAGTCTTAGACTTTAACAGACTTGTCTATTAGTAACACAGTCTTAGACTTTAAAAGACTTGTCTATTAGTAACAGTCTTAGACTTTAACAGACTTGTCTATTAGTAACACAGTCTTAGAATTTAACGGACTTGTCTATTAGTAACACTGTCTTAGACTTTAACAGACTTGTCTATTAGTAACAGTCTTAGACTTTAACAGATTTGTCTATTAGTAACACAGTCTTAGACTTTAACGGACTTGTCTATTAGTAACACAGTCTTAGACTCTAACAGACTTGTCTATTAGTAACACAGTCTTAGACTTTAACAGACTTGTCTATTAGTAACACAGTCTTAGATTTTAACAGACTTGTCTATTAGTAACACAGTCTTAGACTTTAACAGACTTGTCTATTAGTAACACAGTCTTAGACTTTAAAAGACTTGTCTATTAGTAACAGTCTTAGACTTTAACAGACTTGTCTATTAGTAACACAGTCTTAGAATTTAACAGACTTGTCTATTAGTAACACAGTCTTAGACTTTAACAGACTTGTCTATTAGTAACAGTCTTAGACTTTAACGGACTTGTCTATTAGAAACACAGTCTTAGACTTTAACAGACTTGTCTATTAGTAACACAGTCTTAGACTTTAATGGACTTGTCTATTAGTAACACAGTCTTAGACTTTAACAGACTTGTCTATTAGAAACACAGTCTTAGACTTTAACAGACTTGTCTATTAGTAACACAGTCTTAGACTTTAACAGACTTGTCTATTATTAACACAGTCTTAGACTTTAACGGACTTGTCTATTAGTAACACAGTCTAAAGTCTTTAATAGACTTGTCTATTAGTAACACAGTCTTAGATTTTAAGACTTGTCTATTAGTAACACAGTCTTAGACTTTAATAGACTTGTCTATTAGTTACACAGTCTTAGTCTTTAACAGACTTGTCTATTAGTAACAGTCTTAGACTTTAACAGACTTGTCTATTAGTAACACAGTCTTAGACTTTAACGGATTTGTCTATTAGTAACACAGTCTTAGACTTTAACAGACGTGTCTATTAGTAAGTCTTAGACTTTAACGGACTTATCTATTAGAAACAGTCTTAGACTTTAACAGACTTGTCTATTAGTAACAGTCTTAGACTTTAACAGACTTGTCTATTAGTTACAGTCTTAGACTTTAACAGACTTGTCTATTAGTAACACAGTCTTAGACTTTAATGGACTTGTCTATTAGTAACACAGTCTTAGACTTTAACATACTTGTCTATTAGTAACACAGTCTTAGACTTTAACAGACTTGTCTATTAGTAACACAGTCTTAGACTTTAACAGACTTGTCTATAAGTAACACAGTCTTAGATTTTAACAGACTTGTCTATTAGTAACACAGTCTTAGACTTTAACAGACTTGTCTATTAGAAACAAATCTTAGACTTTAACGGACTTGTCTATTAGTAACAGTCTTAGACTTTAACGGACTTGTCTATTAGAAACACAGTCTTAGACTTTAACAGACTTGTCTATTAGTTACACAGTCTTAGACTTTAATGGACTTGTCTATTAGTAACACAGTCTTAGACTTTAACAGACTTGTCTATTAGTAACACAGTCTTATACTTTAACAGACTTGTCTATTAGTAACACAGTCTTAGACTTTAACGGACTTGTCTATTAGTAACACAGTCTTAAGACTTTAACAGACTTGTCTATTAGTAACACAGTCTTAGATTTTAACAGACTTGTATATTAGTAACACAGTCTTAGACTTTAACAGACTTGTCTATTAGTTACAGTCTTAGACTTAAACAGACTTGTCTATTAGAAAGACAGTTTTAGACTTTAACAGACTTGTCTATTAGTAACACGGTCTTAGACTTTAATGGACTTGTCTATTAGTAACACAGTCTTAGACTTTAACAGACTTGTCTATTAGAAACACAGTCTTAGACTTTAACAGACTTGTCTATTAGTAACACAGTCTTAGACTTTAACAGACTTGTCTATTAGTAACACAGTCTTAGACTTTAACAGACTTGTCTATTAGTAACACAGTCTTAGACTTTAATGGACTTGTCTATTAGAAACACAGTCTTAGACTTTAATGGACTTGTCTATTAGTAACAGTCTTAGACTTTAATGGACTTGTCTATTAGTAACTCAGTCTTAGCTTTTAACAGACTTGTCTATTAGTAACACAGTCTTAGACTTTAACAGACTTGTCTATTAGTAACACAGTCCTAGACTTTAACAGACTTGTCTATTAGTAACACAGTCTTAGACTTTAACAGACTTGTCTATTAGAAACACAGTCTTAGACTTTAACAGACTTGTCTATTAGTAACACAGTCTTAGACTTTAACAGACTTGTCTATTAGTAACACAGTCTTAGACTTTAACATACTTGTCTATTAGTAACACAGTCTTAGACTTTAACAGACTTGTCTATTTGTAACACAGTCTTAGACTTTAACAGACTTGTCTATTAGTAACACAGTCTTAGACTTTAACAGACTTGTCTATTAGTAACACAGTCTTCTATAAGAAACAGAAACTGCTTACTCTTCGTGAGCACATGAATTCACCCTCTATTTTTTTGGTGACGTTCGTGTTGCTAATCGTTTTAGCTTTCTGTGTTGTGGTATTTTTAAGTTTGTCTTCGTTCTCTGTCTTGTGGCTAATGTTGCCTGTGTCTCTGTCTTGTGGCTAATGTTGTCTGTGTCTCTGGATTGCTCAATTGTCATTGCTCCTTTGGTTTTTTCTAGAGCTTCGTTATACTCTACTGTGGTAGGTACTTTTTTATACTTGTAGAAAAGAAACAATTTTGATAATACCAAAGGGGTAATCATAAGTCGTAAATCGACGAACGACAGGAAATGCAATGATCAAAAGAAAAATACAAAAGGACAAACAATAATAAAAACATTACACAGTAAACTGAAGACCGAGCAACGCAAACGCCACTAAAACCAGGGTGAAGTCAGGTGCTCCGTTTTGTAGGAGAAGAAAATAAGTTTAGTTTCTGACGATTGTCTATAATACTATAGTTGTCGCTTACACTTAGTTCAGTTTGCTTCATCATTCTGTGTCATATAAGACAGTCTAATATGAAGAAATGCTTAATACAAATATATTATCAGGACGCCATAGAATTTAGTACCTTAACTGATATACTATAACAAATATTAAAAAAACCCACTTACCATCTCTACAGCATCCGTATCTTTAATAAGGAAAGCATCATCTATTGGTGTACCTTTTAAGTTTTCTGTAACACGACCTTGACCTATACCCTCTGTTATTGAACTTCCTTCTGATCTCTCAAGCTTACCATGCTTGAAGTAGTTGTACAAGACACTACCCTACAAAGAGCAGACATTTAATATTACAATTTATCGGTATTTTTTACATTTCGGGAATAACCTTGATCAGGAACGCTCAATTCATCTGTTTGCAGTCGTTGATACAAGAACATAGATTTGCTTTGAATCACTATTATATTGAAACGTACTTCACCCGTGTTGGTGAAAATATAATATAAACTAGAGGCTCAATGGGCTGAGCATGTGTCGCTCACCTTTCATTATGCTTTGAGGAAACTTAATACAGAATCTTCCATATAGGTGCTTCCCACCAAATTTCGGTTCATTTTGGCAAAGCAGTTTCAGAGAAGAAGATTTTTAGAAATCGACCAATCTAAAACAAGAATTGCCTGTGGCGGTCATGTTTGTTAATGGATCAAAACGAAATGAGCAATCTCTATAGAGGACCTTCCATAGATGCTTCCTACCAAGTTTCATATCATTTGGCCAAGGGGTTTCAGAGGAAAAGCTGTTTTAGAAATCGACCAATAAGAAACAAGAATTGCCTACGACGGCCAGGTTTGGTAACGGATCAAATCGGAATGAGCAATTCCCATAGAGGACGTTCCATAGATGCTTCCTACCACGTTTCCGTTCATTTGGCAAAGCGGTTTCAGAGGAGAAGATTTTTAGAAATCAACCAATCAGAAACAAGAATTGTCTGTGACGGCCATGTGTTTTAACGAATCGGGAAAAAATTAGCAATCTTTATAGAGGATCTTCCATAGATGCTTCCTACCAAGATTCGGTTCATTTGGCACAGCGCTTTCAGATGAGAATACTTTTTTAGAAATCAACCAATCAGAAACAAGAATTGTCTGTGGCGGCCATGTTTGTTTAACGGATCGGGACGAAATGAGCAATCTTAACAGAGGACCTTCCATAGATGCTTCCTACCAAGTTTCGGTTCATTTGGCAAAGCGGTTTCAGAGGAGAAGATTTTTAGAAATCGACCAATCAGAAACAAGAATTGCCTGTGGCGGCCATGTTTGTTAATGGATCGGGACGAAATGAGCAATCTTTATAGAGAACCGCCCATAGATGCTTCCTATCAAGTTTCCGTTCATTTGGTCAAGCGGTTTCACAGGAGAAGAATTTAAAAAATCAGCCAATCAGAAACAAGAGCCGCCTGTAGCGGCCATGTTTGTTAACGAATCTGGACGAAATGAGCAATCTTTACAGAGGACCTTCCAAAGATGCTTCCTACCAAGTTTCGGTTCATTTGGCCAAGCGGTTTCAAAGGAGAAGTTTAAAAAAAATCGGCCAATCAGAAACAAGAATTGGTTGTGGCGGCCATGTTTGCTAATGAATCGGGACGAATTGAGGAATCTTTATAGAGGACCTTCCATAGATGTTTTCTACCAAGTTTCAGTTCATTTGGCTGAGGGGTTTCAGAGGAGAAGATTTAATTGTGAAAAGTTAACGGACGACGGACGCCAAGTGATGGTAGAAGCTCACATTACCTTTGGCAAGGTGAGCTAAAAATTGACGATGTAAAATCTGAGAGGACTGGTAACGAACTCAAACAGTACGTGATCTCTCAAATAAATATGTCATATCGCAGCATATGGAATAACTTATCTTTCTAACACGTAGTTTGTTCGAATGCTAATACGGTATAAAGAATCTACATGCATTAAAATACTATGGCAACCACAATGACGTATACATCTAGGCATAAAAAAAAATATATACTGAATATTACATGTCAAAATCTGTATCACATGCCGTATCAACCCGAGAACCCTATATCACCCCAAGAGAAATTTTGAAATTTTATGATAATAAGTGATTAACGATATAAAATATTAATTGTGTTTAAAAAATTGTCAGTATCTCAACAAAAATTATTTAATTATGAATACATAATAGCGATAAAATAATTAAAGATGTTTTTTAAAACTCGAGGACGTTTCTCAGTCATTTCTCATCTCAGGGCTTTGCCCTTCGATGAGAGATGAGTTTTTCGCCCTTCGATGAGAGATGACTGAGAAAAGTCCTCTCGTTTTAAAAAACATCGTTAATCACTTATTAATATCTAACTTCTGAAACGGATACATGGGTGTCATGATTTCAAGTTTTTCTGTATTATTTTTAAAACAGGTTAATCAATGTGTATTCTATTCAGTATCCAATCAGAAACAGTCATCATACAAATAATGCTTCAAATGTCTTGAAATCATTTTTTTTTTCTTTCATCTTTTATCAAATCATAATTATTTTGTTTTTGTCAAATAGCAAAAAAGGGTGGTGATACTGCACCTGTTGTTAATCTATAAGTATAAAGGAGACCACCAACAGTACACACTCTTGTGATAATAACATAACAAATGGACATCAATTTTGTTCAGAGATACAATTCGAGGCCATGATCGTATGGTAGTTGGATTTACAACTACCTGTGCAATCAGTGCCTATCACCACTAAGGTTGTGAGTTCGAACACCGTTCAGACGAGGTGTACTCGATACAACATTGGGTGATAAAGTTTGTCAGTTACTTACGACAGGTCAGTGGTTTTCTCCGCGTACTCTGGTTTCCTCCACCAATAAAACTGACCGCCACGATATAACTAATATATTGTTGAAATTGGCGTTAAGCACCATAAACCAAAACCAAACCAAGCAATTAGTTGGAAAATCCCTCCCAATTCATAGACTAGAAATGGTTTTACAAAAACACACATATATATATATATATACGTCTGAAAATTAAACCAAACAGTGTTAGAATTAGATTTTAGAGCTGTCAAATTTTTGTTCTTCCCTCGACGGGATTTGAACCCTCACCATTGATACACTGCAGCACCATTCGCTTAGCCTTACGTCCAGCGCCCTAGACCACTCGACCACATCCACTCAGTAGGATATGCTACAATAAATCAGAATTTGTTTGAACAATATTGTTGATATTGTTGATAATACCTCGGTAATACTAGTACAGGATGCCGTCTATAAACGTTTATTGATAGTCAGTGATAATGTTATTAAAGACTTCAACATCAGATCTGTGTTATCATTGATCATGTTGATGAAAAGTCAATAATTCTTTGTATAAGGTCTATTATCTATTATATAGTAATATTAATCAAATATATATACTGAAAAATTCTAAAGGCCTTCTGGACAATTTTAATTCTCGTATTTTTTCGAAAATTTCATCTATCCAAACATTTGACTATTCTACACTTTATACTACCATTTCCCTCAAAACCCCATTTAAAGGAAATTACTCACAACGCATTTTACTTTTAAAATGGAAGGTAACGTTACAAGTTTATAGTTCTGGGTCACGAACTAACTTATTCTGACAAGCACGAAACGAAAGGCAAACGGTACTACACAGAAAATGAAGTCATACGAATGTTGAAGTTCATCGGCATCTTTATGGGAACAAACTGTGCGCTCTCCTTGTCGATCTTTTCCTATACTCCTATAGGGATGCGTTTATACAAAATTCCCACAAGTCGGAGGGAAGGGGTTGCCTCCACAATATGGAGAGGAAGGTGTTGCATCCACAAGTTTAGAGGAAGGGCTTATACCCTCAAGATAAGAGGAAAGGATTATAACCTCAAGATAAGAGGAGGGGATTATAACCTCAAGATAAGAGGAAAGGATTATAACCTCAAGATAAGAGGAAAGGATTATAACCTCAAGATAAGAGGAAAGGATTATAACCTCAAGATAAGAGGAAGGGCTTATACCCTCAAGATAAGAGGAAAGGATTATAACCTCAAGATAAGAGGAAAGGATTATAACCTCAAGATAAGAGGAGGGGATTATAACCTCAAGATAAGAGGAGGGGATTATAACCTCGATCGAATAAGTGAGGTATTGTACACACAAACCGTAGACGTAATGTTCTATATATCTTCGAGAGTTAAGAGGAAATAAGAAAATACTTATTCAGAGCATCACATCTAATTATTCCCTATATCATTATTGCCTGATATAATTTATTTCATACTAACAAAATAATTCTCTAGTTTGCGTATTTAAGTTAAGATGCTGTTTTAATCAACGCCCTTTTGTAACCAGTAAATGAGATCTAAGCTCAATTATTAAATCATTGTTTTCTGTTTACCACTATCAGCTGTTAACCTGAATGTCTACTTATATAAATTATTCTGTACTTAATTTCATATAATTCAAAACATATAACAACGTCGAGAAGTCTAAAAATAAACACAAATAAACCATATAATCTACTCGAGTAAATTACATTCAATCTTCAAATACAATATTTCCTTCATCTAAAACATTAAATATATCAGCACATTTTTCTATGTTGGTTAATGTATATTTTATGGATTCATTTTACAGCATGACTGAATATTTGTTTCAAATGTTCCCGTTTGTAGTAGTAAAAATAGGAAAGAAGAAAACACCCCCCCCCCCCTCCCCCCTCCCCCCAAGCAAATACAAAAACAAAACAAAAAACAAAACAGAACATTATCCGAACGGTTCCAAAATCTATATCGGAGTATCATAGAAATAAAATTAAGAAATAAATCATGGAAGCCAGAATGTGTTGGGAGTTTTTACATGGATTGGCGGATATTAGTATTTTATCCCGAGTCAGATTCTGGTATGCCTAAGAGTACAAATACGGTAGTATACTTTGATTGGAAGACGGTAATTTATATTTACATTTGCGGAAAATGTCGCAAACAATTTATGCTGTCAATGGAAAAGTCAGTCACATTCACCGGCGCATGTGCTAATGAGATTATACCGAAAGGATAACTCGCTCGTTTGTTAGCAAATAGAAAGAAGGAGGTTATGTTAAAATGAAAAACAAAAACTACCACACTGTCTGAACAATTCCTAAATCAGACATCAAATCGTAGAAAGAGGTAAGATATCACAAACACACAAATACATGACCGCTCACTTTCCAGGCGGAATAAAATTAGTTTATTGGGCCGACACCTCCTCTAAATGAAATGATAGGATCGTGGAACAGCATTCTACATGTGAGTAACAGATGTAAAATGGATACCTATGACACATATATGACCTCTCACACATATGATCGCTCACTTGTACAGACAATTAATTATATTACTTAATTTTATAAAATTGTTTTTAAATGTTTTAATATCCACTTTAATTAGATTAAGACATAATATTATTAATTTGGTATAACTTTTAAATCATCTCTCACACAATTGTATTATATATTAACCTTGTCCATTAATGAGAACAACTATAAGTTTGATCCGTTATGATTTCCTCTGGACAAAGCTTGAATAATAATCAGATTAAATTTTTCGTGGAAAATGACACTTTCAATAATATTTAAATTCTATTATGACGATTAGTGTTATATTGAAGAGAAGTACTCGGAGAAAACAAGCGAACTTCCACAAGAAAACTGACAAACAGCTTTGGATTAAAACATATTGTATTTCTCAAGTACCTATCAAATGTCGAGGGATAAGTACCAGTACAAATATCACGCTTTTTCAAATGATAATTTGTTGTTACTGAAATTTTCGAGGCTAAGTATTATTATACATGAAACACAAACATATCCTAATTCACCCATCAATTTCCCCACCCTGTTTCTAAGTAATAAAGAATCTTAATTAGTATATTATTGTAACCTATAACAACCCCAGTGGTTCAATTTGTAGACATTCAAGTTCTACAATCAGTTCAAAACAATATGTCTAATGAATAAGTGATACATCTAATGACTTAATATTCAAAATGTAAGAAACAATTATCCAGTCTCAAAACTATACCGTAATTACCCTAATTTTTCACCAAACATCTACTGTGTCCAAAGGATACCACTCATCGCTGAATACTATGGTCGACCACACATCACAACCAATCGTCGTATCATATATGATAGTTATTGGACCAATAACTTCAGAGAAGTTGTGTACAATAAGTATATAGCGATATTGAAAATGCATGGAAAAATTAAAGTATCATAACTCCTACAAAAATTGTAGAATCAAAATGGCGCGGTAATATGATCAAACACACATCATGCTCAATCATCCTATCAAATATGAGAGCTATAAGACCAAAGACTTTAGAGAAGTCACGTTCACAAAGTATTACTTTACTGAAACTGAATGAAAACACCAAAGTCCCATAAACGTACAAACATTGTCTAATCAAAATGGCGGAATAATATAATCAACTACACATGATTAATCATCCTATCATATATGGAAGCAGTCGGACAAATGGCATCAGAATATCTGCATTCACAAAGTGAAGCAGGGCGGACGAACGAACGAACGGACAAACCGAAACACTACATGCCCATATACTATTGTATGGGGTGCCTAAAAAGGACAAACAACAACTAAAGATCGAGCGATATACCGTTATGTAATATTTGCATTGATCTAGAACGTTAAATCGTTAATCCTACTTGTGAGAGAAACAATAAGTACATGAATCATAAAAAGAGTTTGAAGATACCAAAGCGGCAATCAGAATCCGTACATCGAAGAAGAACAGACAACACAATGGCCAAAAGAAAAAGTACAAAAGGACAAACAACGATCTACAAAACATAAATATGAAACTAAAGATCGAGTAACACGAACCCCACTAAAAACCGGGGGTGAACTCATGTGCTCCGGAAGGGTAAGCATTTCCTGCTCCACTAGTGACACCCATCGTGTTAATCTAGTTACAAACCCGTTGATAAGTCATGAACGAGGAAAGGACCGGGAAGTATTTACGACAAGTGGAACATATCCGTGGTCATTTGTGACACAGATATTCCATAGCGATCAACCAAGTCATGGTGGCGACCGTAAAACTTTCGAAGTGATGACTTAAACTTAACTAAGAGGAACCTTTGGTTCAGTAGCTTCCTTGTTAGCAACAACCCTCTATCAAGGAAATCCTGATAGGAACCACAAGCTCTGGAATATCGTATCAAGTGAGAGATGTATACTCCATATGCAGGTGCTGCAGGAATGTTGCTACATATGAATGGAAAGTTCACAATGAGAAAATTGAAATCATCTCTTTTGTCGTAAAGTTTCGTTCTTAACCGCCCCTCACTGTCAATTTCGAGGTGTAGGTCAAGGTATAAAGCAGACCTATCTGTATCTCACTGTCAATTTCGAGGTGTATGTCCAGGTATGAAGCAGACCTATCTGTATCTGTGGTATTCTTTATTTCAAGCTCAATGGGATAGATGCCGTCAACGAAATGACCAAACCTAGAAATATTCAGTGAAAGGACATCATCTATATAGTGGAACGTGAAATTAAAGGATCGGGCTAGCTTCTTGTCGTTTTTCTTGAAAAAGCCCCTGTATGAAGTCTGTCTCATACGAATAAAGTCGGCGAGAAGAGAAACACAGTTTGTACCCATATGTATGCCGACTGTCTGTTGAAAAACACGTCCACCAAAGATAACAAATATGTTGTCAATCAAAAACTCGATCATGTTAATGATATCAGTTTCAAAGAACTTTTTGGTAGAATCAGAGTGGTTTTATACAAAATAAGATATGTCCCTTCCTAGCACAAGGTATTTGCATCTACGTTGGCCATTCTTTTTTATGAAACATAGTTTGACCAACTCCCTTAATTTATCTTTCAGCTTAGAGTAGGGAATAGGTTGTGTAGAGGGTAGAGAAGTCAAATGTGTTAATGCTATTGCAGGAGGAGAGGGACCTAGATTGTATGTACTCTAACAGATCTTTAGAGTTCTTCAGAATGTACATCTGATTCACACAACCCCCCGAGTAGTTAGAGTCACTGTAACTCTGAAGCCTACACCAGAAATATACTGAACGAGTCACATTTACACCAAACTGTTCAGAATACACACGAAATTAAAGATAGTTACGACAGATCCATCAACAATGTAACGAAATTAAAATAGACTAACAAAGTCCAAATCTTCCTTCAAATTCGAATGATATTTCCCAAATGTAGTCAAAACGATTGGAACCACGGATCCCTTTACCCCCGTCCCCTAAAAAATCCGAACAGTACTAGTAATTACTTTGTAATGAATCATTGTAGACAAATCAACATCAGTGAAACATCAAATTAAAAATATATTAAAATGTAATTCCCACAAAAAACTGGATTTTTCTATGGGATCTGAAGCACTTACATACTTTTTTTTTTAAACTATTTGGCTTTTCAAATCTTTTGACTTTTAAAGGTACCAGATGAAAATTATTCTAGAAACGCATCGTACGCGTCCTAACCTACATTTGATATCTACGTCTTTATTGGCTAATCTTTTTAGGCAGTTTCCTACTCCACAAAACTCTTTAAATTATTTGGCTTTCCAATTTTTCAATTTTGAGCGTCACCTGATGAAGATTATTCCAGAAACGCGTCGTGTGCACTAAATTTGATATTAACGCTCTTAGTGATACATTTTTTTGTACACTTATGGTATATATATTGATACACTTATGGTATATATATTGATACACTTATGGTATATATATTGATACACTTATGGTATATATATTGATACACTTATAGTATATATATTGATACACTTATGGTATATATATTGATACACTTATGGTATATATATTGATACACTTATGGTATATATATTGATACACTTATGGTATATATATTGATACACTTATGGTATATATATTGATACACTTATGGCATACATATTGATACACTTATGGTATATATATTGATACACTTATGGTATATATATTGATACACTTATGGTATATATATATTGATACACGTATGGTATATATATTGATACACTTATGGTATATATAGATACACTTATGGTATATATATTGATACACTTATGGTAAATATATTGATACACTTATGGTATATATGTTGATACACTTATGGTATATATATTGATACAATTATGGTATATATATTGATACACTTATGGTATATATATTGATACACTTATAGTATATATATTGATACACTTATAGTATATATAGATACACTTATGGTATATATATTGATACACCTATGGTATATATAGATACACTTATGGTATATATATTGATACACCTATGGTATATATAGATACACTTATGGTATATATATTGATACAATTATGGTATATATAGATACATTTATGGTATATATATATTAATACACTTATGGTATATATATATTGATACACTTATAGTATATATATTGATACACTTATAGTATATATAGATACACTTATGGTATATATATTGATACACTTATGGTATATATAGATACACTTATGATATATATATTGATACACTTATAGTATATATAGATACACTTATGGTATATATATTAATACACTTATGGTATATATATTGATACACTTATAGTATATATATTGATACACTTATAGTATATATAGATACACTTATGGTAAATATATTGATACACTTATAGTATATATAGATACACTTATGGTATATATATTGATACACTTATGGTAAATGTATTGATACACTTATGGTATATATGTTGATACACTTATGGTATATATACTAATACACTTATGGTATATATATTGATACACTTATAGTATATATATTGATACACTTATAGTATATATAGATACACTTATGGTTTATATATTGATACACTTATGGTATATATATTGATACACTTATGGTAAATATATTGATACACTTATGGTATATATATTGATACACTTATGGTATATATATTGATACACTTATGGTATATATATTGATACATTTATGGTATATATATTGATACACTTATGGTATATATATTGATACACTTATGGTATATATATATTGATACACGTATGGCATATATATTGATACACGTATGGTATATATATTGATACACGTATGGTATATATATTGATACGCTTATGGTATATATATATTGATACACTTATGGTATATATATATATATATATATATTAATACACTTATGGTATATATATTGATACACTTATGGTATATATATTGATACACTTATGGTATATATATTGATACACTTATGGTATATATATTGATACACTTATAGTATATATATTGATACACTTATGGTATATATATTGATACACTTATGATAAATATATTGATACAATTATGGTATATATATTGATACACTTATGGTATATATATATATTGATACACGTATGGCATATATATTGATACACGTATGGTATATATATTTATACACGTATGGTATATATATTGATACGCTTATGGTATATATATATTGATACACTTATGGTATATATATATATTAATACACTTATGGTATATATATTGATACACTTATGGTATATATATTGATACATTTATGGTATATATATTGATACACTTATAGTATATATAGATACACTTATGGTATATATATTGATACACTTATGGTATATATATTGATACACTTATGGTATATATATTGATACACTTATGGTATATATGTTGATACACTTATGGTATATAAATTGATACACTTATGGTATATATATATTGATACACGTATGGCATATATATTGATACACTTATGGTATATATATTGATACACTTATGGTATATATATATTGATACACGTATGGCATATATATTGATACACTTATAGTATATATATTGATACACTTGTGGTATATATATTGATACACTTATGGTATATATATTGATACACTTATGGGATATATATTGATACACTTATAGTATATATAGATACACTTATGGTATATATATTGATACACTTATGGTATATATATTGATACACTTATGGTATATATATTGATACACTTATGGTATATATGTTGATACACTTATGGTATATATATTGATACACTTATGGTATATATATATTGATACACGTATGGCATATATATTGATACACTTATGGTATATATATTGATACACTTATGGTATATATATATTGATACACGTATGGCATATATATTGATACACTTATGGTATATATATATTGATACACGTATGGTATATATATTGATACACTTATGGTATATATATTGATACACTTATGGTATATATATTGATACACGTATGGTATATATATATTGATACACTTATGGTATATATATTGATACACTTATGGTATATATGTTGATACACTTATGGTATATATATTGATACGCTTATGGTATATATATATATTGATACACTTATGGTATATATATATATATATATATATATATATATATTAATACACTTATGGTATATATATTGATACACTTATGGTATATATATTGATACACTTATGGTATATATATTGATACACTTATGGTATATATATTGATACACTTATAGTATATATATTGATACACTTATATTATATATATTGATACACTTATGGTATATATATTGATACACTTATGGTATATATATATTGATACACGTATGGCATATATATTGATACACTTATGGTATATATATTGATACATTTATGGTATATATATTGATACACTTATGGTATATATGTTGATACACTTATGGTATATATATTGATACACTTATGGTATATATATATTGATACACGTATGGCATATATATTGATACACGTATGGTATATATATTGATACACGTATGGTATATATATTGATACGCTTATGGTATATATATATTGATACACTTATGGTATATATATATATATTAATACACTTATGGTATATATATTGATACACTTATGGTATATATATTGATACACTTATGGTATATATATTGATACACTTATGGTATATATATTGATACACTTATAGTATATATATTGATACACTTATGGTATATATATTGATACACTTATGATAAATATATTGATACAATAATGGTATATATATTGATACACTTATGGTATATATATATATTGATACACGTATGGCATATATATTGATACATGTATGGTATATATATTTATACACGTATGGTATATATATTGATACGCTTATGGTATATATATTGATACAATTATGGTATATATATATATTAATACACTTATGGTATATATATTGATACACTTATGGTATATATATTGATACACTTATGGTATATATATTGATACACTTATAGTATATATAGATACACTTATGGTATATATATTGATACACTTATGGTATATATATTGATACACTTATGGTATATATATTGATACACTTATGGTATATATGTTGATACACTTATGGTATATAAATTGATACACTTATGGTATATATATATATATTGATACACGTATGGCATATATATTGATACACTTATGGTATATATATTGATACACTTATGGTATATATATATTGATACACGTATGGCATATATATTGATACACTTATAGTATATATATTGATACACTTATGGTATATATATTGATACACTTATGGTATATATATTGATACACTTATGGGATATATATTGATACACTTATAGTATATATAGATACACTTATGGTATATATATTGATACACTTATGGTATATATATTGATACACTTATGGTATATATGTTGATACACTTATGGTATATATATTGATACACTTATGGTATATATATATTGATACACGTATGGCATATATATTGATACACTTATGGTATATATATTGATACACTTATGGTATATATATATTGATACACGTATGGCATATATATTGATACACTTATGGTATATATATTGATACACGTATGGTATATATATTGATACACTTATGGTATATATATTGATACATTTATGGTATATATATTGATACACGTATGGTATATATATTGATACACTTATGGTATATATATTGATACCCTTATGGTATATATGTTGATACACTTATGGTATATATATTGATACACTTATGGTATATATATATTGATACACGTATGGTATATATATTGATACACTTATGGTATATATATTGATACGCTTATAGTATATATATTGATACACTTATGGTATATAGGTTGATGCCAGATTTATGTAGACATCGCTATAGACAACACAATACTTCAATGAACAAAGAAAACATGCATTTGGATTAAACTTCCTATAGAAAACGGTTATCTAACTAACACAAAATGAAAAGGGAGTAGTGAACAGAACATTTAACACTAAATCACAACAAAATGTTAGCGTTTTCCTGTTATTTGGGGTGAGCGACACTGATAAGGGTTTATACAAATGTACATATGGTGTATTTAATAATATAAACATCTGTAATGTGGTGTTAAATATCAAACGAGATGACATATCAATATAACGTGAAAACTATTAATATACAGATGTATCTTATATATTTGTTTTTCTATCTGAGTTGCTATACTTTATACTCCCTCTCGGGCTGACATTTTACCTTCGATACATTTTAATTACCACCATTCTACAGAAGCTGTGTTTTATGTAGTAATACGTCAATGTACAGAACACAATTGTAAATTTATGGTGTTACGAGTATAACCTTGTTTTTAAGAGAAATAATTGGAGAACAAGATTCATAGAATATGAAACTGAAAAGATTTGCGAAAGAGCTAATAGAATGTCGTCAGAGAAATGGATTAATGAACTACCTATACAGGTGTTTGGTATTGATTAGTTGGTATAAAGTACATCAGGTTATTAAGAAACATTGTATTTCATCCTAACCAATTTAACGGATTAATAATATACTAGGTTTTATATCAAATAGATCATATAAAAACACACCTGTCTTAATAATATTCAAATCTCGAATTTCTTCTTGATCACATGCACAAAAGATCTCTATACTTTAAAATTTAGATATCGTTAGAGTGTAATTATTAATATTCAATATTGCCTTAGCAGTAACCTTAAATTTCCAGAAAAATTATTTAGAATCTCCTAGTAACACTTTTGTTAGGGTTTGACGAATTTGATCCCGTGTTTTCTGAAAATAAGATTTAAATGAGAAAAGCTTACGGGTGACCGACGACAGACAATGGACAACAGATAACAGTACCAGACTTGGTGATTTAGGTTGTGTGAGCTACAGCTTACGGGTGACCGACGACAGACAATGGACAACAGATAACAGTACCAGACTTGGTGATTTAGGTTGTGTGAGCTACAGCTTACGGGTGACCGACGACAGACAATGGACAACAGATAACAGTACCAGACTTGGTGATTTAGGTTGTGTGAGCTACAGCTTACGGGTGACCGACGACAGATAATGGACAACAGATAACAGTACCAGACTTGGTGATTTAGGTTGTGTGAGCTACAGCTTACGACTGACCGACGACAAACAATGGACAACAGATAACAGTACCAGACTTGGTGCTTTAGGTTGTGTGAGCTACAGCTTACGGGTGACCGACGACAGACAATGGACAACAGATAACAGTACCAGACTTGGTGATTTAGGTTGTGTGAGCTACAGCTTACGGGTGACCGACGACAGACAATGGACAACAGATAACAGTACCAGACTTGGTGATTTAGGTTGTGTGAGCTACAGCTTACGGGTGACCGACGACAGACAATGGACAACAGATAACAGTACCAGACTTGGTGATTTAGGTTGTGTGAGCTACAGCTTACGGGTGACCAACGACAGACAATGGACAACAGATAACAGTACCAGACTTGGTGATTTAGGTTGTGTGAGCTACAGCTTACGGGTGACCGACGACAGACAATGGACAACAGATAACAGTACCAGACTTGGTGATTTAGGTTGTGTGAGCTACAGCTTACGGGTGACCGACGACAGATAATGGACAACAGATAACAGTACCAGACTTGGTGATTTAGGTTGTGTGAGCTACAGCTTACGGGTGACCGACGACAGATAATGGACAACAGATAACAGTACCAGACTTGGTGCTTTAGGTTGTGTGAGCTACAGCATACGACTGACCGACGACAGACAATGGACAACAGATAACAGTACCAGACTTGGTGATTTAGGTTGTGTGAGCTACAGCTTACGGGTGACCGACGACAAACAATGGACAACAGATAACAGTACCAGACTTGGTGATTTAGGTTGTGTGAGCTATAGCTTACGGGTGACCGACGACAAACAATGGACAACAGATAACAGTACCAGACTTGGTGATTTAGGTTGTGTGAGCTACAGCTTACGGGTGACCGACGACAGACAATGGACAACAGATAACAGTACCAGACTTGGTGATTTAGGTTGTGTGAGCTACAGCTTACGGGTGACCGACGACAGACAATGGACAACAGATAACAGTACCAGACTTGGTGCTTTAGGTTGTGTGAGCTACAGCTTACGGGTGACCGACGACAAACAATGGACAACAGATAACAGTACCAGACTTGGTGATTTAGGTTGTGTGAGCTACAGCTTACGGGTGACCGACGACAGATAATGGACAACAGATAACAGTACCAGACTTGGTGCTTTAGGTTGTGTGAGCTACAGCTTACGACTGACCGACGACAGACAATGGACAACAGATAACAGTACCAGACTTGGTGATTTAGGTTGTGTGAGCTACAGCTTACGGGTGACCGACGACAAACAATGGACAACAGATAACAGTACCAGACTTGGTGATTTAGGTTGTGTGAGCTACAGCTTACGGGTGACCGACGACAGACAATGGACAACAGATAACAGTACCAGACTTGGTGATTTAGGTTGTGTGAGCTACAGCTTACGGGTGACCGACGACAGACAATGGACAACAGATAACAGTACCAGACTTGGTGATTTAGGTTGTGTGAGCTACAGCTTACGGGTGACCGACGACAGATAATGGACAACAGATAACAGTACCAGACTTGGTGATTTAGGTTGTGTGAGCTACAGCTTACGGGTGACCGACGACAAACAATGGACAACAGATAACAGTACCAGACTTGGTGCTTTAGGTTGTGTGAGCTACAGCTTACGGGTGACCGACGACAGACAATGGACAACAGATAACAGTACCAGACTTGGTGATTTAGGTTGTGTGAGCTACAGCTTACGGGTGACCGACGACAGACAATGGACAACAGATAACAGTACCAGACTTGGTGATTTAGGTTGTGTGAGCTACAGCTTACGGGTGACCGACGACAGACAATGGACAACAGATAACAGTACCAGACTTGGTGATTTAGGTTGTGTGAGCTACAGCTTACGGGTGACCGACGACAAACAATGGACAACAGATAACAGTACCAGACTTGGTGATTTAGGTTGTGTGAGCTACAGCTTACGGGTGACCGACGACAGACAATGGACAACAGATAACAGTACCAGACTTGGTGATTTAGGTTGTGTGAGCTACAGCTTACGGGTGACCGACGACAGATAATGGACAACAGATATCAGTACCAGACTTGGTGATTTAGGTTGTGTGAGCTACAGCTTACGGGTGACCGACGACAGATAATGGACAACAGATAACAGTACCAGACTTGGTGCTTTAGGTTGTGTGAGCTACAGCTTACGACTGACCGACGACAGACAATGGACAACAGATAACAGTACCAGACTTGGTGATTTAGGTTGTGTGAGCTACAGCTTACGGGTGACCGACGACAAACAATGGACAACAGATAACAGTACCAGACTTGGTGATTTAGGTTGTGTGAGCTACAGCTTACGGGTGACCGACGACAAACAATGGACAACAGATAACAGTACCAGACTTGGTGCTTTAGGTTGTGTGAGCTACAGCTTACGGGTGACCGACGACAAACAATGGACAACAGATAACAGTACCAGACTTGGTGATTTAGGTTGTGTGAGCTACAGCTTACGGGTGACCGACGACAAACAATGGACAACAGATAACAGTACCAGACTTGGTGATTTAGGTTGTGTGAGCTACAGCTTATGGGTGACCGACGACAAACAATGGACAACAGATAACAGTACCAGACTTGGTGCTTTAGGTTGTGTGGGCTACAGCTTACGGGTGACCGACGACAAACAATGGACAACAGATAACAGTACCAGACTTGGTGATTTAGGTTGTGTGAGCTACAGCTTACGGGTGACCGACGACAGACAATGGACAACAGATAACAGTACCAGACTTGGTGCTTTAGGTTGTGTGAGCTACAGCTTACGGGTGACCGACGACAAACAATGGACAACAGATTACAGTACCAGACTTGGTGATTTAGGTTGTGTGAGCTACAGCTTACGGGTGACCGACGACAAACAATGGACAACAGATAACAGTACCAGACTTGGTGATTTAGGTTGTGTGAGCTACAGCTTACGGGTGACCGACGACAGACAATGGACAACAGATAACAGTACCAGACTTGGTGCTTTAGGTTGTGTGAGCTACAGCTTACGGGTGACCGACGACAAACAATGGACAACAGATAACAGTACCAGACGTGGTGCTTTAGGTTGTGTGAGCTACAGCTTACGGGTGACCGACGACAGACAATGGACAACAGATAACAGTACCAGACTTGGTGATTTAGGTTGTATGAGCTACAGCTTACGGGTGACCGACGACAGACAATGGACAACAGATAACAGTACCAGACTTGGTGCTTTAGGTTGCGTGAGCTACACATGTTGAGAGATAATGTTAACTGAGTCAGTAAAGTTTGATGATACCACATGGGTAATGAGAATTAGATAGCTATACATTGTCTAACGTTTGTGTTTGTACTGTTGCTGTAAATCTATCATCATCACTTTACTCTAAAATCTTGTCCGAATGTGGTTATACTGTATTATTGTTCGAAAAACGTTAGAGAAAACCGAAGGTCCAATCAAGAATAGACAATTACAGAGACACACGCAATACTGAATACAAAGCACAGAACGAACACAAACAACACAAAAAACCCACACACAACACAATACTAAAAATATGAGGAACACGGACCTGCCAAAAACCCGATGGTGAACCAAGGGGCTTCCAAAGGGTAATACTATATATAATAGCTTTCTGTGTAATCAAATAAACAAAACCATTTCTTTTTACTTGTTTGTTTTGTTTGATGGTGTTTAACGCCACTTTCAGAAATATTTCAGTTATAGAGTGGCGGTCAGTTTTATTGGTGGAGGTAACCGGAGGACCCGGAAAAAACCACCGACCTGTCGCAAGTCATGACTGACAAACTTTATCATATAATGTTGAACACCTCGCCCAGATCGAGATTCGAAGTCTCAACATCAGTGGTTATAGGCATTGATTGCATAGGTAGTTGTAAATCCAACTATCGTACGATCATGGCAACGACGGTCCCTTCATTTTTTACAATTCAAATCTATATTTTCATCTAAATTATACAACATGCTTATTAAATCATAATTACACTCCAGATAAGTATCACCAGTAAAACTACCATCTGTAAATGATATACTGTACGCTTGATGTTCTTTAATTCACACGATGATAAAAACAAATATTAAAAATATCTAAACTTAAGACTTTCTTTAAACTATTAATTTGTCTCTAGACGTAAGCATGCATAAAATGTGTAGAATTTTCTTTTTTCTAAATAAAATCAGTGTCAAGTATGACAGGAATGTGACGTATTTTGTTCTTCTTTATGTCTTGTGATATATCACTTGAATTACTTATAAATCGACAATAAAAAAAAATGCCTTGGTTGCCTCATTATAAAATTAATATTTGAGAAAAATTTGAAGGTTTTGTGATTCTTTAATCTTGGCCCAATTTGTTTTTCAAGTTAGAATTTATCATCTGATTAATTTTTATTTCTCTCCAAACATCGATCAAAGATGACACCTACCACCTAAGTCTAGTATTTATCTATTGATTAAATCTTGTATAAAACGACACCGCATTAACAACACGAGAAAGACTAACAGTTGATACAGAACTGGTCAAAATAAAACTTAACACTGAACAGACAAATAGAGACATGTCGCTTCACTCGTACACATTATCCTGATTCCGAGCCAACCCGTCTTTGCTCTTTCTCCTTAATGCTGCGCATGCGTGCTAAGCGGAGAAGCAACAAATACCAATTTTATAATTTTTGGTATGACCCGATCGGGGTTCGAGCCCACAATCTATCGCACTCGAAGCGAACACGCTAACCATTACACCACCGATGCGATTCCATACTTTAAGTAGCGAGTTTTGAGGCAATATAACTAGTTTAAACGAGCAAAGTTCCAAACCAGGAAAATAAGCAGTTACCATCGCGTTATCGGTTTTCGTGCTATTATCGATTTTCAGATATAGCGATTAACAGTGTTAACCCTTCATTCATATGACGATTGGAATTTTCAAAGAATGGCTAGTTAAATATTTCTTTGTGCATAAGATTGTTTTTAAAGCCATTCTTGTATTTTAATATACTCTCGATTACCTGGCAACTTTTGTTGTCAGTAAAATGGCGTCATCTCTTTCCGTGGCAAATAAAAACAAGGCCGATATACGGGATGGAAACGAATATAAAATCCGGAAATGGCTGGTTTTAAAATTTCATGGTTCTGGCCATCTACCAAATCATACTACATCTAAATAAAATAACAGAATGTTTGAAAATGACCACTTTCAAAATTGTGTTTACTTTTGATGTTTTTTTAGTGCTGAAACCACAATGCACTGCAAAGTGACATGTATTTTATATAAGAAACAGGCACATTTCAGTCGGCTCTTTTGTTTACAAATACGATCAGTGACCCCATGATAGTTACATGACAGGAAGAGCCGGTGTCTGAGAGGCAGACGACATAGTTAAATTTTATATAGCCCTTCTGGATTTTTTTCCAGCTACTTTATAAATGAAGTACATTTTTGGCATTACAAAAAGTATGGTTCAGTAGGTAGGTTCACTGTTTTTGGTACTTACGTCTTTAAAAGTAAACTTTATCATTTTTTACAGATGTCAGCTTTCGTATTGTTTATGTTCCATAAATAGAAACCGGAAGACACGTCAAAAATAATGCGTGCGCTGTGGAAATCAAAATAAAATGGATACCACGAAAACAGATGACGCACGAAAACACATACCGTGACGATACACGTGACTTTTTTTGTGTGTTAGGGGTGTCGCTATATCTTTTCGTTGGATTTATTTAACTGCTCCGATCGTGTGGTATTTTGTCTTGTTATACGTTTTATTATGTAAGTGTCTGTAGTGATATTTACAATGATAATTTTGACCTATATATTTTAAAGACGTCTTTATAGAGACATATAAACTTGGCATGCTCGATAAGATAACTTGTATTTGACCTTTAATTGTGACATCATTGCTTAAAACCAATGACAATCACTAGAATAATTAAAAAGATGTAGAAATCATTATGTAACATGCGAAAATGGTTTCCTTGTTTGATTACAAATTTCTTTCCGGCTATGGGTCGGAAAATCCTTTTTTTTTTCATAGAACTGTCCGCCCACAATATTATATTTGTATCACAACCCAGTAGGGTTTCCTTTGATCTCGAGTATTTTCTAAACGAAGATAACCATACAGGAGGTGGAGTCAAGATAGCTATTTTTGGGCAAAGCATTTTCTATTAAATAGCGTGCTTTAACTGTGACCTAATTTTGATAGAACACAGAAATAAACACATTGTAACTTTTTTTTTGACAATTGGTACACACTGTAATTTTTTGACAAGTGATAGACATTTTGGGTGCAAAGTGGTACTAAGTGCAAGCTTTCTTAAATCTGACACTGGAAAAAACTACAAAACAAGCAAAAAGACTGACAAAGTGATCCCTACGTGTTTGTTCATGCAGATGACATAAAAACACATGAACAATTCTTTAACTTGACTAAACATTTTTTTTTTATTCAAACAAGACAAATTAGTCTCCGTTTTGACTTGTTCAATGCACATGCACTGTAGGCCTATAGAAAATAATAATGCCCAATTCACGTACGCAACGAAAATTATCAGTTTTGCAATAAAAAAGTGATCATATTTGAGTATCTGAAAAATAGGAAACTAAAAATAAATAAAATATTCGTATGCTTAGGCCACACCAATGTTACATAAGTTTTAGTTCTTTGGATTCGCTCGGTCCACTTTTTCCAGAATGTAATATTTTTTTTTAAATTGCCGCCTCGCACTTCAAAAATGCTGAACACCCCACAGGTACTCGAGGACAGGACTCTGTCCGGTACCCCTCAATGCCCCTCCCACATCATTACTATAAAAAACTGTTTTTTTTAACAATATATATACCCATGTACAGTATGTCTTTATTTAATACATATGTTTACTATCCACGTTCAAAAAAACATTTTTTTATAGTAATGAGGTAGGAGGGGCATTGAGGGGTACCAGACAGGGTCCTGTCCTCGAGTACCTGTGGAAAAACCGCCTCAGAGTTTCCATTTCCTTTAAGAAAAAAAAATGAAAAACTGTTCGCTCTCTTCTAAAATTTTGTAAAAATCAAGATTTTTTTCAAAAAAAGTTGTGTCATGTGTGTGCCGCATCAAAATTTTACCTTCGCCTCTAAAATTTTCAATTTCAATAAAAAAAAATGAAAAAAAAGATCGCTGCCATTTAACGTTTTGATTGATTGATTGATTGATTGGTGTTTAACGTCCAGCGAGCAATTTGTCAGCTATATTCAGGACGATATGTTTTGATGTTAATAAGGGTAATAACAAAATTACCGAACTCCGAACAATCTTCCAAAGGGAATCAAAACTCATAAGTATATAAACAGACAAAATCAGTCATCAACCGGAAAACTGTGAAAACCGTACAGGCATTTCTAAAGAAATGGTGGGTTGAATCAGATTTTAAAGCGCCAAACCTCCCGCTTTCATTACAGCTCAAAGGTTCCGGCTGTCACTATAACAGTATTTATAACAATACTGGAACAAAATAGGTAAAATAGTTGTCAAAGCAGTACCAAATTCAGTGAGGAGGGTGGAATATCTATCGTGAACCATCTCCATCAACAACCCCGAGTCACCTGAAGTATTTTAACAACGAAAGTAAATGTCAAAAACACTTTTACGTCACACATTGATACAAAATATTTTTGACATTTTTGTTGACTTCTTTATCTTTATACATTTTCACTATATGAAAATCCATCGTTTATCATCGTCTTTGCAGAGACGGAATATATTTCGACAAGATCTTGGTATCGGAATATAAACTTTTTAAGAGATCGAATAAGGCGAATCTTTTTATAACCACGTGTTCTATTAAAAACTTTTTCCCACGACACTGACTGCTGGCGTACGTGACCAAGATCAGTCTTCTCAAAAGTTGGTAAAGTGCGACAGACGTCAATCACACATTTGCTTCCATTTGATTGGTTATGATACAAAACATTTAGAATACTTTTAATTTCTTGTATGCGCAGATATATACAGTACACTCCAAGTGTATCAACGATCATACTCTCAGGTCCGACATATTCCTCCCAAAATGTCCGACAAATTTGAGAGTCAACACTCTCTAAGTCCGACTATTTGGTCGGACATTTTGGTCTTGGTCGGACATTTTGGTCGGACGTGAGAGTGGATATTAAAAGATTTTTTTTTACATTTCTCGAGGTGAATATGTCAAACATTTTGTGATCGATGCGTATTTGTAAGCGTACTTTCTTTCCGGTGTGTAGAATGTGCGGGTACTTAAATACCCTAGTGCATTTTTACCTTGCACCATATTCGCGCCAGGAAAGGTAGCTCCAAGGTCAATATTTGTCACGCTCGGGCACAACAGTCGTTCGATGCATAGGAGCACCTCATAATCAAAGAATTGTACAATAATTTCGAGTTACACCGTTTGTGTTTCTTTAATCTGTTTAATTTTAATAGATCTTTCTAGTACATTTAAATTTTATGATTACAATCGGAATGCTAAAAATATCGTAACTTTTCCGAAATCTAAACTTTAAAATTATATACGCCGAGTCCAGCCTGGCTTGGATTTCTCGAAAAAAGTTTTTTTAACAAACCAAATTAAATTTGAGTAAAAACTCGACTTAAGTTTGCGTTTTGACTTTGTTTGGAGAAATCACTGACGATTTAAAAAAAATAATCTGTTGTCACTTAAAACAGTCAGTGAGGCCGGTACGGCTGTGTACATGAATGAATAAGAAATAATTCTTTCGGAGTGTGATATCCATATAAAGGTGAAATAACGGATGCAAAAATCACCGGCTAAAGTTACACAATATTCCGTTTACAAATATTTCAAGTCCCTACACTTGTTCATCTGTGACGGCAATATGTGTATTGGACTAGGTATTACAGCCAGCTTGATATGAATTAATTAGCTCAGGTTACAGGTGTCAATAATGGAAGGAACATCTTGTTGACACAAATTTCCAGGTGCCAGTGGGAGAACAATTATAATTAATTCTATTTAATGTTGTTGTTTTTTATTACTATTTGTTTGTAGGTACATTTGCAATCACTGAAGTAAATTTAATTTGAGAGTCAACTCTCTAAGTCCGACTATTTGGTTGGACGTGAGAGTGGATATTTAAAGATTTTTTTTACATTTCTCGAGGTGAACATGTCAAACATTTTGTGATCGATGCATATTTGTAAGCGTACTTTCTTTCCGGTATGTAGAATGTCCGGTTACGTAAATACCCTAGTGTATTTCTACCTTGCACCATAATCGCGCCAGGAAAGGTAGCTCAAAGGTCAATATATAACTGAAATATTGTTGAAAAGTGACGCTTAAACACCCATAGCCTCATATAAATTATTGCAATAAAATATAGATTAAGTAACGAAATTGATATAAATTATTTTCCAGTATATTTAGTATAAAAAGCTTGTTCTACACGTTCACTGTGAGATGTATTGCAACCGCCATTTTTAACTACAATCACGTGCGCATGCTCGTGTTTGATTTTTTCGAATGTTGAATATTTTATCCCCAGAATTGCACCCCCTGTTAGTATACTTTTATTGCTTTATTTTAAAAAAAAATAACACCAAGAACATCGATGATACGAGTCTTATTATTCAGAAATAAACCTACAGCAAAATAAAGGTATACATTTTTTGTACTGTGAACAAAATCGTCATTTTTATCTAGATTTATCGTCCGAAAAATACGGTACTCCTCTACTATACTAATTTGGATTAGGTGATGGGAATTAGGTGCCATCATCAAAATAAAGATTAAAAAATTTATTTCATGATAATGATGGCTGATTAAAATTGTTTGTCATGCATTAGCAGTCAGTTGTAATATACAGGATGTAACCAATATACAGGAAGAGCCCCTACTGTGAAGCCATTCAATGAAAATAACAACCTGACCATATTGTTAAATAAGAATAAGAATTAGATAAGAAATTAAAATTTATAGAAGGCAAGGATTTATATAATTAACACATTAAGTCACATTTCATTTATTTAGCTTGGGTCAGTTATCAATTAAAAAGACAAAAATGGTTTTAAAAAAAATCTGTCTAATAAGTATTTACCTAAATAACGATATCATGACGTATAATAATTTCTCACCGTAAATGTATTTATTTTATTAAGATATTTATACACATATATAAGAAAAAAGATATAAATTTATTTTTTAAGTACAAATAAATTGGAAGACGGCTTGAAAATCGAAAACGCAGAATATTTATCTATGTTTATAAGTCTTAGTAAAAAGAGTCTTGAGCAACGTTTTTTTCCACACCTGTGATAGGTGTATTTGTATGTCATGAATGCACGATGCGACAACATGCTGAGATGGGTGATGTTTTGACAGGTAAACTGTAAAAAAAAAACCGTAGAATACACTAATAAAATATTATTTCACCTATATCAGGACTCCGCAGACTGCCAATTTTCAAGAAAAAAAAAAACGGGATTTACGGATGTATGACCCATTCGCCATGAACAAAATAAAACTTAAATTTTACTAAATAATTTTAATCCAAATTTGCCTTTAAAGAAATAAATGTATAAATTAGAATTATTTACCCGGGTTCGTTCGCCCTACATTTGGCAAACACGTAAAAGAGCAAACGCACCCGATATCGTAAACCGGCAACAATCTGCATTAAGTGAAAGGGCCTTGGCATCGATTGTCGCGAGTACATAGGGACATATTAATATTCACTTCTAGTGCACTTAAAACATGGGTATTGCATGTTAATACATTTTATTCATGGATATTATTGTATATATCGCCCGTGACAGCCGTTAACATATCTATACTTTCCGTACCACTGTATATCACTCATTTACTTAAGCTTTACTAAGATACGCATGTTTCTTTATGCACAAATTTATTGGTTAGCAGAATTTGGGGACGTTTCCTGTTTACAGTTTAACTATCTGAGAGTGGAGACTCTCACTCCGACCTGGGAGGATTTGGTCGGACATTTGTCGGACAATTTGGTCGGACAATTTGGTCGGACATTTGTCGGACAATTTTAAGAGTGAAGTCCGACAAAACTCTGTGTCCGACCTGAGTGTTTGATCGTTGATACACTTGGAGGGATCTGTACTGATCTCAGGCACGCCCTCGATCAGTTTATCAGCACATACACGAAATTAAAAGTACTCTAAATATTACATAGACAATGGATAGACAGAAAAACAGGAATGCAGACAGGTAAAATACAGACGACAGACAGACAAAAGGTCAAATGTATCTTTTACCATAGGAACAAACAGACTGACAGATCATGATATTTGGCAATCTTTAAGCAGGAATATATATATATAAAAACATGTGCATGCCAAAACCCCTCTTTTGACTGAAAATGTGTTTTTTTTTATAATAATAAACTTTTAATCTATTACACCCCAGCACTGTACCATACATTCCCTACTGTTATTTTAATAATTAATCATGTGTTCTAAAGCCAAAGTCTACTTGAATGGTGCCCTTCACAACCCCAAAAGAACTGAATACCAGTCTGGTGTTGTCTGATAAAACAAATTAATTGTTTTAAATCAACTTCATTAGCTGCACAGCTGTCTCCATTCTTAATTAAGGAAAAGCAAACCATATCATTGTTTTCTATTAAAGGACTAGGTGCCAGTCACAAAGTAACTACGATTAATTCTGATTGTATTGTTTACAATAGACAGGTGTTTTGATCAGTGTAAATAAACTAAATAAATAATACAACTGTAATGACAGTTCATTCAATTTTCCGTTTTCTTTAGGTGGTTTTCTCCATCAATAAAACTGACCGCCACGATATAACTGTAATATTGTTGAAGGTGGCGTTAAGCACCTTAAAAGGCAAACCGTTTTATTTAGGTTTTGATCTAGACAGGTTATACTATAAATTTCCGTTTCTCTTGATTTCTAGAATAGATTACTCTTCAAAGAAAACAATACGATACTCTCAGTGAGAAACGAGCATCACACAAATCAATAACAGTCAATTACACTAAAACCAGTGTAATATAACAAATATCCTTATATGGTATTATAAGTGTCAGGTGACAACATTAGCCTGAAATCGTATTTATCATGTCACCATATATGGTCATGTTCATGTATCAGATCAAAACAAATATGGCTTTGGTAAAACATAGATGCAGTTTATTTTTAATTCCTTACATTGCTATCAGTAGTTACAGCCTGCATACTTGCTACTATGGATGAGCCACCAGAATAAGGTAGCATTTGTTTTTATCTTACAATATATATGATTAGGTTGCTAATTTCAGACAAAATATATGAAAAAACCCTATAATATTTACATAACTAATTTAAGAATACTCCCAGTTGTCATTGTAAGATCTTGTTTGATAGAAAGCTTATCTACCTAACTAATTAACAGCTTTTAATGCCCATACACATACTGGCATCAGAACACTCGATGTGTATGATATACCTAGATGATGTGTAGGGGATCCCCAGGTGATGTGTATGATATACCTAGGTGATGTGTAGGGGATCCCCAGGTGATGTGTATGATATATATAGATGATGTGTAGGGGATCCCCAAGTGATGTGTATGATATACCTAGATGATGTGTAGGGGATCCCCAAGTGATGTGTATGATATACCTAGATGATGTGTAGGGGATCCCCAAGTGATGTGTAGGTGATCCACAGGTGATGTGTATGATATACATAGGTGATGTGTAGGGGATCCCCAAGTGATGTGTATGATATACCTAGATGGTGTGTAGGGGATCCCCAAGTGATGTGTAGGTGATCCACAGGTGATGTGTATGATATACATAGGTGATGTGTATGGGATCCCCAAGTGATGTGTATGATATACCTAGATGATGTGTAGGGGATCCCCAAGTGATGTGTATGATATACCTAGATGATGTTTAGGGGATCCCCAAGTGATGTGTATGATATACATAGGTGATGTGTAGGGGATCCCCAAGTGATGTGTATGATATACCTAGATGATGTGTAGGGGATCCCCAAGTGATGTGTATGATATACCTAGATGATGTGTAGGGGATCCCCAAGTGATGTGTATCATATACATAGGTGATGTGTAGGGGATCCCCAAGTGATGTGTATGATATACCTAGATGATGTGTAGGGGATCCCCAAGTGATGTGTATGATATACCTAGATGATGTGTAGGGGATCCCCAAGTGATGTGTATGATATACCTAGATGATGTGTAGGGGATCCCCAAGTGATGTGTATGATATACATAGGTGATGTGTAGGGGATCCCCAAGTGATGTGTATGATATACCTAGATGATGTGTAGGGGATCCCCAAGTGATGTGTATGATATACCTAGATGATGTGTAGGGGATCCCCAAGTGATGTGTATGATATACATAGGTGATGTGTAGGGGATCCCCAAGTGATGTGTATGATATACATAGGTGATGTGTAGGGGATCCCCAAGTGATGTATATGATATACATAGGTGATGTGTAGAGGATCCCCAAGTGATGTGTATGATATACATAGGTGATGTGTAGGGGATCCCAGGTCTTGTGTAGGGGATCCACGGGTGATGTGTATGATATACCAGTACATAGGTGATGTGTAGGTGATCCACAGGTGATGTGTATGATATATCTAGGTGATGTGTAGGGGATCCCAGGTGATGTGTATGATATATCTAGGTGATGTGTAGGGGATCCCAGGTCTTGTGTAGGGGATCCACGGGTGATGTGTATGATATACCAGTACATAGGTGATGTGTATGTGATCCACAGGTGATGTGTATGATATATCTAGGTGATGTGTAGGGGATCCCAGGTGATGTGTATGATATATCTAGGTGATGTGTAGGGGATCCCAAAGTGATGTATAGGATATACCCAGGTGATGTGTAGGGCATCACAGGTCTTGTGTAGGGGATCACCCGGTGATGTGCATGACATAACCAGGTGATGTGTATGATATACCCAGGTGATGTGTAGGGGATCCCAAAGTGATGTGTATGATATACCCAGGTGATGTGTATGATATATCTAGGTGATGTGTAGGGGATCCCCAAGTGATGTGTATGATAAACCCAGGTGATGTGTAAGGGATCCCCAAGTGATGTGCATGATATTCCTAGGTGATGTGTAGGGGATTCCCAAGTGATGTGTAGGGGATCCCCAGGTGATGTGTATGATATACCTAGGTGATGTGTAGGGGATCCCCAGGTGATGTGTATGATATACCCAGATGATGTGTAGGTGATCCCCAGGTCTTGTGTAGGGGATCTCCAAGTGATGTGTATGATATACCTAGGTGATGTGTAGGGGATTCCCAGGTCTTGTTTAGGGGATACCCAAGTGATGTGTATGATATACCTAGGTGATGTGTAGGGGATCCCCAGGTGATGTGCATGATATACCCAGGTGATGTGTAGGGGATCCCAGGTCATGTGTAGGGGATCCACAGGTGATGTGTATGATATACCTAGGTGATGTGTAGGGGATACCCCGGTGATGTGTATGATATACCTAAGGTGATGTGTGGGGGATACCCACGTGATGTGTAGAGGATCACCAGATGATCTGTATGATATACCCAGGTGATGTGTAGCAGATCCCCAGGTGATGTGTAGGGGTTCCCTGGTGATGTGCATGATATACCTATGTGATCCCAGGTGATGCATAGGGGATCCCAGGTGATGTGTAGGGGATCCCCGGTGATGTGCATGATATACCTATGTGATGTGTATGCTATGCCCAGGTGATGCATAGGGTATCCCCAGGAAATATGGGAGAAAAACACAAGTGATATCTAGGGGATCTCCATGTGATGTGTATGGGATCCCCATGTGATGTGTATGATATACCTATGTGATGTATGGGAGATCCCCAGGTGATGCATAGGAGATTCCCAGGTGATGCATAGGAGATCCCCAGGTGATGTATAGGTGATCCCTAGATGATGTGTAAAGGATCCCCAGGTGATGTGTGGAGGATCCCCAGGTGATGTGTAGGGGATTCCCAGGTGATGTATAGGGGATCCCCAGGTAATATGTAGAGGATCCCCAGGTGATGTATAGGAGATCTCCAGGTGATGTGTAGGGGATCCCCAGGTGATGTGTAGAGGATCGCCAGGTGATGTATAGGAGATCCCCATGTGATGTATAGGGATCCCCATGTGATGTGTAGAGGATCCCCCAGGTGATGTGTAGAGGATCCCCCAGGTGATGTGTAGAGGATCCGCAGGTGATGTATAGGAGATCCTCAGGTGATGTATACGAGATCCACAGGTGATGTATAGGGAATACTCAGATGATGCTCATGAAAATACCCAGTTGATGTTAATAATATCAAAGTGAACGTTCCTCTTCTCGCAGACTTGTTCCTTTATTTCTACCAGGCAGAATTCATACAGGGGCTTCTAGTTAAAATGAAAAGAAGCTAGTCCGATCCTTTAATTTCAAGTTTTGCTATATAAATGATGTCCTTTCACTAAATAAGTTTGATGATTTTGTTGATCGCATGTATTCCATTGAGCTTGAAATAACGGATACCACAGATAGAGCTAGGTCTGCTTCATACCTTGACCTACACCTCAAAGCTGACAGTCAGGACTAGTTATTTTTAACCACCATTACGACAAAATAGATGATTTCAATTTTCCCATTGTGAACTTTCCATTGATATGTAGCAATATTCCAGCAAACCGGCATATGGAGTATTTATCTCTCAGTTGATTTGATATTCCAGAGCTTGTAGGTCCTATCAGGATTTCTTTGATAGAGGGTTGCTGTTACCAAGAAAGTACCTGAACCAAGGGTTCCTATTGGTTAAGTTGAAGTAATCACTTTGAAAACTAAACGGTCGCCACCATGACGTGGTCAACTGTTACAGAATATCTGAGTCACAAATGACGAGGGATATGTTCCACTTGTAGTAAGCACTTCCTGGTCCTTTCCTCATTCATGACTTATCACCAGGTTTATAACTGGAGTAACACAACGGGTGCCACTATTAGAACAGGAACTGCCTACCCTTCCGGAGCACCTGAGTTCGCCCCAATGTTTAGTGGGGTTTGTGTTAATCCATCTTTAGTTTTTTTCTATTTAGTGTTTTGTAGATTGTTGTTTGTCCTTTTGTTCATTGTGTTTTCTGTCCTTCGATTTACAGATTCTGATTACACCTTTGGTATATCTCTTCTTATGAGATACCAAGGTGGTATGAATGAGATACACAAATGAAATGCTTGTGATACCCAGATAATGGGTATGAGATGCCAAGTTGACATGTATGAGATACCCAGTGGTGTATATGAGATGCCTGGATAATGTTTATGAAATATCTAGTTGATGCAAATGAGATACCTAATTGATGTTTATGTGATACTCAGATGATGTATATAAAATACACAGGAACTGTTTAAGTGATACCCAGTTGATGTGTATGATATTATAAACATACTGCCTTTAGTTGAGGGTGTTACGGTAGATTACCATAAGAAGAAAAAATATCACCTGAGACGGAGTCGAGGGTGATATTTTTTCTGAGTGTGGTAATCTACCGTAACACCCTCAACTAAAGGCAGTATGTTTTATATTATACTGAATGCCCTTCGGAGGGTGGTATTGCGGAGGGTGGTATTGCGGGATGTGGTATATCCTTGCAATATCACCCTCTGTTCTGTTTTTAAGAAAAGTTAGAGAAAAATACCACATCTACATTTACCAATGAAATTGCTGAATTATCAACGAAATTTACATAAAGTATAATGTAGCCCATTGATGTTCATAAGATACCCAGGTGATGTGTATGATATATTAAACCAACTGATGTGAATTATATACTTAGTAATGTGCATGAAATACCCAGGTGATGTATGAGATACCCAGGTGATGTATGAGATACCCAGGTGATGTATGAGATACCCAGGTGATACCAGGTGATGTGCATGAAATACCCAGGTGATGTATGAGATACCCAGGTGGTGTACATGAAATACCCAGGTGATGTATGAGATACCCAGGTGATGTATGAGATACACAGGTGATGTGCATGAAATACCCAGGTGATGTATGAGATACCCAGGTGGTGTACATGAAATACCCAGGTGATGTGCATGAAATACCCAGGTGATGTATGAGATACCCAGGTGATGTATGAGATACCCAGGTGATGTATGAGATACACAGGTGATGTATGAGATACCCAGGTGATGTATGAGATACCCAGGTGATGTATGAGATACACAGGTGATGTGTATGAAATACCCAGGTGATGTATGAGATACCCAGGTGATGTGCATGAAATACCCAGGTGATGTATGAGATACCCAGGTGATGTATGAGATACACAGGTGATGTATGAGATACCCAGGTGATGTATGAGATACACAGGTGATGTGCATGAAATACCCAGGTGATGTATGAGATACCCAGGTGGTGTACATGAAATACCCAGGTGATGTATGAGATACCCAGGTGATGTGCATGAAATACCCAGGTGATATATGAGATACCCAGGTGATGTGCATGAAATACCCAGGTGATGTATGAGATACCCAGGTGATGTGCATGAAATACCCAGGTGATGTATGAGATACCCAGGTGATGTATGAGATACCCAGGTGATGTGCATGAAATACCCAGGTGATGTATGAGATACCCAGGTGATGTGCATGAAATACCCAGGTGATGTATGAGATACCCAGGTGATGTGCATGAGATACCCAGGTGATGTATGAGATACCCAGGTGATGTATGAGATACCCAGGTGATGTGCATGAAATACCCAGGTGATGTATGAGATACCCAGGTGATGTGCATGAGATACCCAGGTGATGTATGAGATACCCAGGTGATGTATGAGATACCCAGGTGATGTGCATGAAATACCCAGGTGATGTATGAGATACCCAGGTGATGTATGAGATACCCAGGTGATGTATGAGATACCCAGGTGATGTATGAGATACCCAGGTGATGTGCATGAAATACCCAGGTGATGTATGAGATACCCAGGTGGTGTACATGAAATACCCAGGTGATGTATGAGATACCCAGGTGATGTGCATGAAATACCCAGGTGATATATGAGATACCCAGGTGATGTGCATGAAATACCCAGGTGATGTATGAGATACCCAGGTGATGTGCATGAAATACCCAGGTGATGTATGAGATACCCAGGTGATGTATGAGATACCCAGGTGATGTATGAGATACCCAGGTGATGTGCATGAAATACCCAGGTGATGTATGAGATACCCAGGTGATGTGCATGAAATACCCAGGTGATGTATGAGATACCCAGGTGATGTGCATGAGATACCCAGGTGATGTATGAGATACCCAGGTGATGTATGAGATACCCAGGTGATGTGCATGAAATACCCAGGTGATGTATGAGATACCCAGGTGATGTATGAGATACCCAGGTGATGTGCATGAAATACCCAGGTGATGTATGAGATACCCAGGTGATGTGCATGAGATACCCAGGTGATGTATGAGATACCCAGGTGATGTGCATGAAATACCCAGGTGATGTATGAGATACCCAGGTGATGTATGAGATACCCAGGTGATGTATGAGATACCCAGGTGATGTATGAGATACCCAGGTGATGTGCATGAAATACCCAGGTGATGTATGAGATACCCAGGTGATGTGCATGAGATACCCAGGTGATGTATGAGATACCCAGGTGATGTATGAGATACCCAGGTGATGTATGAGATACCCAGGTGATGTGCATGAAATACCCAGGTGATGTATGAGATACCCAGGTGATGTATGAGATACCCAGGTGATGTATGAGATACCCAGGTGATGTGCATGAAATACCCAGGTGATGTATGAGATACCCAGGTGATGTGCATGAGATACCCAGGTGATGTATGAGATACCCAGGTGATGTATGAGATACCCAGGTGATGTATGAGATACCCAGGTGATGTATGAGATACCCAGGTGATGTATGAGATACCCAGGTGATGTGCATGAAATACCCAGGTGATGTATGAGATACCCAGGTGATGTGCATGAGATACCCAGGTGATGTGCATGAAATACCCAGGTGATGTATGAGATACCCAGGTGATGTGTATGAGATACCCAGGTGATGTATGAGATACCCAGGTGATGTATGAGATACCCAGGTGATGTATGAGATACCCAGGTGATGTGCATGAAATACCCAGGTGATGTATGAGATACCCAGGTGATGTGCATGAAATACCCAGGTGATGTATGAGATACCCAGGTGATGTATGAGATACCCAGGTGATGTGCATGAAATACCCAGGTGATGTATGAGATACCCAGGTGATGTATGAGATACCCAGGTGATGTATGAGATACCCAGGTGATGTATGAGATACCCAGGTGATGTGCATGAAATACCCAGGTGATGTATGAGATACCCAGGTGGTGTGTATATGATATTCAGGTGATGTGCATGAGATACATGGTTAATGTGTGTGAGATACCCAGGTGATGTGCATGAGATACATGGTTAATGTGTGTGAGATACCCAGGTGATGTGCATGAGATACATGGTTAATGTGTGTGAGATACCCAGGTGATGTGCATGAGATACATGGTTAATGTGTGTGAGATACCCAGGTGATGTGCATGAGATACATGGTTAATGTGTGTGAGATACCCAGGTGATGTACATGAGAATGGTGAATTTCCTAAGGGAACCAAAATTAGATCGCTGTACAATTTTGGAGAAAGCGACTGTGAATTGGCATTAAATCTTGTTCTGGTCTGATAGATGAATACAATTTTGATCATTTTTCTGTTTACTAGAAAGTTACATATATATTACTTGATCTTTAGTTTTATGTGTATGTTTTGTGAATCTTTTTCTTTTGGCCATTGTGTTGTCTGTTCTTCTTCAATTTATGGATTCTGATTACCTCCCTTTGGTATCTTCAAACTCTTCTTGCATACCATCATTAAGACCAAGTATTTATGGCATGTCAAATTAATAATAGAATTTAAAACTACCATAGCACTCCAGGATAAGTGGCTGTGGATCACACACCATAAATGCAGATGAAACGAGATTTTCGATACAAATTTACTCAGTATAAAAAGATAAGGATGTACATGATCATGAAAGAATATCCAACATTACACTTAGACAAAATAAATGTAAAAGAACAGCACTTTTATTGCTGTTATACATTTCAGTCACAATAGGATCTTTATCAATGAGTATAACTCATTACCTAAGATGAGTGAGAAAATAAAACTGCCCCATTTGAGCGATACCTTTTATTTTTTGCCAATATGAGCTACAGATGGTCATCATTATCGATAGAAGTCTCAACTCATACGATTGCTATGACCAGTTAGGACCACTTGTGATATATGCCAATCTGCTTTTCACAAGAGAAATACATTTGTATTATCAAATTACCTAGGAAATAAGGGTAATAACAAAATTACCGAACTCCGAACAATCTTACAAAGGGAAAGTCAAAACTCATAATTATATAAACAGACAAAATCAGTCAACAACCGGAAAACTGTGAAAACTGTAATGACCCTGACTTGGTACAGGCATTTCTAAAGAAATGGTGGGAAAATGAGTAAGGTGAGGATTTCTCAGTGAAACTGACTCAATAGGCAATAGGTCAATCTGATTAAAATCAGTTCTCCACACTCCCCCCCCAAGTATTGATATGTTACTGCATGGGAGATTTGAGGAAACCCCATTACGGTTCACAAGTGAGACACCTTATGTCATGATATTGTAATGATATGATAAATGCATTTTTCGGCTGACTGGATTGCTCATAACATGCAAACCAGCTATGTAACATTTACATATTTATTCTTGTAATCACCATTTTCATTGACTGGTATATAGGGTCATTCGCATTTCTAAGATTTCCCACTCTGCGACATATCAGTAAAGGGGAGCATGTGAGAGACATGATTGAGATTGTCAATAGTTATCCTTGTTTTTTTGGTAATCTTCTTACTAAAATATATGTAAAGATATTGACATTTCTAAAAAACAAACAAACAAACAAACATACCTGAGGGTCTGCCAGAAATACTTGTACTTGGTGATTTTTCTCTTTCAAATAAGTTCCAACACCTTAAATAAAATAAACTTATTGATAATAACTGATGCTAAATCATTTATCTTTGAACTGTTCACACTATGATATCCCACTGTATAGATGTATTATACAGTTAGACATTAACTGTTCACACTATGATATCCCACTGTATAGATGTATTATACAGTTAGACATTAACTGTTCACACTATGATATCCCACTGTATAGATGTATTATACAGTTAGACATTAACTGTTCACACTATGATATCCCACTGTATAGATGTATTATACAGTTAGACATTAACTGTTCACACAATGATATCCCACTGTATAGATGTATTATACAGTTAGACATTAACTGTTCACACTATGATATCCCACTGTATAGATGTATTATACAGTTAGACATTAACTGTTCACACAATGATATCCCACTGTATAGATGTATTATACAGTTAGACATTAACTGTTCACACTATGATATCCCACTGTATAGATGTATTATACAGTTAGACATTAACTGTTCACACTATGATATCCCACTGTATAGATGTATTATACAGTTAGACATTAACTGTTCACACTATGATATCCCACTGTATAGATGTATTATACAGTTAGACATTAACTGTTCACACAATGATATCCCACTGTATAGATGTATTATACAGTTAGACATTAACTGTTCACACTATGATATCCCACTGTATAGATGTATTATACAGTTAGACATTAACTGTTCACACTATGATATCCCACTGTATAGATGTATTATACAGTTAGACATTAACTGTTCACACTATGATATCCCACTGTATAGATGTATTATACAGTTAGACATTAACTGTTCACACTATGATATCCCACTGTATAGATGTATTATACAGTTAGACATTAACTGTTCACACTATGATATCCCACTGTATAGATGTATTATACAGTTAGACATTAACTGTTCACACTATGATATCCCACTGTATAGATGTATTATACAGTTAGACATTAACTGTTCACACTATGATATCCCACTGTATAGATGTATTATACAGTTAGACATTAACTGTTCACACTATGATATCCCACTGTATAGATGTATTATACAGTTAGACATTAACTGTTCACACTATGATATCCCACTGTATAGATGTATTATACAGTTAGACATTAACTGTTCACACTATGATATCCCACTGTATAGATGTATTATACAGTTAGACATTAACTGTTCACACTATGATATCCCACTGTATAGATGTATTATACAGTTAGACATTAACTGTTCACACTATGATATCCCACTGTATAGATGTATTATACAGTTAGACATTAACTGTTCACACTATGATATCCCACTGTATAGATGTATTATACAGTTAGACATTAACTGTTCACACTATGATATCCCACTGTATAGATGTATTATACAGTTAGACATTAACTGTTCACACTATGATATCCCACTGTATAGATGTATTATACAGTTAGACATTAACTGTTCACACTATGATATCCCACTGTATAGATGTATTATACAGTTAGACATTAACTGTTCACACTATGATATCCCACTGTATAGATGTATTATACAGTTAGACATTAACTGTTCACACTATGATATCCCACTGTATAGATGTATTATACAGTTAGACATTAACTGTTCACACTATGATATCCCACTGTATAGATGTATTATACAGTTAGACATTAACTGTTCACACTATGATATCCCACTGTATAGATGTATTATACAGTTAGACATTAACTGTTCACACTATGATATCCCACTGTATAGATGTATTATACAGTTAGACATTAACTGTTCACACTATGATATCCCACTGTATAGATGTATTATACAGTTAGACATTAACTGTTCACACTATGATATCCCACTGTATAGATGTATTATACAGTTAGACATTAACTGTTCACACTATGATATCCCACTGTATAGATGTATTATACAGTTAGACATTAACTGTTCACACTATGATATCCCACTGTATAGATGTATTATACAGTTAGACATTAACTGTTCACACTATGATATCCCACTGTATAGATGTATTATACAGTTAGACATTAACTGTTCACACTATGATATCCCACTGTATAGATGTATTATACAGTTAGACATTAACTGTTCACACTATGATATCCCACTGTATAGATGTATTATACAGTTAGACATTAACTGTTCACACTATGATATCCCACTGTATAGATGTATTATACAGTTAGACATTAACTGTTCACACTATGATATCCCACTGTATAGATGTATTATACAGTTAGACATTAACTGTTCACACTATGATATCCCACTGTATAGATGTATTATACAGTTAGACATTAACTGTTCACACTATGATATCCCACTGTATAGATGTATTATACAGTTAGACATTAACTGTTCACACTATGATATCCCACTGTATAGATGTATTATACAGTTAGACATTAACTGTTCACACTATGATATCCCACTGTATAGATGTATTATACAGTTAGACATTAACTGTTCACACTATGATATCCCACTGTATAGATGTATTATACAGTTAGACATTAACTGTTCACACTATGATATCCCACTGTATAGATGTATTATACAGTTAGACATTAACTGTTCACACTATGATATCCCACTGTATAGATGTATTATACAGTTAGACATTAACTGTTCACACTATGATATCCCACTGTATAGATGTATTATACAGTTAGACATTAACTGTTCACACTATGATATCCCACTGTATAGATGTATTATACAGTTAGACATTAACTGTTCACACTATGATATCCCACTGTATAGATGTATTATACAGTTAGACATTAACTGTTCACACTATGATATCCCACTGTATAGATGTATTATACAGTTAGACATTAACTGTTCACACTATGATATCCCACTGTATAGATGTATTATACAGTTAGACATTAACTGTTCACACTATGATATCCCACTGTATAGATGTATTATACAGTTAGACATTAACTGTTCACACTATGATATCCCACTGTATAGATGTATTATACAGTTAGACATTAACTGTTCACACTATGATATCCCACTGTATAGATGTATTATACAGTTAGACATTAACTGTTCACACTATGATATCCCACTGTATAGATGTATTATACAGTTAGACATTAACTGTTCACACTATGATATCCCACTGTATAGATGTATTATACAGTTAGACATTAACTGTTCACACTATGATATCCCACTGTATAGATGTATTATACAGTTAGACATTAACTGTTCACACTATGATATCCCACTGTATAGATGTATTATACAGTTAGACATTAACTGTTCACACAATGATATCCCACTGTATAGATGTATTATACAGTTAGACATTAACTGTTCACACTATGATATCCCACTGTATAGATGTATTATACAGTTAGACATTAACTGTTCACACTATGATATCCCACTGTATAGATGTATTATACAGTTAGACATTAACTGTTCACACTATGATATCCCACTGTATAGATGTATTATACAGTTAGACATTAACTGTTCACACTATGATATCCCACTGTATAGATGTATTATACAGTTAGACATTAACTGTTCACACTATGATATCCCACTGTATAGATGTATTATACAGTTAGACATTAACTGTTCACACTATGATATCCCACTGTATAGATGTATTATACAGTTAGACATTAACTGTTCACACTATGATATCCCACTGTATAGATGTATTATACAGTTAGACATTAACTGTTCACACTATGATATCCCACTGTATAGATGTATTATACAGTTAGACATTAACTGTTCACACTATGATATCCCACTGTATAGATGTATTATACAGTTAGACATTAACTGTTCACACTATGATATCCCACTGTATAGATGTATTATACAGTTAGACATTAACTGTTCACACTATGATATCCCACTGTATAGATGTATTATACAGTTAGACATTAACTGTTCACACTATGATATCCCACTGTATAGATGTATTATACAGTTAGACATTAACTGTTCACACTATGATATCCCACTGTATAGATGTATTATACAGTTAGACATTAACTGTTCACACTATGATATCCCACTGTATAGATGTATTATACAGTTAGACATTAACTGTTCACACTATGATATCCCACTGTATAGATGTATTATACAGTTAGACATTAACTGTTCACACTATGATATCCCACTGTATAGATGTATTATACAGTTAGACATTAACTGTTCACACTATGATATCCCACTGTATAGATGTATTATACAGTTAGACATTAACTGTTCACACTATGATATCCCACTGTATAGATGTATTATACAGTTAGACATTAACTGTTCACACTATGATATCCCACTGTATAGATGTATTATACAGTTAGACATTAACTGTTCACACTATGATATCCCACTGTATAGATGTATTATACAGTTAGACATTAACTGTTCACACTATGATATCCCACTGTATAGATGTATTATACAGTTAGACATTAACTGTTCACACTATGATATCCCACTGTATAGATGTATTATACAGTTAGACATTAACTGTTCACACTATGATATCCCACTGTATAGATGTATTATACAGTTAGACATTAACTGTTCACACTATGATATCCCACTGTATAGATGTATTATACAGTTAGACATTAACTGTTCACACTATGATATCCCACTGTATAGATGTATTATACAGTTAGACATTAACTGTTCACACTATGATATCCCACTGTATAGATGTATTATACAGTTAGACATTAACTGTTCACACTATGATATCCCACTGTATAGATGTATTATACAGTTAGACATTAACTGTTCACACTATGATATCCCACTGTATAGATGTATTATACAGTTAGACATTAACTGTTCACACTATGATATCCCACTGTATAGATGTATTATACAGTTAGACATTAACTGTTCACACTATGATATCCCACTGTATAGATGTATTATACAGTTAGACATTAACTGTTCACACTATGATATCCCACTGTATAGATGTATTATACAGTTAGACATTAACTGTTCACACTATGATATCCCACTGTATAGATGTATTATACAGTTAGACATTAACTGTTCACACTATGATATCCCACTGTATAGATGTATTATACAGTTAGACATTAACTGTTCACACTATGATATCCCACTGTATAGATGTATTATACAGTTAGACATTAACTGTTCACACTATGATATCCCACTGTATAGATGTATTATACAGTTAGACATTAACTGTTCACACTATGATATCCCACTGTATAGATGTATTATACAGTTAGACATTAACTGTTCACACTATGATATCCCACTGTATAGATGTATTATACAGTTAGACATTAACTGTTCACACTATGATATCCCACTGTATAGATGTATTATACAGTTAGACATTAACTGTTCACACTATGATATCCCACTGTATAGATGTATTATACAGTTAGACATTAACTGTTCACACTATGATATCCCACTGTATAGATGTATTATACAGTTAGACATTAACTGTTCACACTATGATATCCCACTGTATAGATGTATTATACAGTTAGACATTAACTGTTCACACTATGATATCCCACTGTATAGATGTATTATACAGTTAGACATTAACTGTTCACACTATGATATCCCACTGTATAGATGTATTATACAGTTAGACATTAACTGTTCACACTATGATATCCCACTGTATAGATGTATTATACAGTTAGACATTAACTGTTCACACTATGATATCCCACTGTATAGATGTATTATACAGTTAGACATTAACTGTTCACACTATGATATCCCACTGTATGTATTATACAGTTAGACATTAACTGTTCACACTATGATATCCCACTGTATAGATGTATTATACAGTTAGACATTAACTGTTCACACTATGATATCCCACTGTATAGATGTATTATACAGTTAGACATTAACTGTTCACACTATGATATCCCACTGTATAGATGTATTATACAGTTAGACATTAACTGTTCACACTATGATATCCCACTGTATAGATGTATTATACAGTTAGACATTAACTGTTCACACTATGATATCCCACTGTATAGATGTATTATACAGTTAGACATTAACTGTTCACACTATGATATCCCACTGTATAGATGTATTATACAGTTAGACATTAACTGTTCACACTATGATATCCCACTGTATAGATGTATTATACAGTTAGACATTAACTGTTCACACTATGATATCCCACTGTATAGATGTATTATACAGTTAGACATTAACTGTTCACACTATGATATCCCACTGTATAGATGTATTATACAGTTAGACATTAACTGTTCACACTATGATATCCCACTGTATGTATTATACAGTTAGACATTAACTGTTCACACTATGATATCCCACTGTATGTATTATACAGTTAGACATTAACTGTTCACACTATGATATCCCACTGTATGTATTATACAGTTAGACATTAACTGTTCACACTATGATATCCCACTGTATAGATGTATTATACAGTTAGACATTAACTGTTCACACTATGATATCCCACTGTATAGATGTATTATACAGTTAGACATTAACTGTTCACACTATGATATCCCACTGTATAGATGTATTATACAGTTAGACATTAACTGTTCACACTATGATATCCCACTGTATAGATGTATTATACAGTTAGACATTAACTGTTCACACTATGATATCCCACTGTATAGATGTATTATACAGTTAGACATTAACTGTTCACACTATGATATCCCACTGTATAGATGTATTATACAGTTAGACATTAACTGTTCACACTATGATATCCCACTGTATAGATGTATTATACAGTTAGACATTAACTGTTCACACTATGATATCCCACTGTATAGATGTATTATACAGTTAGACATTAACTGTTCACACTATGATATCCCACTGTATAGATGTATTATACAGTTAGACATTAACTGTTCACACTATGATATCCCACTGTATAGATGTATTATACAGTTAGACATTAACTGTTCACACTATGATATCCCACTGTATAGATGTATTATACAGTTAGACATTAACTGTTCACACTATGATATCCCACTGTATAGATGTATTATACAGTTAGACATTAACTGTTCACACTATGATATCCCACTGTATAGATGTATTATACAGTTAGACATTAACTGTTCACACTATGATATCCCACTGTATAGATGTATTATACAGTTAGACATTAACTGTTCACACTATGATATCCCACTGTATAGATGTATTATACAGTTAGACATTAACTGTTCACACTATGATATCCCACTGTATAGATGTATTATACAGTTAGACATTAACTGTTCACACTATGATATCCCACTGTATAGATGTATTATACAGTTAGACATTAACTGTTCACACTATGATATCCCACTGTATAGATGTATTATACAGTTAGACATTAACTGTTCACACTATGATATCCCACTGTATAGATGTATTATACAGTTAGACATTAACTGTTCACACTATGATATCCCACTGTATAGATGTATTATACAGTTAGACATTAACTGTTCACACTATGATATCCCACTGTATAGATGTATTATACAGTTAGACATTAACTGTTCACACTATGATATCCCACTGTATAGATGTATTATACAGTTAGACATTAACTGTTCACACTATGATATCCCACTGTATAGATGTATTATACAGTTAGACATTAACTGTTCACACTATGATATCCCACTGTATAGATGTATTATACAGTTAGACATTAACTGTTCACACTATGATATCCCACTGTATAGATGTATTATACAGTTAGACATTAACTGTTCACACTATGATATCCCACTGTATAGATGTATTATACAGTTAGACATTAACTGTTCACACTATGATATCCCACTGTATAGATGTATTATACAGTTAGACATTAACTGTTCACACTATGATATCCCACTGTATAGATGTATTATACAGTTAGACATTAACTGTTCACACTATGATATCCCACTGTATAGATGTATTATACAGTTAGACATTAACTGTTCACACTATGATATCCCACTGTATAGATGTATTATACAGTTAGACATTAACTGTTCACACTATGATATCCCACTGTATAGATGTATTATACAGTTAGACATTAACTGTTCACACTATGATATCCCACTGTATAGATGTATTATACAGTTAGACATTAACTGTTCACACTATGATATCCCACTGTATAGATGTATTATACAGTTAGACATTAACTGTTCACACTATGATATCCCACTGTATAGATGTATTATACAGTTAGACATTAACTGTTCACACTATGATATCCCACTGTATAGATGTATTATACAGTTAGACATTAACTGTTCACACTATGATATCCCACTGTATAGATGTATTATACAGTTAGACATTAACTGTTCACACTATGATATCCCACTGTATAGATGTATTATACAGTTAGACATTAACTGTTCACACTATGATATCCCACTGTATAGATGTATTATACAGTTAGACATTAACTGTTCACACTATGATATCCCACTGTATAGATGTATTATACAGTTAGACATTAACTGTTCACACTATGATATCCCACTGTATAGATGTATTATACAGTTAGACATTAACTGTTCACACTATGATATCCCACTGTATAGATGTATTATACAGTTAGACATTAACTGTTCACACTATGATATCCCACTGTATAGATGTATTATACAGTTAGACATTAACTGTTCACACTATGATATCCCACTGTATAGATGTATTATACAGTTAGACATTAACTGTTCACACTATGATATCCCACTGTATAGATGTATTATACAGTTAGACATTAACTGTTCACACTATGATATCCCACTGTATAGATGTATTATACAGTTAGACATTAACTGTTCACACTATGATATCCCACTGTATAGATGTATTATACAGTTAGACATTAACTGTTCACACTATGATATCCCACTGTATAGATGTATTATACAGTTAGACATTAACTGTTCACACTATGATATCCCACTGTATAGATGTATTATACAGTTAGACATTAACTGTTCACACTATGATATCCCACTGTATAGATGTATTATACAGTAACTGTTCACACTATGATATCCCACTGTATGTATTATACAGTTAGACATTAACTGTTCACACTATGATATCCCACTGTATAGATGTATTATACAGTTAGACATTAACTGTTCACACTATGATATCCCACTGTATAGATGTATTATACAGTTAGACATTAACTGTTCACACTATGATATCCCACTGTATAGATGTATTATACAGTTAGACATTAACTGTTCACACTATGATATCCCACTGTATAGATGTATTATACAGTTAGACATTAACTGTTCACACTATGATATCCCACTGTATAGATGTATTATACAGTTACAGACATTAACTGTTCACACTATGATATCCCACTGTATAGATGTATTATACAGTTAGACATTAACTGTTCACACTATGATATCCCACTGTATAGATGTATTATACAGTTAGACATTAACTGTTCACACTATGATATCCCACTGTATAGATGTATTATACAGTTAGACATTAACTGTTCACACTATGATATCCCACTGTATAGATGTATTATACAGTTAGACATTAACTGTTCACACTATGATATCCCACTGTATAGATGTATTATACAGTTAGACATTAACTGTTCACACTATGATATCCCACTGTATAGATGTATTATACAGTTAGACATTAACTGTTCACACTATGATATCCCACTGTATAGATGTATTATACAGTTAGACATTAACTGTTCACACTATGATATCCCACTGTATAGATGTATTATACAGTTAGACATTAACTGTTCACACTATGATATCCCACTGTATAGATGTATTATACAGTTAGACATTAACTGTTCACACTATGATATCCCACTGTATAGATGTATTATACAGTTAGACATTAACTGTTCACACTATGATATCCCACTGTATAGATGTATTATACAGTTAGACATTAACTGTTCACACTATGATATCCCACTGTATAGATGTATTATACAGTTAGACATTAACTGTTCACACTATGATATCCCACTGTATAGATGTATTATACAGTTAGACATTAACTGTTCACACTATGATATCCCACTGTATAGATGTATTATACAGTTAGACATTAACTGTTCACACTATGATATCCCACTGTATAGATGTATTATACAGTTAGACATTAACTGTTCACACTATGATATCCCACTGTATAGATGTATTATACAGTTAGACATTAACTGTTCACACTATGATATCCCACTGTATAGATGTATTATACAGTTAGACATTAACTGTTCACACTATGATATCCCACTGTATAGATGTATTATACAGTTAGACATTAACTGTTCACACTATGATATCCCACTGTATAGATGTATTATACAGTTAGACATTAACTGTTCACACTATGATATCCCACTGTATAGATGTATTATACAGTTAGACATTAACTGTTCACACTATGATATCCCACTGTATAGATGTATTATACAGTTACAGACATTAACTGTTCACACTATGATATCCCACTGTATAGATGTATTATACAGTTAGACATTAACTGTTCACACTATGATATCCCACTGTATAGATGTATTATACAGTTAGACATTAACTGTTCACACTATGATATCCCACTGTATAGATGTATTATACAGTTAGACATTAACTGTTCACACTATGATATCCCACTGTATAGATGTATTATACAGTTAGACATTAACTGTTCACACTATGATATCCCACTGTATAGATGTATTATACAGTTAGACATTAACTGTTCACACTATGATATCCCACTGTATAGATGTATTATACAGTTACAGACATTAACTGTTCACACTATGATATCCCACTGTATAGATGTATTATACAGTTAAGACATTAACTGTTCACACTATGATATCCCACTGTATAGATGTATTATACAGTTAGACATTAACTGTTCACACTATGATATCCCACTGTATAGATGTATTATACAGTTACAGACATTAACTGTTCACACTATGATATCCCACTGTATAGATGTATTATACAGTTAGACATTAACTGTTCACACTATGATATCCCACTGTATAGATGTATTATACAGTTAGACATTAACTGTTCACACTATGATATCCCACTGCATAGATGTATTATACAGTTAGACATTAACTGTTCACACTATGATATCCCACTGCATAGATGTATTATACAGTTACAGACATTAACTGTTCACACTATGATATCCCACTGTATAGATGTATTATACAGTTAAGACATTAACTGTTCACACTATGATATCCCACTGTATAGATGTATTATACAGTTAGACATTAACTGTTCACACTATGATATCCCACTGTATAGATGTATTATACAGTTACAGACATTAACTGTTCACACTATGATATCCCACTGTATAGATGTATTATACAGTTAAGACATTAACTGTTCACACTATGATATCCCACTGTATAGATGTATTATACAGTTAGACATTAACTGTTCACACAATGATATCCCACTGTATAGATGTATTATACAGTTAGACATTAACTGTTCACACTATGATATCCCACTGTATAGATGTATTATACAGTTAGACATTAACTGTTCACACTATGATATCCCACTGTATAGATGTATTATACAGTTAGACATTAACTGTTCACACTATGATATCCCACTGTATAGATGTATTATACAGTTAGACATTAACTGTTCACACTATGATATCCCACTGTATAGATGTATTATACAGTTAGACATTAACTGTTCACACTATGATATCCCACTGTATAGATGTATTATACAGTTAGACATTAACTGTTCACACTATGATATCCCACTGTATAGATGTATTATACAGTTAGACATTAACTGTTCACACTATGATATCTCACTGTATAGATGTATTATACAGTTAGACATTAACTGTTCACACTATGATATCCCACTGTATAGATGTATTATACAGTTAGACATTAACTGTTCACACTATGATATCCCACTGTATAGATGTATTATACAGTTAGACATTAACTGTTCACACTATGATATCCCACTGTATAGATGTATTATACAGTTAGACATTAACTGTTCACACTATGATATCCCACTGTATAGATGTATTATACAGTTAGACATTAACTGTTCACACTATGATATCCCACTGTATAGATGTATTATACAGTTAGACATTAACTGTTCACACTATGATATCCCACTGTATAGATGTATTATACAGTTAGACATTAACTGTTCACACTATGATATCCCACTGTATAGATGTATTATACAGTTAGACATTAACTGTTCACACTATGATATCCCACTGTATAGATGTATTATACAGTTAGACATTAACTGTTCACACTATGATATCCCACTGTATAGATGTATTATACAGTTAGACATTAACTGTTCACACTATGATATCCCACTGTATAGATGTATTATACAGTTAGACATTAACTGTTCACACTATGATATCCCACTGTATAGATGTATTATACAGTTAGACATTAACTGTTCACACTATGATATCCCACTGTATAGATGTATTATACAGTTAGACATTAACTGTTCACACTATGATATCCCACTGTATAGATGTATTATACAGTTACAGACATTAACTGTTCACACTATGATATCCCACTGTATAGATGTATTATACAGTTAGACATTAACTGTTCACACTATGATATCCCACTGTATAGATGTATTATACAGTTAGACATTAACTGTTCACACTATGATATCCCACTGTATAGATGTATTATACAGTTAGACATTAACTGTTCACACTATGATATCCCACTGTATAGATGTATTATACAGTTAGACATTAACTGTTCACACTATGATATCCCACTGTATAGATGTATTATACAGTTAGACATTAACTGTTCACACTATGATATCCCACTGTATAGATGTATTATACAGTTACAGACATTAACTGTTCACACTATGATATCCCACTGTATAGATGTATTATACAGTTAAGACATTAACTGTTCACACTATGATATCCCACTGTATAGATGTATTATACAGTTAGACATTAACTGTTCACACTATGATATCCCACTGTATAGATGTATTATACAGTTACAGACATTAACTGTTCACACTATGATATCCCACTGTATAGATGTATTATACAGTTAGACATTAACTGTTCACACTATGATATCCCACTGTATAGATGTATTATACAGTTAGACATTAACTGTTCACACTATGATATCCCACTGTATAGATGTATTATACAGTTAGACATTAACTGTTCACACTATGATATCCCACTGTATAGATGTATTATACAGTTAGACATAAACTGTTCACACTATGATATCCCACTGTATAGATGTATTATACAGTTAGACATTAACTGTTCACACTATGATATCCCACTGTATAGATGTATTATACAGTTAGACATTAACTGTTCACACTATGATATCCCACTGTATAGATGTATTATACAGTTAGACATCAACTGTTCACACTATGATATCCCACTGTATGTATTATACAGTTAAGACATTAACAACATTACAACACACTGGTAAAGGTACCAACAAACCTCAGTCACGTGATACATGTGGTGTGTATTGGAGTTTGTAATCAAATGGGTATTCATGTATCATTTTAAATTATCTAAAATGGTTGTACTATTAATGTTGAGAAGTTTGGAAGGGAGGACAGTAATTTTGCTGAAAACTGTGACTTGTCTTGTGTAGGGCCCTGAGGGTATAAGACAAGGATATCACACAATCTCATTTGTGAGGAAAAAACAATACATAACTTTTATTTAACTGTTGTATTGTTTATCATGACGAAATCCTCTTTTAAACTCATGGAATACATCGTTCACTTCTTAAAAGAGTATATTTAGTATTATGTAACCTCAGAATACACACGGACAGTGATGTGTATCAAACGTAAAACAAAAATGAAAGCTTTGCATGAAAAGGATAAAGAACACTTTGATTAGTATACATTTTTGTTGGTAGTCAGATAGTTCCCCTCCTTCTTGAATGTTCTTTCTTTTTCTGACGACAACATTCACAATAATTTAACCTTATTTTTTGGCAACATTATTGGATTCACATTTATAAAAGAATACATGTAAATAAACAGCAAAACAAACATGAAGTAATCTGAAGACCACAAAACCAACAAACAGATAATGTACCAATTATCTCTATAATTATAAGAAGATATTATTACCTACGTTTTATATCTACACTATTTTAAAAGTGTAGGCGTAATTAAGTGTTACACGAGTGATTTGATATAAATATATTTAATTTGAGTCCTTCGGTTGAAACAGTCATGGCTGAGTACGGTCTCCTCTATCAAACATGAATTTATGAAAACATGTAAATAGTTTAACCTTTTTCAATTGTTATGCACAACATCTGAACAATCTTTAACCTATTGAAGGTGGTCAGTATTTGGTAGAACTAGCACATTGTATGAAATTCCCAAGGTACCTACCACCCTCATTCTTGTTTGTATGAGTAATAAACTGTAATGCGATTGTGTACAATGGGAGGTAACTCATTGTGCGTAATTGTACATCACGATATCACGGAGCTCTCTAGTCAAAGAGGTACATTAAGTAGTTATTATCAGCCAGTAACCAGCATGAATTTTTTGTTTTGTTTTGGTTTTTTTTTATTCCCACTTGTTGTGGTTGGTGCTTTATATTATATTATATATGAATTGTGGTATAATACTTTATGTATTGTCAGTAACTTTGATAATAAATAAGCACCATTCGCCAAAACAGTTGTTGTTGTCAATTGTGTACAATGGGAGGTAGTTCATTGTGCGTAATTGTACATCACGATATCACGGAGCTCTCCAGTCAAAGAGGTACATTAAGTAGTTATTATCAGCCAGTAACCAGCATGAATTTTTTGTTTTGTTTTGGTTTTTTTTTATTCCCACTTGTTGTGGTTGGTGCTTTATATTATATTATATATGAATTGTGGTATAATACTTTATGTATTGTCAGTAACTTTGATAATAAATAAGCACCATTCGCCAAAACAGTTGTTGTTGTCAATTGTGTACAATGGGAGGTAGTTCATTGTGCGTAATTGTACATCACGATATCACGGAGCTCTCCAGTCAAAGAGGTACATTAAGTAGTTATTATCAGCCAGTAACCAGCATGAATTTTTTGTTTTGTTTTGGTTTTTTTTTATTCCCACTTGTTGTGGTTGGTGCTTTATATTATATTATATATGAATTGTGGTATAATACTTTATGTATTGTCAGTAACTTTGATAATAAATAAGCACCATTCGCCAAAACAGTTGTTGTTGTCAATTGTGTACAATGGGAGGTAGTTCATTGTGCGTAATTGTACATCACGATATCACGGAGCTCTCCAGTCAAAGAGGTACATTAAGTAGTTATTATCAGCCAGTAACCAGCATGAATTTTTTGTTTTGTTTTGGTTTTTTTTTATTCCCACTTGTTGTGGTTGGTGCTTTATATTATATTATATATGAATTGTGGTATAATACTTTATGTATTGTCAGTAACTTTGATAATAAATAAGCACCATTCGCCAAAACAGTTGTTGTTGTCAATTGTGTACAATGGGAGGTAGTTCATTGTGCGTAATTGTACATCACGATATCACGGAGCTCTCCAGTCAAAGAGGTACATTAAGTAGTTATTATCAGCCAGTAACCAGCATGAATTTTTTGTTTTGTTTTGGTTTTTTTTTATTCCCACTTGTTGTGGTTGGTGCTTTATATTATATTATATATGAATTGTGGTATAATACTTTATGTATTGTCAGTAACTTTGATAATAAATAAGCACCATTCGCCAAAACAGTTGTTGTTGTCAATTGTGTACAATGGGAGGTAGTTCATTGTGCGTAATTGTACATCACGATATCACGGAGCTCTCCAGTCAAAGAGGTACATTAAGTAGTTATTATCAGCCAGTAACCAGCATGAATTTTTTGTTTTGTTTTGTTTTTTTTTTATTCCCACTTGTTGTGGTTGGTGCTTTATATTATATTATATATGAATTGTGGTATAATACTTTATGTATTGTCAGTAACTTTGATAATAAATAAGCACCATTCGCCAAAACAGTAGTTGTTGTCAATTTGAAATGCACTGTACGCGAACGTCCTAATGTACTACCCATTCCTGATAACTAGCAAAGGTGCAATTTTGAGGTATATACTTGAATTCGTCTATGTTGAGATCCTGTTTGTAGTTGAAGATTTTGGTTGCAATAGGTGTGGTATAGGAATACAAGATTAAAGGAACAGTCTGACCTTTATGATATGTTTGTAGATACCACAGTGATCAGAAGCCGTCAATCGAAGAATGACATACAATAAAATGATCTACAAACACAGAAAACTAATGATTGAGAAACACGAACCCCACTAAAACCTGGGGGTAAAATCAGGTTCTCAAGAAGAGTCAGGAGTTCCTGCCCCATTAGTGAAATTAGGGGGGCAGATTTAGATTTAACTGATGTGCAATGAAGGATAACATTAATGGCATCAATACCTTTGTTTATGAAAAAATGTTTATCTGTTTCATCTGTCTTAATGACAACAGGTTTGTAAGTCTGTGATGTGTAATATCCATGACGATTGCTGTAACCTTGTATTGACATTCAATTTGTATCCTGGTTTTCCAAACATGAGTTGTACAAGAAATGCAGTTTGAAAGGCGTAGTGATAATAGTTTCGTGTGAATCTGAGTTGCTTCTGTATAAATGGTAAAAGGTCATTTAGAGAAACATCATGGATTATAGGAGATTATAGGAGATTATAGGAGATTCATAATGATGAGGACTAAGACTTCATCAACGCTAACGAACGGAGTTGAAAATATCCAACATATTCACTGAGCTACACGTAGGGCTAGATATACGTTATAATTTGTTTCTACAACCATAGGGTGCTGCAGTACCTAGTTATATCATTCAGTAGTCTCCCTTTTGTCTGGTGTGGCTGGGTTTGGATGGTTAGTTTTGTGTTATAATACAAGTGATTAGATATACATTGAACGAACCTTAAAAGATACCACCCGTTCCTATTTGTAGGAGAACTCACTTGTAAGAAAAGTTTGAAGATGTCAAACCTTAAAAGATACCACCCGTTCCTATTTGTAGGAGAACTCACTTGTAAGAAAAGTTTGAAGATGTCAAAGTGTTAATTAAGAGGACATAAATAAAAAATGGACAGACAATACAATGGCCATAAGAAAAAGGAAACCAGAGGCTCTCAAGAGCCTGTATCGTTCACCTGGTTATAAAAAGAACCAATTGGTCCTATGTAAAAACTATGTCTTGCAGTGGTAGTCATCTTGGAATTACGATCAACATAAAAAACACAAAGTTTGTAAAGGACCTTCCAATGATTGATGCACAGTTTAGGTTCAATCAGTGCAATAGCTTCAGAGAAGAATATATTTCTGTATTTTCCCCATATGGTCCTGTGTTAATACTATGACCTGTGGTGGTAGCCATCTTGGATTTCCGATCGGCATAAAAAACAGAGGACCTTCCAATGATCATTCCTGGGCAGTTTGGTTTCAACTGTCCAAGTGGTTTCAGAGAAGAAGCGTTTTAAAACATTTTTCCCATAGGGTCCAATGTTAAACTAAGTACTGCCGTAGCCGCCATTTTGAATTTCATATCAGAACAAAAAACGTAAAGTTTGTAGAGGACCATCCAATGAACATTCATGTACAGTTTGGCTTTAATCATATTTGTAGTTTCTGAGAAGAAGGCATTTGAACATTTTCCCATAGGGTCCAATGTTAATCTATGTCCTGCGGTGGCGGCCATCTTGGATTTCCGATCGGCATAAAAAACAGTAACTTGGTAAAGGACATTCCAATGATCAATCATTTACAGTTTGGGTTCAGTCAGTTCATTAGTTTCAGAGAAGAAGATCTTTGAAATTTCAGCCAATCAGAGCATATTATTGGCCCTGGCAGCCATGTTGAATAACCGACTGGAACGAAAAACTGTAACTTTGTAGAGGACCATCCAAGGAACATTCCTGCTAAGTTTGGTTCCAATTGGCCCAGTGGTTTCGGAGAAGAAGCTTGAAATGTGAAAAGTTTACAGACGACGGATGCCAAGTGATGGCAATAGTTCACCTGGACCTTTGGTCCAGGTGAACTAAAAAGGACAAACAATTGTCAACACAAAACACTAAAGATTGAGCAACAGTAATTCCTCTAAAACCTGAGGTAAACTCAAGCTACTTAGAATGGTAGTTTCTGTTCCACAAGTGGCACCTGTTGTGTCACTATTGTTACAAACCTGTTCATAAGGCATGAATGAGGAAAGGACACGATATTTGATACAGTCAAACCTGTATTAAAAGGTCACCTTTCATAAATAAAAAGTGGTCTTTTAAGACAGATGACCTGTTAATATGATATTTTCTATGACGGGCCAAGAAATGGGTGACCTTTAAATACAGGTGACTGCCAGCTTAATAGAGTTAACTGCATGGGCAGGTTTTATTGTATATATTGTACAAACCTCCTAAGGTACCACCTGTTCCTGTTCCAAAGACTACAGCATTCACTCTGCCACCTGTCAACAAAATGTGTATCTGACAAAAATGTGTATCTGACAAAAATTTGTATCTGACAAAAAATGTGATATATAATATATCAAATAACATTTTTATTGAAAAAACAATGTGTAATTATTTCTGTGTTTGTACTGAATTACTTTTCATGACTAATTAATGTCATAACTTTAATTTTAATTTTTTTTTATTTTCAAACTTTCATTCTTTGCATTCTGTCTGATTTTGATCATAATTTTTTTATATATTTATCATACATGGTATATACATCATCTAGTAACTACACAACAATCAATCTTACAAAATACTGGATTGAAAATGAACATGACAATACTGCACAAATAAACAAATATATATACATCTAAAAAGTTTGCACAACAACAACAGATACATAACTAAATAAAGTAGCAACATATAGTTACTTCTTTAAAGTTACAGAATTTTTATCTCACCGAGAGACTTTATCAAGGTCAAACATTGAACTGTAACATCAATCTAAATGAAACAAAATTATCTGTATTTTTTCTTGTAAAACAATTGGCACTATTCCTAGTGACTATGTTATTTGTACCAGAAAAAAAAATTTGAATCTATATAAATATTATAATATTAATATGAAACAGGCACGACCATGAATGCTCGCGAATCTGAAAATTATCTGACAATTTCACGTTCATCCAGTGCATCAAAAAGTGTCGAGATTTTTTGGGCCGAGATATATCGGAGACGACTTTTTTTAGGGCCGAATCTAGTCTCATTCAATCGAACTGTCATTCCTTACGAAATCTCAAAAGTTAACTTCTGCATAGAAACAAAAATTCTTGTCAGTATGTCAGAAGAGATTTAATAAATTAAAAAATATCAATATAAGTAAAACAAGCTAACAAAATGATTTTTATTACACATGGGTTCCAGGTTTCAGTGGTATCGGACATACGAGAGAGGGTACAAGACTTAGGATCACCTTTCGCTTTATGTTAAGAAGATCTTCATTAGTTGAGTGTGTTAGTGTGTTACACGGAACGTGTTTACAATGCGCAGAATTTTTTTTTATCCGTCAGTATGTGCAGCCATGTTTGTCAAAAAATCCCAAGTACACATTTTATACCATAAAGAGTTCGCTAACGCTCACATAATATTACGAAATTGATGGAAAATATAGAATAACGGCAGTTATGAATATCAAGACAAACATTATTGCTATGATTTCAACAGGAAGAGTTGTGATAATTGTTATAATGTAGGTCGTGACCTCTAAAACTGACATTACTGTTTTTATCGGTAGTGTCATATGTTTGACATCACACTGACAGATCATTTTCAGTATCAGAGTGGGTCTATTGATACTGAACATATCACTCAGTGATGAGACAAGAAGAAGGTTGATTTGATTGTGATGAGACAAGAGGAAGGTTCATTTGATTTTTGGTGTTTTAACGCCACTTTCAGCAATATTTCAGCTATATCATGGCGACCAGTTTTAGTGGTGGAGGAAGCCAGAGTACCCGGAGAGAGCCACCGACCATGGGCAAGTAACTGGTCAAGAGGAAGGAGGTATAAATTATTGATAAATATATATCTATAGACAATAGACATGTACTGTATTTTTTATCAATGAGTCAATGCCTATGTTAGGATGATCATTGACAACTGTTTAGACAAAGTATGATTGAACTTTGGTGTTTGTTTACATATGTACCTGTTTCCTGCCAGATTTCAGGACCTGTTGTTTCAAGATGTGCCCGTTTGTTAGCTGTATTATCAAACTGATTGGTCCAAACTGCATTTTCTATACTCTCTGCATATCTTTTAGCCTTCAATTAAAATAGATGTATATATAGTGAATGTGTTTTCATATTAAATATATGCTAGGGAATACCAAAAGGGAAATCAAAAATTGACAATCCAGAGAAACCGGCAACATAGGATACACAACAAGACGAAGACAAACGAAGACAAAACACAACACAATATGTGTTAGACACCACTATATACAAACAAACACAACACAATATGTGTTAGACGCCACAATATGTGTTAGACGCCACAATATGTGTTAGACGCCACTATATACAAACAAACACAAACAACATAAATAAGACATGAGACCTGCTACAAACAACTGGAGGTAAATACGAACCAAACATCATTTTATGTGGAAATGGTAACCATTCTATATTTTACAATCATAATAAGTTTTCAACAATGAGTATAATGCATGCCTTAAAATGAATGTGAAATGGCCCATAACATACAGTTATCTAGTACTCTTTACTTATGTTGAAAAATGCTACATCTGGGCAACTTTATCCTTCTGATGTTACTTCTTTATAGAATTGTATTTTCCCAGACACAGGATTATCAACAAGAAAAGAAAATATGGGTAAAGTAATCTAACAAATACTGTCATCATTGTGGGTAAAGTAATCTTACAAATACTGTCATCATTGTGGGTAAAGTAATCTTACAAATACTGTCATCATTGTGGGTAAAGTAATCTTACAAATACTGTCATCATTGTGGGTAAAGTAATCTTACAAATACTGTCATCAGTGTGGGTAAAGTAATCTTAAAAATACTGTCATCATTGTGGGTAAAGTAATCTTACAAATACTGTCATCATTGTGGGTAAAGTAATCTTACAAATACTGTCATCATTGTGGGTAAAGTAATCTTACAAATACTGTCATCATTGTGGGTAAAGTAATCTTACAAATACTGTCACCATTGTGGATAAAGTAATCTTACAAATACTGTCATCATTGTGGGTAAAGTAATCTTACAAATACTGTCATCATTGTGGATAAAGTAATCTTACATATACTGTCATCATTGTGGATAAAGTAATCTTAAAAATACTGTCATCATTGTGGATAAAGTAATCTTACAAATACTGTCATCATTGTGGGTAAAGTAATCTTACAAATACTGTCATCATTGTGGGTAAAGTAATCTTACAAATACTGTCATCATTGTGGGTAAAGTAATCTTACAAATACTGTCATCATTGTGGGTAAAGTAATCTTACAAATACTGTCATCATTGTGGGTAAAGTAATCTTACAAATACTGTCATCATTGTGGATAAAGTAATCTTACAAATACTGTCATCATTGTGGGTAAAGTAATCTTACAAATACTGTCATCATTGTGGGTAAAGTAATCTTACAAATACTGTCATCATTGTGGGTAAAGTAATCTTACAAATACTGTCATCATTGTGGGTAAAGTAATCTTACAAATACTTTCATCATTGTGGATAAAGTAATCTTACAAATACTGTCATCATTGTGGATAAAGTAATCTTAAAAATACTGTCATCATTGTGGGTAAAGTAATCTTACAAATACTGTCATCATTGTGGATAAAGTAATCTTACAAATACTGTCATCATTGTGGATAAAGTAATCTTAAAAATACTGTCATCATTGTGGATAAAGTAATCTTACAAATACTGTCATCATTGTGGGTAAAGTAATCTTACAAATACTGTCATCATTGTGGGTAAAGTAATCTTACAAATACTGTCATCATTGTGGATAAAGTAATCTTACAAATACTGTCATCATTGTGGGTAAAGTAATCTTACAAATACTGTCATCATTGTGGGTAAAGTAATCTTACAAATACTGTCATCATTGTGGATAAAGTAATCTTACAAATACTGTCATCATTGTGGGTAAAGTAATTTTACAAATACTGTCATCATTGTGGGTAAAGTAATCTTACAAATACTGTCATCATTGTGGGTAAAGTAATCTTACAAATACTGTCATCATTGAGGGTAAAGTAATCTTACAAATACTGTCATCATTGTGGATAAAGTAATCTTACAAATACTGTCATCATTGTGGATAAAGTAATCTTACAAATACTGTCATCATTGTGGATAAAGTAATCTTACAAATACTGTCATCATTGTGGGTAAAGTAATCTTAAAAATACTGTCATCAGTGTGGGTAAAGTAATCTTAAAAATACTGTCATCATTGTGGATAAAGTAATCTTACAAATACTGTCATCATTGTGGGTAAAGTAATCTTACAAATACTGTCATCAGTGTGGGTAAAGTAATCTTACAAATACTGTCATCATTGTGGATAAAGTAATCTTACAAATACTGTCATCAATGTGGGTAAAGTAATCTTACAAATACTGTCATCATTGTGGGTAAAGTAATCTTAAAAATACTGTCATCATTGTGGGTAAAGTAATCTTACAAATACTGTCATCATTGAGGGTAAAATAATCTTACAAATACTGTCATCATTGTGGGTAAAGTAATCTTACAAATACTGTCATCATTGAGGGTAAAGTAATCTTACAAATACTGTCATCATTGTGGGTAAAGTAATCCTACAAATACTGTCATCATTGAGGGTAAAGTAATCTTACAAATACTGTCATCATTGTGGGTAAAGTAATCTTACAAATACTGTCATCATTGTGGGTAAAGTAATCTTACAAATACTGTCATCATTGTGGGTAAAGTAATCTTACAAATACTGCCATCATTGTGGATAAAGTAATCTTACAAATACTGTCATCATTGTGGGTAAAGTAATCTTACAAATACTGTCATCAGTGTGGGTAAAGTAATCTTACAAATACTGTCATCATTGTGGATAAAGTAATCTTACAAATACTGTCATCAATGTGGGTAAAGTAATCTTACAAATACTGTCATCATTGTGGGTAAAGTAATCTTAAAAATACTGTCATCATTGTGGGTAAAGTAATCCTACAAATACTGTCATCATTGAGGGTAAAGTAATCTTACAAATACTGTCATCATTGTGGGTAAAGTAATCTTACAAATACTGTCATCATTGTGGGTAAAGTAATCTTACAAATACTGTCATCATTGTGGGTAAAGTAATCTTACAAATACTGTCATCATTGTGGGTAAAGTAATCTTACAAATACTGTCATCATTGTGGGTTAAGTAATCTTACAAATACTGTCATCATTGTGTCCAACATCACATTACAAAGTTACAATAACAGTCATAGGACTCCCATCATGTAAATAGTAAGAAAACTAGACAGTTTGATATAGTTTAAAGTAGGCTGACTGATTGGATGGACTGTGTACATGTTTTAGAAAATTACATCTAAAAATTGAAAGTTGAAGGAGCATAAAAAATAAAACACTTTATACTGCAATCGTTCTATTTGAGCAGTCAAAATGCCTTGACAGTATATTTACAAGTGATAAACGGTCACTGACCATTTATAACATTTAGGCCACGCCTACTTGACCTGATTGACGGGACTACTTTTTTTTACCTTTGAAGGCTATTTCCGTTGTGAATGTAAACAAACCATACATATAGTGTATTGTCATAAATCACAACACCATGAAAAGACATTTATGAATTAAAATTTCTCATACTTTGTGTTTATATACAATGGTAGTGATATTCATTTTTATACTGCAATCGTTCTATTTGAGCAGTCAAAATGCGTTGACAGTATATTTACAAGTGATAAACGATCACTGACCGTTTATAACATTTAGGCTACGCCTACTTGACCAAAATCAGTTGGGGGTAACTAACTTTTTAAATAATTTGAATATTGGTAGTAATATCCATTAATGTCACTAAGGGACTAACTTTTTAAATAATTTGAATATTGGTAGTAATATCCATTAATGTCACTAAGGGACCGACCATTTAACTTAAAGGGGGCGGGTTATGGTTTTTTGCTTCGTTCATAAATTTTTTTTCAGACAACACAAGAGTTAGAATTTTTTTTGTTGTTGCGCAAAGCGCGAATTTTTTTTCCAGAATTCAACATTAGGTTATATGACAAAAACTCTGAATCACATTATTTTTCTTTTTCCTCCACCACAATCAGAATATTTTTTTCAGCAACATTGGGAATCAGAATATTTTTTTAGAAAAAAAACATAACCCCCCCCTTCAAGTTAAATGGTCGTTCCCTAATGATTGCAGTATAAAGACAATAACAGTGCATTGACTTGACATAAAATTTGATATACGTATTCAGCACGAATCGGGGAAAATTTTCGGGGAAAACCCTCGCATTTTCCCCCGATTCTAAGCCTCATCCGTATATCGATTTTATGTCAAGTCAATGCACTGTTATTGTCTATATCACCCACAATATGTCCACAACTGTATAAATAAGAGTATATGCCACAGTGAAATGTTTACTGCAACAAAGACAAACTTTAATTATTTAATCAATAAGAAAGAAAGAATAGAGATGTAAATAACCTTCAACTTTACTTGTTTAGTTGTACTAGATAGGTATTAAATATTAGTGAATATTATACAATTATTGACTTTTAATGAGGTGGATACAAGGATTTATTAACCCAAGAATATTATATTTACAGAGGCCAGAGGCCATGGTAAATAGGTAAATATATTATTCTTGGGTCAATAAATCCTTGTATCCATCGAATTGAATCATTAATTGTTTTATTATATAACACATTTTTATATGTGGATTTCACCCTTAAAATAAGGTTTTATCACAACATTTCTTTGGCTTAAATAGCTTGGTGCAAGACGTTAGAATGTTATAATCACTGTGTGTTACCTTACTAGTGGTGAATATTATACAATTATTGCACTTCATTGAGTGCGATATGATGTATTATGGAGCACTGAAAAGTAATATTGACCAAGGCCGAAGGCCGCGGTCAATATTGCTTTTCAATGCTCCATAACACATCATATTACACAAAATGAAGTGCTGTAATTGTTTTATTACATTTAACAAACCAAGTGTACCTGGATAGATTTTTAGGGATTGTTGTGTTTATTTTCAAATCCAAAAACCCATGAGCTGATCCATTTAATATCATAAATACTTGTACTAATTCAATGTGTACAAATTTATATTACTAATTCAGTGTGTCCAAATTTATATTTGGATTCTGCTTGCGTTTGTAAAGCTTCATTGCCACTTTCTGTTTGTGTTTGTCTTTGTGTGACGTCAATGCAACGGACGTAGAAAACGATTGGCTAGTATTTTAAAATTTTGTGACCACCTCTATTAAGTTAGTCAATCCTGATTTAGTGACCACCTCTATTAAGTTACAGTCAATCCTGATTTAGTGACTACCTCTATTAAGTTAGAGTTAATCCTGATTTAGTGACCACCTCTATTAAGTTACAGTCAATCCTGATTTAGTGACTACCTCTATTAAGTTACAGTTAATCTTGATTTAGTGACCACCTCTATTAAGTTACAGTCAATCCTGATTTAGTGACCACCTCTATTAAGCTACAGTTAATCCTGATTTAGTGACCACCTCTATTAAGTTACAGTCAATCCTGATTTAGTGACTACCTCTATTAAGTTACAGTTAATCTTGATTTAGTGACCACCTCTATTAAGTTACAGTCAATCCTGATTTAGTGACCACCTCTATTAAGTTACAGTCAATCCTGATTTAGTGACCACCTCTATTAAGTTACAGTCAATCCTGATTTAGTGACCACCTCTATTAAGTTACAGTCAATCCTGATTTAGTGACCACCTCTATTAAGTTAGAGTTAATCCTGATTTAGTGACCACCTCTATTAAGTTACAGTCAATCCTGATTTAGTGACCACCTCTATTAAGTTAGTCAATCCTGATTTAGTGACCACCTCTATTAAGTAACAATTAATCCTGATTTAGTGACCACCTCTATTAAGCTACAGTCAATCCTGATTTAGTGACCACCTCTATTAAGTTAGTCAATCCTGCTTTAGTGACCACCTCTATTAAGTTACAGTCAATCCTGATTTAGTGACCACCTCTATTAAGCTACAGTTAATCCTGATTTAGTGACCACCTCTATTAAGTTAGTCAATCCTTATTTAGTGACCACCTCTATTAAGTTAGGGTCAATCCTGATTTAGTGACCACCTCTATTAAGTTACAGTCAATCCTGATTTAGTGACCACTTCTGTTAAGATACAGTCAATCCTGATTTAGTGACCACCTCTGTTAAGCTACAGTCAATCTTGATTTAGTGACCACCTCTATTAAGTTACAGTCAATCCTGATTTAGTGACCACCTCTATTAAGTTACAGTCAATCCTGATTTAGTGACCACCTCTATTAAGTTACAGTCAATCCTGATTTAGTGACCACCTCTATTAAGTTACAGTTAATCCTGATTTAGTGACCACCTCTATTAAGTTACAGTCAATCCTGATTTAGTGACTACCTCTATTAAGTTACAGTCAATCCTGATTTAGTGACTACCTCTATTAAGTTAGAGTTAATCCTGATTTAGTGACCACCTCTATTAAGTTAGTCAATCCTGATTTAGTGACTACCTCTATTAAGTTACAGTCAATCTTGATTTAGTGACCACCTCTATTAAGTTAGAGTCAATCCTGATTTAGTGACCACCTCTATTAAATTACAGTCAATCCTGATTTAGTGACCACCTCTATTAAGTCACAGCCAATCCTGATTTAGTGACCATATCTATTAAGCTACAGTCAATCCTGATTTAGTGACCACCTCTGTTAAGTTACAGTCAATCTTGATTTAGTGACCACCTCTATTAAGTTACAGTCAATCCTGATTTAGTGACCACCTCTATTAAGTTAGAGTTAATCCTGATTTAGTCACCACCTCTATTAAGTTACAGTCAATCCTGATTTAGTGACCACCTCTATTAAGTTACAGTTAATCCTGATTTAGTGACCACCTCTATTAAGTTACAGTCAATCCTAATTTAGTGACCACCTCTTTGAAGTTAGTCAATCCTGATTTAGTGACCACCTCTATTAAGTTAGTCAATCCTGATTTGGTGACCACCTCTATTAAGTTAGTCAATCCTGATTTAGTGACCACCTCTATTAAGTTACAGTCAATCCTGATTTAGTGATCACCTCTATTAAGCTACAGTTAATCCTGATTTAGTGACCACCTCTATTAAGTTAGTCAATCCTGATTTAGTGACCACCTCTATTAAGTTAGGGTCCATCCTGATTTAGTGACCACCTCTATTAAGTTACAGTCAATCCTGATTTAGTGACCACTTCTGTTAAGTTACAGTCAATCTTGATTTAGTGACCACCTCTATTAAGTTACAGTCAATCCTGATTTAGTGACCACCTCTGTTAAGTTAGTCAATCCTGATTTAGTGACCACCTCTATTAAGTAACAATTAATCCTGATTTAGTGACCACCTCTATTAAGCTACAGTCAATCCTGATTTAGTGACCACCTCTATTAAGTTAGTCAATCCTGCTTTAGTTACCACCTCTATTAAGTTACAGTCAATCCTGATTTAGTGACCACCTCTATTAAGTTACAGTTAATCCTGATTTAGTGACCACCTCTATTAAGTTAGTCAATCCTTATTTAGTGACCACCTCTATTAAGTTAGGGTCAATCCTGATTTAGTGACCACCTCTATTAAGTTACAGTCAATCCTGATTTAGTGACCACTTCTGTTAAGATACAGTCAATCCTGATTTAGTGACCACCTCTGTTAAGCTACAGTCAATCTTGATTTAGTGACCACCTCTATTAAGTTACAGTCAATCCTGATTTAGTGACCACCTCTATTAAGTTACAGTCAATCCTGATTTAGTGACCACCTCTATTAAGTTACAGTCAATCCTGATTTAGTGACCACCTCTATTAAGTTACAGTTAATCCTGATTTAGTGACCACCTCTATTAAGTTACAGTCAATCCTGATTTAGTGACTACCTCTATTAAGTTACAGTCAATCCTGATTTAGTGACTACCTCTATTAAGTTAGTCAATCCTGATTTAGTGACTACCTCTATTAAGTTACAGTCAATCTTGATTTAGTGACCACCTCTATTAAGTTAGAGTCAATCCTGATTTAGTGACCACCTCTATTAAATTACAGTCAATCCTGATTTAGTGACCACCTCTATTAAGTCACAGCCAATCCTGATTTAGTGACCATATCTATTAAGCTACAGTCAATCCTGATTTAGTGACCACCTCTGTTAAGTTACAGTCAATCTTGATTTAGTGACCACCTCTATTAAGTTACAGTCAATCCTGATTTAGTGACCACCTCTATTAAGTTAGAGTTAATCCTGATTTAGTCACCACCTCTATTAAGTTACAGTCAATCCTGATTTAGTGACCACCTCTATTAAGTTACAGTTAATCCTGATTTAGTGACCACCTCTATTAAGTTACAGTCAATCCTGATTTAGTGACCACCTCTTTGAAGTTAGTCAATCCTGATTTAGTGACCACCTCTATTAAGTTAGTCAATCCTGATTTGGTGACCACCTCTATTAAGTTAGTCAATCCTGATTTAGTGACCACCTCTATTAAGTTACAGTCAATCCTGATTTAGTGATCACCTCTATTAAGCTACAGTTAATCCTGATTTAGTGACCACCTCTATTAAGTTAGTCAATCCTGATTTAGTGACCACCTCTATTAAGTTAGGGTCAATCCTGATTTAGTGACCACCTCTATTAAGTTACAGTCAATCCTGATTTAGTGACCACTTCTGTTAAGTTACAGTCAATCTTGATTTAGTGACCACCTCTATTAAGTTACAGTCAATCCTGATTTAGTGACCACCTCTATTAAGTTACAGTCAATCCTGATTTAGTGACCACCTCTATTAAGTCACAGCCAATCCTGATTTAGTGACCACCTCTATTAAGTTCCAGTTAATCCTGATTTAGTGACCACCTCTATTAAGTTACAGTCAATCCTGATTTAGTGACTACCTCTATTAAGTTACAGTTAATCCTGATTTAGTGACCACCTCTATTAAGTTACAGTCAGTCCTGCTTTAGTGACCACCTCTATTAAGTTACAGTCAATCCTGATTTAGTGACCACCTCTATTAAGTTAGAGTCAATCCTGATTTAGTGACCACCTCTATTAAGTTAGTCAATCCTGATTTAGTGACCACCTCTATTAAGCTACAGTCAATCCTGATTTAGTGACCACCTCTATTAAGTTACAGTCAATCCTGATTTAGTGACCACCTCTACTAAGTTACAGTCAATCTTGATTTAGTGACCACCTCTACTAAGTTACAGTCAATCTTGATTTAGTGACCACCTCTATTAAGTACAGTCAAACCTGCTTTATTGACCACCTCTATTAAGTTAGTCAATCCTGATTTAGTGACCACCTCTATTAAGTTACAATCAATCCTGATTTGGTGACCACCTCTATTAAGTTACAGTCAATCCTGATTTAGTGACCACCTCTATTAAGCTACAGTCAATCCTGATTTAGTGACCACTTCTATTAAGTTACAGTCAAACCTGCTTTAGTAACCACCTCTATTAAGTTACAGTTAAACTTGCTTTAGTGACCACCTCTATTAAGTTACAGTTAAACCTGCTTTAGTGACCACCTCTATTAAGCTACAGTTAAACCTGCTTTAGTGACCACCTCTATTAAGTTACAATCAATCCTGATTGAGTGACCACCTCTATTAAGTTAGTCAATCCTGATTTAGTGACCACCTCTATTAAGTTACAGTCAATCCTGATTTAGTGACCTCCTCTCTATTAAGTTACAGTCAATCCTGAATTAGTGACCACCTCTATTAAGTTACAGTCAATCCTGATTTAGTGACCACCTTTATTAAGTTAGTCAATCCTGATTTAGTGACCACCTCTATTAAGTTACAATTAATCCTGATTTAGTGACCACCTCTATTTAGCTACAGTCAATCCTGATTTAGTGACCACCTCTATTAAGCTACAGTCAATCCTGATTTAGTGACCACCTCTATTAAGTTACAGTCAATCCTGATTTAGTGACCACCTTTATTAAGTTAGTCAATCCTGATTTAGTGACCACCTCTATTAAGTTACAATTAATCCTGATTTAGTGACCACCTCTATTAAGTTACAGTCAAACCTGCTTTAGTGACCACCTCTATTAAGTTACAGTCAATCCTGAATTAGTGACCACCTCTATTAAGTTACAGTCAATCCTGATTTAGTGACCACCTCTATTAAGTTACAGTCAAACCTGCTTTAGTGACCACCTCTATTAAGCTACAGTCAATCCTGATTTAGTGACCACCTCTATTAAGTTACAGTCAATCCTGATTTAGTGACCACCTCTATTAAGTTACAGTCATTCCTGATTTAGTGACCACCTCTATTAAGTTACAGTCAATCCTGATTTAGTGACCACCTCTATTAAGTTACAGTCAATCCTGATTTAGTGACCATCTCTATTAAGCTACAGTCAATCCTGATTTAGTGACCACCTCTATTAAGTTACAGTCAATCTTGATTTAGTGACCACCTCTATTAAGTTACAGTCAATCCTGATTTAGTGACCACCTCTATTAAGTTACAGTTAAACTTGCTTTAGTGACCACCTCTATTAAGTTAGAGTTAAACCTGCTTTAGTGACCACCTGTATTAAGCTACAGTTAAACCTGCTTTAGTGACCACCTCTATTAAGTTACAATCAATCCTGATTGAGTGACCACCTCTATTAAGTTAGTCAATCCTGATTTAGTGACCACCTCTATTAAGTTACAGTCAATCCTGATTTAGTGACCACCTCTATTAAGCTACAGTTAATCCTGATTTAGTGAACACCTCTATTAAGTTCCAGTTAATCCTGATTTAGTGACCACCTCTATTAAGTTACAGTCAATCCTGATTTAGTGACCACCTCTATTAAGTTACAGTTAATCCTGATTTAGTGACCACCTCTATTAAGTTACAGTCAATCCTGCTTTAGTGACCACCTCTATTAAGTTACAGTCAATCCTGATTTAGTGACCACCTCTATTAAGCTACAGTCAATCCTGATTTAGTGACCACCTCTATTAAGTTAGTCAATCCTGATTTAGTGACCACCTCTATTAAGCTACAGTTAATCCTGATTTAGTGACCACCTCTATTAAGTTCCAGTTAATCCTGATTTAGTGACCACCTCTATTAAGTTACAGTCAATCCTGATTTAGTGACCACCTCTATTAAGTTACAGTTAATCCTGATTTAGTGACCACCTCTATTAAGTTACAGTCAATCCTGCTTTAGTGACCACCTCTATTAAGTTACAGTCAATCCTGATTTAGTGACCACCTCTATTAAGCTACAGTCAATCCTGATTTAGTGACCACCTCTATTAAGTTAGTCAATCCTGATTTAGTGACCACCTCTATTAAGTTACAGTCAATCCTGATTTAGTGACCACCTCTATTAAGTTACAGTCAATCCTGATTTAGTGACCACCTCTACTAAGTTACAGTCAATCTTGATTTAGTGACCACCTCTATTAAGTACAGTCAAACCTGCTTTATTGACCACCTCTATTAAGTTAGTCAATCCTGATTTAGTGACCACCTCTATTAAGTTACAATCAATCCTGATTTAGTGACCACCTCTATTAAGTTACAGTCAATCCTGATTTAGTGACCACCTCTATTAAGTTACAGTCAATCCTGATTTAGTGACCACTTCTATTAAGTTACAGTCAAACCTGCTTTAGTAACCACCTCTATTAAGTTACAGTTAAACTTGATTTAGTGACCACCTCTATTAAGTTACAGTTAAACCTGCTTTAGTGACCACCTCTATTAAGTTACAATCAATCTTGATTGAGTGACCACCTCTATTAAGTTAGTCAATCCTGATTTAGTGACCACCTCTGTTAAGTTACAGTCAATCCTGATTTAGTGACCTCCTCTCTATTAAGTTGCAGTCAATCCTGATATAGTGACCACCTCTATTAAGTTACAGTCAATCCTGATTTAGTGACCACCTTTATTAAGTTAGTCAATCCTGATTTAGTGACCACCTCTATTAAGTTACAATTAATCCTGATTTAGTGACCACCTCTATTAAGTTACAGTCAATCCTGATTTAGTGACCACCTCTATTAAGCTACAGTCAATCCTGATTTAGTGACCACCTCTATTAAGTTAGAGTCAATCCTGATTTAGTGACCACCTTTATTAAGTTAGTCAATCCTGATTTAGTGACCACCTCTATTAAGTTACAATTAATCCTGATTTAGTGACCACCTCTATTAAGTTACAGTCAAACCTGCTTTAGTGACCACCTCTATTAAGATACAGTCAATCCTGAATTAGTGACCACCTCTATTAAGTTACAGTCAATCCTGATTTAGTGACCACCTCTATTAAGTTACAGTCAAACCTGCTTTAGTGACCACCTCTATTAAGTTACAGTCAATCCTGATTTAGTGACCACCTCTATTAAGTTACAGTCAATCCTGATTTAGTGACCACCTCTATTAAGTTACAGTCAATCCTGATTTAGTGACCACCTCTATTAAGTTACAGTCAATCCTGATTTAGTGACCACCTTTATTAAGTTAGTCAATCCTGATTTAGTGACCACCTCTATTAAGTTACAGTCAATCCTGATTTAGTGACCACCTCTATTAAGCTACAGTCAATCCTGATTTAGTGACCACCTCTATTAAGTTACGGTCAATCCTGATTTAGTGACCACCTCTATTAAGTTACAGTTAATCCTGATTTAGTGACCACCTCTATTAAGCTCCAGTCAATCCTGATTTAGTGACCACCTCTATTAAGTTACAGTCAATCCTGATTTAGTGACCATCTCTATTAAGCTACAGTCAATCCTGATTTAGTGACCACCTCTATTAAGTTACAGTCAATCTTGATTTAGTGACCACCTCTATTAAGTTACAGTCAATCCTGATTTAGTGATCACCTCTATTAAGTTACAGTTAAACTTGCTTTAGTGACCACCTCTATTAAGTTACAGTTAAACCTGCTTTAGTGACCACCTCTATTAAGCTACAGTTAAACCTGCTTTAGTGACCACCTCTATTAAGTTACAATCAATCCTGATTGAGTGACCACCTCTATTAAGTTAGTCAATCCTGATTTAGTGACCACCTCTATTAAGTTAGTCAATCCTGATTTAGTGACCACCTCTATTAAGCTACAGTTAATCCTGATTTAGTGACCACCTCTATTAAGTTAGTCAATCCTGATTTAGTGACCACCTCTATTAAGTTAGGGTCAATCCTGATTTAGTGACCACCTCTATTAAGTTACAGTCAATCCTGATTTAGTGACCACTTCTGTTAAGCTACAGTCAATCCTGATTTAGTGACCACCTCTGTTAAGTTACAGTCAATCTTGATTTAGTGACCACCTCTATTAAGTTACAGTCAATCCTGATTTAGTGACCACCTCTATTAAGTTACAGTCAATCCTGATTTAGTGACCACCTCTATTAAGTCACAGCCAATCCTGATTTAGTGACCACCTCTATTAAGTTAGTCAATCCTGATTTAGTGACCACCTCTATTAAGTTCCAGTTAATCCTGATTTAGTGACCACCTCTATTAAGCTACAGTCAATCCTGATTTAGTGACCACTTCTATTAAGTTACAGTTAATCCTGATTTAGTGACCACCTCTATTAAGTTACAGTCAATCCTGATTTAGTGACCACCTCCATTAAGTTACAGTTAAACTTGCTTTAGTGACCACCTCTATTAAGTTACAGTTAAACCTGCTTTAGTGACCACCTCTATTAAGCTACAGTTAAACCTGCTTTAGTGACCACCTCTATTAAGTTACAATCAATCCTGATTTAGTGACCACCTATATTAAGTTAGTCAATCCTGATTTAGTGACCACCTCTATTAAGTTACAGTCAATCCTGATTTAGTGACCACCTTTATTAAGTTAGTCAATCCTGATTTAGTGACCACCTCTATTAAGTTACAATTAATCCTGATTTAGTGACCACCTCTATTAAGTTACAGTCAAACCTGCTTTAGTGACCACCTCTATTAAGTTACAGTCAATCCTGAATTAGTGACCACCTCTATTAAGTTACAGTCAATCCTGATTTAGTGACCACCTCTATTAAGTTACAGTCAAACCTGCTTTAGTGACCACCTCTATTAAGTTACAGTCAATCCTGATTTAGTGACCACCTCTATTAAGTTACAGTCAATCCTGATTTAGTGACCACCTCTATTAAGTTACAGTCATTCCTGATTTAGTGACCACCTCTATTAAGTTACAGTCAATCCTGATTTAGTGACCACCTTTATTAAGTTAGTCAATCCTGATTTAGTGACCACCTCTATTAAGTTACAGTCAATCCTGATTTAGTGACCACCTCTATTAAGTTACAGTCAATCCTGATTTAGTGACCATCTCTATTAAGCTACAGTCAATCCTGATTTAGTGACCACCTCTATTAAGTTACAGTCAATCTTGATTTAGTGACCACCTCTATTAAGTTACAGTCAATCCTGATTTAGTGACCACCTCTATTAAGTTACAGTTAAACTTGCTTTAGTGACCACCTCTATTAAGTTACAGTTAAACCTGCTTTAGTGACCACCTCTATTAAGCTACAGTTAAACCTGCTTTAGTGACCACCTCTATTAAGTTACAATCAATCCTGATTGAGTGACCACCTCTATTAAGTTACAGTCAATCCTGATTTAGTGACCATCTCTATTAAGCTACAGTCAATCCTGATTTAGTGACCACCTCTATTAAGTTACAGTCAATCTTGATTTAGTGACCACCTCTATTAAGTTACAGTCAATCCTGATTTAGTGACCACCTCTATTAAGTTACAGTTAAACTTGCTTTAGTGACCACCTCTATTAAGTTACAGTTAAACCTGCTTTAGTGACCACCTCTATTAAGCTACAGTTAAACCTGCTTTAGTGACCACCTCTATTAAGTTACAATCAATCCTGATTGAGTGACCACCTCTATTAAGTTAGTCAATCCTGATTTAGTGACCACCTCTATTAAGTTACAGTCAATCCTGATTTAGTGACCACCTCTATTAAGCTACAGTTAATCCTGATTTAGTGACCACCTCTATTAAGTTCCAGTTAATCCTGATTTAGTGACCACCTCTATTAAGTTACAGTCAATCCTGCTTTAGTGACCACCTCTATTAAGTTACAGTCAATCCTGATTTAGTGACCACCTCTATTAAGCTACAGTCAATCCTGATTTAGTGACCACCTCTATTAAGTTAGTCAATCCTGATTTAGTGACCACCTCTATTAAGCTACAGTTAATCCTGATTTAGTGACCACCTCTATTAAGTTCCAGTTAATCCTGATTTAGTGACCACCTCTATTAAGTTACAGTCAATCCTGACTTAGTGACCACCTCTATTAAGTTACAGTTAATCCTGATTTAGTGACCACCTTTATTAAGTTACAGTCAATCCTGCTTTAGTGACCACCTTTATTAAGTTACAGTCAATCCTGATTTAGTGACCACCTCTATTAAGCTACAGTCAATCCTGATTTAGTGACCACCTCTATTAAGTTAGTCAATCCTGATTTAGTGACCACCTCTATTAAGTTACAGTCAATCCTGATTTAGTGACCACCTCTATTAAGTTAGAGTCAATCCTGATTTAGTGACCACCTCTACTAAGTTACAGTCAATCTTGATTTAGTGACCACCTCTATTAAGTACAGTCAAACCTGCTTTATTGACCACCTCTATTAAGTTAGTCAATCCTGATTTAGTGACCACCTCTATTAAGTTACAATCAATCCTGATTTAGTGACCACCTCTATTAAGTTACAGTCAATCCTGATTTAGTGACCACCTCTATTAAGTTACAGTCAATCCTGATTTAGTGACCACTTCTATTAAGTTACAGTCAAACCTGCTTTAGTAACCACCTCTATTAAGTTACAGTTAAACTTGATTTAGTGACCACCTCTATTAAGTTACAGTTAAACCTGCTTTAGTGACCACCTCTATTAAGTTACAATCAATCCTGATTGAGTGACCACCTCTATTAAGTTAGTCAATCCTGATTTAGTGACCACCTCTGTTAAGTTACAGTCAATCCTGATTTAGTGACCTCCTCTCTATTAAGTTGCAGTCAATCCTGATTTAGTGACCACCTCTATTAAGTTACAGTCAATCCTGATTTAGTGACCACCTTTATTAAGTTAGTCAATCCTGATTTAGTGACCACCTCTATTAAGTTACAATTAATCCTGATTTAGTGACCACCTCTATTAAGTTACAGTCAATCCTGATTTAGTGACCACCTCTATTAAGCTACAGTCAATCCTGATTTAGTGACCACCTCTATTAAGTTAGAGTCAATCCTGATTTAGTGACCACCTTTATTAAGTTAGTCAATCCTGATTTAGTGACCACCTCTATTAAGTTACAATTAATCCTGATTTAGTGACCACCTCTATTAAGTTACAGTCAAACCTGCTTTAGTGACCACCTCTATTAAGTTACAGTCAATCCTGAATTAGTGACCACCTCTATTAAGTTACAGTCAATCCTGATTTAGTGACCACCTCTATTAAGTTACAGTCAAACCTGCTTTAGTGACCACCTCTATTAAGTTACAGTCAATCCTGATTTAGTGACCACCTCTATTAAGTTACAGTCAATCCTGATTTAGTGACCACCTCTATTAAGTTACAGTCAATCCTGATTTAGTGACCACCTCTATTAAGTTACAGTCAATCCTGATTTAGTGACCACCTTTATTAAGTTAGTCAATCCTGATTTAGTGACCACCTCTATTAAGTTACAGTCAATCCTGATTTAGTGACCACCTCTATTAAGCTACAGTCAATCCTGATTTAGTGACCACCTCTATTAAGTTACGGTCAATCCTGATTTAGTGACCACCTCTATTAAGTTACAGTTAATCCTGATTTAGTGACCACCTCTATTAAGCTCTAGTCAATCCTGATTTAATGACCACCTCTATTAAGTTACAGTCAATCCTGATTTAGTGACCATCTCTATTAAGCTACAGTCAATCCTGATTTAGTGACCACCTCTATTAAGTTACAGTCAATCTTGATTTAGTGACCACCTCTATTAAGTTACAGTCAATCCTGATTTAGTGATCACCTCTATTAAGTTACAGTTAAACTTGCTTTAGTGACCACCTCTATTAAGTTACAGTTAAACCTGCTTTAGTGACCACCTCTATTAAGCTACAGTTAAACCTGCTTTAGTGACCACCTCTATTAAGTTACAATCAATCCTGATTGAGTGACCACCTCTATTAAGTTAGTCAATCCTGATTTAGTGACCACCTCTATTAAGTTAGTCAATCCTGATTTAGTGACCACCTCTATTAAGCTACAGTTAATCCTGATTTAGTGACCACCTCTATTAAGTTAGTCAATCCTGATTTAGTGACCACCTCTATTAAGTTAGGGTCAATCCTGATTTAGTGACCACCTCTATTAAGTTACAGTCAATCCTGATTTAGTGACCACTTCTGTTAAGCTACAGTCAATCCTGATTTAGTGACCACCTCTGTTAAGTTACAGTCAATCTTGATTTAGTGACCACCTCTATTAAGTTACAGTCAATCCTGATTTAGTGACCACCTCTATTAAGTTACAGTCAATCCTGATTTAGTGACCACCTCTATTAAGTCACAGCCAATCCTGATTTAGTGACCACCTCTATTAAGTTAGTCAATCCTGATTTAGTGACCACCTCTATTAAGTTCCAGTTAATCCTGATTTAGTGACCACCTCTATTAAGTTACAGTCAATCCTGATTTAGTGACCACTTCTATTAAGTTACAGTTAATCCTGATTTAGTGACCACCTCTATTAAGTTACAGTCAATCCTGATTTAGTGACCACCTCCATTAAGTTACAGTTAAACTTGCTTTAGTGACCACCTCTATTAAGTTACAGTTAAACCTGCTTTAGTGACCACCTCTATTAAGCTACAGTTAAACCTGCTTTAGTGACCACCTCTATTAAGTTACAATCAATCCTGATTTAGTGACCACCTATATTAAGTTAGTCAATCCTGATTTAGTGACCACCTCTATTAAGTTACAGTCAATCCTGATTTAGTGACCACCTTTATTAAGTTAGTCAATCCTGATTTAGTGACCACCTCTATTAAGTTACAATTAATCCTGATTTAGTGACCACCTCTATTAAGTTACAGTCAAACCTGCTTTAGTGACCACCTCTATTAAGTTACAGTCAATCCTGAATTAGTGACCACCTCTATTAAGTTACAGTCAATCCTGATTTAGTGACCACCTCTATTAAGTTACAGTCAAACCTGCTTTAGTGACCACCTCTATTAAGTTACAGTCAATCCTGATTTAGTGACCACCTCTATTAAGTTACAGTCAATCCTGATTTAGTGACCACCTCTATTAAGCTACAGTCATTCCTGATTTAGTGACCACCTCTATTAAGTTACAGTCAATCCTGATTTAGTGACCACCTTTATTAAGTTAGTCAATCCTGATTTAGTGACCACCTCTATTAAGTTACAGTCAATCCTGATTTAGTGACCACCTCTATTAAGTTACAGTCAATCCTGATTTAGTGACCATCTCTATTAAGCTACAGTCAATCCTGATTTAGTGACCACCTCTATTAAGTTACAGTCAATCTTGATTTAGTGACCACCTCTATTAAGTTACAGTCAATCCTGATTTAGTGACCACCTCTATTAAGTTACAGTTAAACTTGCTTTAGTGACCACCTCTATTAAGTTACAGTTAAACCTGCTTTAGTGACCACCTCTATTAAGCTACAGTTAAACCTGCTTTAGTGACCACCTCTATTAAGTTACAATCAATCCTGATTGAGTGACCACCTCTATTAAGTTAGTCAATCCTGATTTAGTGACCACCTCTATTAAGTTACAGTCAATCCTGATTTAGTGACCACCTCTATTAAGCTACAGTTAATCCTGATTTAGTGACCACCTCTATTAAGTTCCAGTTAATCCTGATTTAGTGACCACCTCTATTAAGTTACAGTCAATCCTGATTTAGTGACCACCTCTATTAAGTTACAGTTAATCCTGATTTAGTGACCACCTCTATTAAGTTACAGTCAATCCTGCTTTAGTGACCACCTCTATTAAGTTACAGTCAATCCTGATTTAGTGACCACCTCTATTAAGCTACAGTCAATCCTGATTTAGTGACCACCTCTATTAAGTTAGTCAATCCTGATTTAGTGACCACCTCTATTAAGCTACAGTTAATCCTGATTTAGTGACCACCTCTATTAAGTTAGTCAATCCTGATTTAGTGACCACCTCTATTAAGTTAGGGTCAATCCTGATTTAGTGACCACCTCTATTAAGTTACAGTCAATCCTGATTTAGTGACCACTTCTGTTAAGTTACAGTCAATCTTGATTTAGTGACCACCTCTATTAAGTTACAGTCAATCCTGATTTAGTGACCACCTCTATTAAGTTACAGTCAATCCTGCTTTAGTGACCACCTCTATTAAGTTACAGTCAATCCTGATTTAGTGACCACCTCTATTAAGCTACAGTCAATCCTGATTTAGTGACCACCTCTATTAAGTTAGTCATTCCTGATTTAGTGACCACCTCTATTAAGTTACAGTCAATCCTGATTTAGTGACCACCTCTATTAAGTTAGAGTCAATCCTGATTTAGTGACCACCTCTACTAAGTTACAGTCAATCTTGATTTAGTGACCACCTCTATTAAGTACAGTCAAACCTGCTTTATTGACCACCTCTATTAAGTTAGTCAATCCTGATTTAGTGACCACCTCTATTAAGTTACAATAAATCCTGATTTAGTGACCACCTCTATTAAGTTACAGTCAATCCTGATTTAGTGACCACCTCTATTAAGTTACAGTCAATCCTGATTTAGTGACCACTTCTATTAAGTTACAGTCAAACCTGCTTTAGTAACCACCTCTATTAAGTTACAGTTAAACTTGATTTAGTGACCACCTCTATTAAGTTACATTTAAACCTGCTTTAGTGACCACCTCTATTAAGCTACAGTTAAACCTGCTTTAGTGACCACCTCTATTAAGTTACAATCAATCCTGATTGAGTGACCACCTCTATTAAGTTAGTCAATCCTGATTTAGTGACCACCTCTATTAAGTTACAATCAATCCTGATTTAGTGACCTCCTCTCTATTAAGTTGCAGTCAATCCTGATTTAGTGACCACCTCTATTAAGTTACAGTCAATCCTGATTTAGTGACCACCTTTATTAAGTTAGTCAATCCTGATTTAGTGACCACCTCTATTAAGTTACAATTAATCCTGATTTAGTGACCACCTCTATTAGGTTACAGTCAAACCTGCTTTAGTGACCACCTCTATTAAGTTACAGTCAATCCTGAATTAGTGACCACCTCTATTAAGTTACAGTCAATCCTGATTTAGTGACCACCTCTATTAAGTTACAGTCAAACCTGCTTTAGTGACCACCTCTATTAAGTTACAGTCAATCCTGATTTAGTGACCACCTCTATTAAGTTACAGTCAATCCTGATTTAGTGACCACCTCTATTAAGTTACAGTCAATCCTGATTTAGTGACCACCTCCATTAAGTTACAGTCAATCCTGATTTAGTGACCACCTTTATTAAGTTAGTCAATCCTGATTTAGTGACCACCTCTATTAAGTTACAGTCAATCCTGATTTAGTGACCACCTCTATTAAGCTACAGTCAATCCTGATTTAGTGACCACCTCTATTAAGTTACAGTCAATCCTGATTTAGTGACCACCTCTATTAAGTTACAGTTAATCCTGATTTAGTGACCACCTCTATTAAGCTCCAGTCAATCCTGATTTAGTGACCACCTCTATTAAGTTACAGTCAATCCTGATTTAGTGACCATCTCTATTAAGCTACAGTCAATCCTGATTTAGTGACCACCTCTATTAAGTTACAGTCAATCTTGATTTAGTGACCACCTCTATTAAGTTACAGTCAATCCTGATTTAGTGACCACCTCTATTAAGTTACAGTTAAACTTGCTTTAGTGACCACCTCTATTAAGTTACAGTTAAACCTGCTTTAGTGACCACCTCTATTAAGCTACAGTTAAACCTGCTTTAGTGACCACCTCTATTAAGTTACAATCAATCCTGATTGAGTGACCACCTCTATTAAGTTAGTCAATCCTGATTTAGTGACCACCTCTATTAAGTTACAGTCAATCCTGATTTAGTGACCACCTCTATTAAGCTACAGTTAATCCTGATTTAGTGACCACCTCTATTAAGTTAGTCAATCCTGATTTAGTGACCACCTCTATTAAGTTAGGGTCAATCCTGATTTAGTGACCACCTCTATTAAGTTACAGTCAATCCTGATTTAGTGACCACTTCTGTTAAGCTACAGTCAATCCTGATTTAGTGACCACCTCTGTTAAGTTACAGTCAATCTTGATTTAGTGACCACCTCTATTAAGTTACAGTCAATCCTGATTTAGTGACCACCTCTATTAAGTTACAGTCAATCCTGTTTTAGTGACCACCTCTATTAAGTCACAGCCAATCCTGATTTAGTGACCACCTCTATTAAGTTAGTCAATCCTGATTTAGTGACCACCTCTATTAAGTTCCAGTTAATCCTGATTTAGTGACCACCTCTATTAAGTTACAGTCAATCCTGATTTAGTGACCACTTCTATTAAGTTACAGTTAATCCTGATTTAGTGACCACCTCTATTAAGTTACAGTCAATCCTGATTAAGTGACCACCTCCATTAAGTTACAGTTAAACTTGCTTTAGTGACCACCTCTATTAAGTTACAGTTAAACCTGCTTTAGTGACCACCTCTATTAAGCTACAGTTAAACCTGCTTTAGTGACCACCTCTATTAAGTTACAATCAATCCTGATTTAGTGACCACCTATATTAAGTTAGTCAATCCTGATTTAGTGACCACCTCTATTAAGTTCCAGTTAATCCTGATTTAGTGACCACCTCTATTAAGTTACAGTCAATCCTGCTTTAGTGACCACCTCTATTAAGCTACAGTCAATCCTGATTTAGTGACCACCTCTATTAAGTTACAGTCAATCCTGATTTAGTGACCACCTCTATTAAGTTAGTCAATCCTGATTTAGTGACCACCTCTATTAAGTTACAGTCAATCCTGATTTAGTGACCACCTCTACTAAGTTACAGTCAATCTTGATTTAGTGACCACCTCTATTAAGTACAGTCAAACCTGCTTTATTGACCACCTCTATTAAGTTAGTCAATCCTGATTTAGTGACCACCTCTATTAAGTTACAATCAACCCTGATTTAGTGACCACCTCTATTAAGTTACAGTCAATCCTGATTTAGTGACCACCTCTATTAAGTTACAGTCAATCCTGATTTAGTGACCGCTTCTATTAAGTTACAGTCAAACCTGCTTTAGTAACCACCTCTATTAAGTTACAGTTAAACTTGCTTTAGTGATCACCTCTATTAAGTTACAGTTAAACCTGCTTTAGTGACCATCTCTATTAAGCTACAGTTAAACCTGCTTTAGTGACCACCTCTATTAAGCTACAATCAATCCTGATTGAGTGACCACCTCTATTAAGTTAGTCAATCCTGATTTAGTAACCACCTCTATTAAGTTACAGTCAATCCTGCTTTAGTGACCTCCTCTCTATTAAGTTACAGTCAATCCTGATTTAGTGACCACCTCTATTAAGTTACAGTCAATCCTGATTTAGTGACCACCTTTATTAAGTTAGTCAATCTTGATTTAGTGACCACCTCTATTAAGTTACAATTAATCCTGATTTAGTGACCACCTCTATTAAGTTACAGTCAATCCTGATTTAGTGACCACCTCTATTAAGCTACAGTCAATCCTGATTTAGTGACCACCTCTATTAAGTTACAGTCAATCCTGATTTAGTGACCACCTTTATTAAGTTAGTCAATCCTGATTTAGTGACCACCTCTATTAAGTTACAATTAATCCTGATTTAGTGACCACCTCTATTAAGTTACAGTCAAACCTGCTTTAGTGACCACCTCTATTAAGTTACAGTCAATCCTGAATTAGTGACCACCTCTATTAAATTACAGTCAATCCTGATTTAGTGACCACCTCTATTAAGTTACAGTCAATCCTGCTTTAGTGACCACCTCTATTAAGTTACAGTCAATCCTGATTTAGTGACCACCTCTATTAAGTTACAGTCAATCCTGATTTAGTGACCACCTCTATTAAGTTAGTCAATCCTGATTTAGTGACCACCTCTATTAAGTTCCAGTTAATCCTGATTTAGTGACCACCTCTATTAAGTTACAGTCAATCCTGCTTTAGTGACCACCTCTATTAAGTTACAGTCAATCCTGATTTAGTGACCACCTCTATTAAGTTACAGTCAATCCTGATTTAGTGACCACCTCTATTAAGTTAGTCAATCCTGATTTAGTGACCACCTCTATTAAGTTACAGTCAATCCTGATTTAGTGACCACCTCTACTAAGTTACAGTCAAACTTGATTTAGTGACCACCTCTATTAAGTACAGTCAAACCTGCTTTATTGACCACCTCTATTAAGTTAGTCAATCCTGATTTAGTGACCACCTCTATTAAGTTACAATCAACCCTGATTTAGTGACCACCTCTATTAAGTTACAGTCAATCCTGATTTAGTGACCACCTCTATTAAGTTACAGTCAATCCTGATTTAGTGACCGCTTCTATTAAGCTACAGTCAAACCTGCTTTAGTAACCACCTCTATTAAGTTACAGTTAAACTTGCTTTAGTGATCACCTCTATTAAGTTACAGTTAAACCTGCTTTAGTGACCATCTCTATTAAGCTACAGTTAAACCTGCTTTAGTGACCACCTCTATTAAGTTACAATCAATCCTGATTGAGTGACCACCTCTATTAAGTTAGTCAATCCTGATTTAGTAACCACCTCTATTAAGTTACAGTCAATCCTGCTTTAGTGACCTCCTCTCTATTAAGTTACAGTCAATCCTGATTTAGTGACCACCTCTATTAAGTTACAGTCAATCCTGATTTAGTGACCACCTTTATTAAGTTAGTCAATCTTGATTTAGTGACCACCTCTATTAAGTTACAATTAATCCTGATTTAGTGACCACCTCTATTAAGTTACAGTCAATCCTGATTTAGTGACCACCTCTATTAAGCTACAGTCAATCCTGATTTAGTGACCACCTCTATTAAGTTAAAGTCAATCCTGATTTAGTGACCACCTTTATTAACTTAGTCAATCCTGATTTAGTGACCACCTCTATTAAGTTACAATTAATCCTGATTTAGTGACCACCTCTATTAAGTTACAGTCAAACCTGCTTTAGTGACCACCTCTATTAAGTTACAGTCAATCCTGAATTAGTGACCACCTCTATTAAATTACAGTCAATCCTGATTTAGTGACCACCTCTATTAAGTTAGTCAATCCTGATTTAGTGACCACCTCTATTAAGTTACAGTCAATCCTGATTTAGTGACCACCTCTACTAAGTTACAGTCAATCTTGATTTAGTGACCACCTCTATTAAGTACAGTCAAACCTGCTTTATTGACCACCTCTATTAAGTTAGTCAATCCTGATTTAGTGACCACCTCTATTAAGTTACAATCAACCCTGATTTAGTGACCACCTCTATTAAGTTACAGTCAATCCTGATTTAGTGACCACCTCTATTAAGTTACAGTCAATCCTGATTTAGTGACCGCTTCTATTAAGCTACAGTTAAACCTGCTTTAGTGACCACCTCTATTAAGTTACAATCAATCCTGATTGAGTGACCACCTCTATTAAGTTAGTCAATCCTGATTTAGTAACCACCTCTATTAAGTTACAGTCAATCCTGCTTTAGTGACCTCCTCTCTATTAAGTTACAGTCAATCCTGATTTAGTGACCACCTCTATTAAGTTACAGTCAATCCTGATTTAGTGACCACCTTTATTAAGTTAGTCAATCTTGATTTAGTGACCACCTCTATTAAGTTACAATTAATCCTGATTTAGTGACCACCTCTATTAAGTTACAGTCAATCCTGATTTAGTGACCACCTCTACTAAGTTACAGTCAATCTTGATTTAGTGACCACCTCTATTAAGTACAGTCAAACCTGCTTTATTGACCACCTCTATTAAGTTAGTCAATCCTGATTTAGTGACCACCTCTATTAAGTTACAATCAACCCTGATTTAGTGACCACCTCTATTAAGTTACAGTCAATCCTGATTTAGTGACCACCTCTATTAAGTTACAGTCAATCCTGATTTAGTGACCGCTTCTATTAAGTTACAGTCAAACCTGCTTTAGTAACCACCTCTATTAAGTTACAGTTAAACTTGCTTTAGTGACCACCTCTATTAAGTTACAGTTAAACCTGCTTTAGTGACCATCTCTATTAAGCTACAGTTAAACCTGCTTTAGTGACCACCTCTATTAAGTTACAATCAATCCTGATTGAGTGACCACCTCTATTAAGTTAGTCAATCCTGATTTAGTAACCACCTCTATTAAGTTACAGTCAATCCTGCTTTAGTGACCTCCTCTCTATTAAGTTACAGTCAATCCTGATTTAGTGACCACCTCTATTAAGTTACAGTCAATCCTGATTTAGTGACCACCTTTATTAAGTTAGTCAATCTTGATTTAGTGACCACCTCTATTAAGTTACAATTAATCCTGATTTAGTGACCACCTCTATTAAGTTACAGTCAATCCTGATTTAGTGACCACCTCTATTAAGCTACAGTCAATCCTGATTTAGTGACCACCTCTATTAAGTTACAGTCAATCCTGATTTAGTGACCACCTTTATTAAGTTAGTCAATCCTGATTTAGTGACCACCTCTATTAAGTTACAATTAATCCTGATTTAGTGACCACCTCTATTAAGTTACAGTCAAACCTGCTTTAGTGACCACCTCTATTAAGTTACAGTCAATCCTGAATTAGTGACCACCTCTATTAAATTACAGTCAATCCTGATTTAGTGACCACCTCTATTAAGCTACAGTCAAACCTGCTTTAGTGACCACCACTATTAAGTTACAGTCAATCCTGATTTAGTGACCACCTCTATTAAGTTACAGTCAATCCTGATTTAGTGACCACCTCTATTAAGTTACAGTCAATCCTGATTTAGTGACCACCTCTATTAAGTTACAGTCAATCCTGATTTAGTGACCACCTTTATTAAGTTAGTCAATCCTGATTTAGTGACCACCTCTATTAAGTTACAGTCAATCCTGATTTAGTGACCACCTCTATTAAGCTACAGTCAATCCTGATTTAGTGACCACCTCTATTAAGTTACGGTCAATCCTGATTTAGTGACCACCTCTATTAAGTTACAGTCAAACCTGATTTAGTGACCACCTCTATTAAGTTACAGTCAATCCTGATTTAGTGACCACCTCTATTAAGTTACAGTCAATCCTGATTTAGTGACCACCTCTATTAAGTTACAGTCAATCCTTATTTAGTGACCACCTCTATTAAGTTACAGTCAATCCTGATTTAGTGACCACCTTTATTAAGTTAGTCAATCCTGATTTAGTGACCACCTCTATTAAGTTACAGTCAATCCTGATTTAGTGACCACCTCTATTAAGCTACAGTCAATCCTGATTTAGTGACCACCTCTATTAAGTTACGGTCAATCCTGATTTAGTGACCACCTCTATTAAGTTACAGTTAATCCTGATTTAGTGACCACCTCTATTAAGTTACAGTCAATCTTGATTTAGTGACCACCTCTATTAAGTTACAGTCAATCTTGATTTAGTGACCACCTCTATTAAGTTACAGTCAATCCTGATTTAGTGACCACCTCTATTAAGTTACAGTTAAACTTGCTTTAGTGACCACCTCTATTAAGTTACAGTTAAACCTGCTTTAGTGACCACCTCTATTAAGCTACAGTTAAACCTGCTTTAGTGACCACCTCTATTAAGTTACAATCAATCCTGATTGAGTGACCACCTCTATTAAGTTAGTCAATCCTGATTTAGTGACCACCTCTATTAAGTTACAGTCAATCCTGATTTAGTGACCACCTCTATTAAGCTACAGTTAATCCTGATTTAGTGACCACCTCTTTTACGTTAGTCAATCCTGATTTAGTGACCACCTCTATTAAGTTAGGGTCAATCCTGATTTAGTGACCACTTCTGTTAAGTTACAGTCAATCCTGATTTAGTGACCACCTCTGTTAAGTTACAGTCAATCTTGATTTAGTGACCACCTCTATTAAGTTACAGTCAATCCTGATTTAGTGACCACCTCTATTAAGTTACAGTCAATCCTGATTTAGTGACCACCTCTATTAAGTCACAGCCAATCCTGATTTAGTGACCACCTCTATTAAGTTAGTCAATCCTGATTTAGTGACCACCTCTATTAAGTTCCAGTTAATCCTGATTTAGTGACCACCTCTATTAAGTTACAGTCAATCCTGATTTAGTGACCACCTCTATTAAGTTACAGTTAATCCTGATTTAGTGACCACCTCTATTAAGTTACAGTCAATCCTGCTTTAGTGACCACCTCTATTAAGTTACAGTCAATCCTGATTTAGTGACCACCTCTATTAAGTTACAGTCAATCCTGATTTAGTGACCACCTCTATTAAGTTAGTCAATCCTGATTTAGTGACCACCTCTATTAAGTTACAGTCAATCCTGATTTAGTGACCACCTCTATTAAGTTACAGTCAATCCTGATTTAGTGACCACCTCTACTAAGTTACAGTCAATCTTGATTTAGTGACCACCTCTATTAAGTACAGTCAAACCTGCTTTATTGACCACCTCTATTAAGTTAGTCAATCCTGATTTAGTGACCACCTCTATTAAGTTACAATCAATCCTGATTTAGTGACCACCTCTATTAAGTTACAGTCAATCCTGATTTAGTGACCACTTCTATTAAGTTACAGTCAAACCTGCTTTAGTAACCACCTCTATTAAGTTACAGTTAAACTTGCTTTAGTGACCACCTCTATTAAGTTACAGTTAAACCTGCTTTAGTGACCACCTCTATTAAGCTACAGTTAAACCTGCTTTAGTGACCACCTCTATTAAGTTACAATCAATCCTGATTGAGTGACCACCTCTATTAAGTTAGTCAATCCTGATTTAGTGACCACCTCTATTAAGTTACAGTCAATCCTGATTTAGTGACCTCCTCTCTATTAAGTTGCAGTCAATCCTGATTTAGTGACCACCTCTATTAAGTTACAGTCAATCCTGATTTAGTGACCACCTTTATTAAGTTAGTCAATCCTGATTTAGTGAACACCTCTATTAAGTTACAATTAATCCTGATTTAGTGACCACCTCTATTAAGTTACAGTCAATCCTGATTTAGTGACCACCTCTATTAAGCTACAGGCAATCCTGATTTAGTGACCACCTCTATTAAGTTACAGTCAATCCTGATTTAGTGACCACCTTTATTAAGTTAGTCAATCCTGATTTAGTGACCACCTCTATTAAGTTACAATTAATCCTGATTTAGTGACCACCTCTATTAAGTTACAGTCAAACCTGCTTTAGTGACCACCTCTATTAAGTTACAGTCAATCCTGAATTAGTGACCACCTCTATTAAGTTACAGTCAATCCTGATTTAGTGACCACCTCTATTAAGTTACAGTCAAACCTGCTTTAGTGACCACCTCTATTAAGTTACAATCAATCCTGTTTAGTGACCACCTCTATTAAGTTACAGTCAATCCTGATTTAGTGACCACCTCTATTAAGTTACAGTCAATCCTGATTTAGTGACCACCTTTAATAAGTTACAGTCAATCCTGATTTAGTGACCACCTCTATTAAGCTACAGTCAATCCTGATTTAGTGACCACCTCTATTAAGTTACAGTCAATCCTGATTTAGTGACCACCTCTATTAAGTTACAGTTAATCCTGATTTAGTGACCACCTCTATTAAGCTCCAGTCAATCCTGATTTAGTGACCACCTCTATTAAGTTACAGTCAATCCTGATTTAGTGACCATCTCTATTAAGCTACAGTCAATCCTGATTTAGTGACCACCTCTATTAAGTTACAGTCAATCTTGATTTAGTGACCACCTCTATTAAGTTACAGTCAATCCTGATTTAGTGACCACCTCTATTAAGTTACAGTTAAACTTGCTTTAGTGACCACCTCTATTAAGTTACAGTTAAACCTGCTTTAGTGACCACCTCTATTAAGCTACAGTTAAACCTGCTTTAGTGACCACCTCTATTAAGTTACAATCAATCCTGATTGAGTGACCACCTCTATTAAGTTAGTCAATCCTGATTTAGTGACCACCTCTATTAAGTTACAGTCAATCCTGATTTAGTGACCTCCTCTCTATTAAGTTACAGTCAATCCTGATTTAGTGACCACCTCTATTAAGTTACAGTCAATCCTGATTTAGTGACCACCTTTATTAAGTTAGTCAATCCTGATTTAGTGACCACCTCTATTAAGTTACAATTAATCCTGATTTAGTGACCACCTCTATTAAGTTACAGTCAATCCTGATTTAGTGACCACCTCTATTAAGCTACAGTCAATCCTGATTTAGTGACCACCTCTATTAAGTTACAGTCAATCCTGATTTAGTGACCACCTTTATTAAGTTAGTCAATCCTGATTTAGTGACCACCTCTATTAAGTTACAATTAATGCTGATTTAGTGACCACCTCTATTAAGTTACAGTCAAACCTGCTTTAGTGACCACCTCTATTAAGTTACAGTCAATCCTGCTTTAGTGACCACCTCTATTAAGTTACAGTCAATCCTGATTTAGTGACCACCTCTATTAAGTTACAGTCAATCCTGATTTAGTGACCACCTCTATTAAGTTACAGTAAATCCTGATTTAGTGACCACCTCTATTAAGTTACAGTTAATCCTGATTTAGTGACCACCTCTATTAAGCTCCAGTCAATCCTGATTTAGTGACCACCTCTATTAAGTTACAGTCAATCCTGATTTAGTGACCATCTCTATTAAGTTACAGTCAATCCTGATTTAGTGACCACCTCTATTAAGTTACAGTCAATCTTGATTTAGTGACCACCTCTATTAAGTTACAGTCAATCCTGATTTAGTGACCATCTCTATTAAGCTACAGTCAATCCTGATTTAGTGACCACCTCTATTAAGCTACAGTTGATCCTGATTTAGTGACCACCTCTATTAAGTTACAGTCAATCCTGATTTAGTGACCACCTCTATTAAGTTACAGTCAATCCTGATTTAGTGACCACCTCTATTAAGCTACAGTCAATCCTGCTTTAGTGACCACCTCTATTAAGTTACAGTCAATCCTGATTTAGTGACCACCTCTATTAAGCTACAGTTAATCCTGATTTAGTGACCACCTCTATTAAGTTACAGTCAATCCTGATTTAGTGACCACCTCTATTAAGTTACAGTCAATCCTGATTTAGTGACCACCTCTATTAAGCTACAGTCAATCCTGCTTTAGTGACCACCTCTATTAAGCTACAGTCAATCCTGATTTAGTGACCACCTCTATTAAGTTACAGTCAATCCTGATTTAGTGACCATCTCTATTAAGCTACAGTCAATCCTGATTTAGTGACCACCTCTATTAAGCTACAGTTGATCCTGATTTAGTGACCACCTCTATTAAGTTACAGTCAATCCTGATTTAGTGACCACCTCTATTAAGTTACAGTCAATCCTGATTTAGTGACCACCTCTATTAAGCTACAGTCAATCCTGCTTTAGTGACCACCTCTATTAAGTTACAGTCAATCCTGATTTAGTGACCACCTCTATTAAGCTACAGTTAATCCTGATTTAGTGACCACCTCTATTAAGTTACAGTCAATCCTGATTTAGTGACCACCTCTATTAAGTTACAGTCAATCCTGATTTAGTGACCACCTCTATTAAGCTACAGTCAATCCTGCTTTAGTGACCACCTCTATTAAGTTACAGTCAATCCTGATTTAGTGACCACCTCTATTAAGCTACAGTTAATCCTGATTTAGTGACCACCTCTATTAAGTTACAGTCAATCCTGATTTAGTGACCACCTCTATTAAGTTAGTCAATCCTGATTTAGTGACCACCTCTATTAAGTTACAGTCAATCCTGCTTTAGTGACCACCTCTATTAAGTTACAGTCAATCCTGATTTAGTGACCACCTCTATTAAGTTAGTCAATCCTTATTTAGTGACCACCTCTATTAAGTTACAGTCAAACCTACTTTAGTGACCACCTCTATTAAGTTACAGTCAATCCTGATTTAGTGACCACCTCTATTAAGTTACAGTCAATCCTGATTTAGTGACCACCTCTATTAAGTTACAGTCAATCCCGATTTAGTGACCACCTCTATTAAGCAATAATCTGTTTCAATTTCAATTTCCCTTAACAAAGCACTTCATATTAATCAAATCTGTATTAAGTGACCACCTGTCTTATGTGACCGTATTTCAGTATTCCATGGATGGTCATATTAGACAGGTTTGACATTATTTTATGTTATACCTGATGATTATAATTGTTCGGATCTGTCCATGGTACTACAGGTATTGGTCGAACATCTGCTCCTAACAGTTTTAACATTTCTATCTTTTCCTTGAAACAAAACAAAAATAGCTTTAATAATTAATAATTAATATAAACATATTATTTTGTAATAGTCACAATACATATCACATAAAGTTGTTGACTTTTTCAATGAAGTATAGAATAACATCAGGTATGAAGGTGGAGACAGACATTATTGTTTATATCACAGTGAGGCCAGTAATAGAAGCTGTGATAATGTATGACAAGACCTTCAAAACTGACTTTATCTTTTTTATTGATAACATCATAATATATTTGACGTAATACTGAGCGATAATTTTCAGTATCAGAGTGTTCTTTAATTGATACTGAAAATATTATTTCCTCTATGGTGTGTTTGGTTGATTGGTTGATTGGTTGATTGATGTTTAACACCAACTTTAGCAGTATTTCAGCTATATCCTGGCATGAACAAATTATTATTCCCTCTATGTGATGAAATTAAAGGAAAATGTATAAATTACTGGGAAAGACAATTATTCTATTAAACAAAAAAATAAGCAATTAAAATTTGTGATGTTTGGACATTGATTGATAAGTTGTTGACAAATACCACACAATTCTTATAATTATATGTCTGCATATTTACTTTAAAACTCCAATGAAAGGGAGATAACTCTAAATAAACAATACTGTATCTTTTTTAATGCAATGTCTTTCAAATATGGAAGACCTTTGTTTACCTATAATCGACACAAATTCACTCAAGTTTTATGATTTACTTTATAGTGAGAAGCTCTGAGTTCTTTTAACATAAGATTAATGTTCTAAAATCCTATTATGACTAGTAAATTAATGTCATGCTTTTCATGGCGATGTGTATTCAACAACATTATGTAATAAAGTTTGTCAGTGACTTGCAACAGGTCAGTGGTTTTCTCTGGATCCTCCGGTTTTCTCCATCAATAAAACTGACTGCCACAATATATCTGAAATATTGTTGAAAGTGGCGTTAAACACCATAAACCAAACCTCATGCTTTTCATAATACATAGAGATTGTAAACATTTATTGACATAATACATGATGTATTATGATTTTTATTTATCATATCAATATTACAATTATGAACAATATATCTCTGATGGCAAAGTAATCTCAACGGTTTACAAATATTTACAAAGAACAAACTATTAGATAAGTGTCAATAACACAACAAGTTAACCCATACTTATTTCTCATATGGAATTTATGAATATATATATTTTTGTCATCACACACAGTCTTTGTGCTAACCCACTTACCCACACCTGGGACAAGTAAAACTGGATTCGGACAAGTGAAAATTATAAAAGAATTTGTTTGAATAAATAGAATGTTTTTCTAAATTGGGCTTTCGGGCAAGAAGGTGAACAAAATTAAGGTAAAGACTGCACACATATTTATTTAATTACTTGCTCAGCCTCATTCTCACAGTCTAATATGAAAAATAAACCATAGCACTATGCCCTTTAATGTACAGGGAGTAATTTACATAATTAATATACCCTTGATAGATAGTTTAGTCTGGGAAAACACACATTAGTATTCCTCTGTGTGCACACAACATATTTTTATCTCATTTCACAACAAAAGTTTTGAAATAAACATTAGTATACCTGAGATTGATTGTTTGGCATGTAAATAACACATTTGTATCCCAGAGCTAGACACATGTGAGCTAAACCTATCCCTGTGTTACCAGCTGTGCCTTCTACTACTGTACCACCTGGCTTTAACTGCCCTATAAATAATGAAATGATTACAGTATATTTATATTAAAGAATTCCAACCCTGCCAAAAAATTAAACAAATATCAAAGAAGAATAAATATATTTAAGGAATATTTAAAAATTTTGAACAGGTTATACAATATAACCTGGTTTGGGGCAGTTTACGCTTAATAAACCATTTCACGATTTATGAAAAGCACAAACTGTTCCAAACCAGTTATATCATATAACCTGTTCAAAAATTGAAAATATTCCTTCAATATATTTGTTCTCCTTTGATATTTGTTCAAAAATTTCAAATATTCCTTATAACTTAATTTTTACAACAAAATTTAATGATTCCTTGATTTGAATTATGATTATTTCATGTGACTATTTGAATTTGTCGTTAGTGAATGAATATGTTGGTGACGTCACAATACCAACCTAGGTTATCAAGTATAACCAATTTTTCTCCAGGCAGATCAGCCAATCAGATTGCAGTATTCACATCAAATTAAATTATTAACCATTAAACACACATATATATATTTAACAGAAAATTGAAAACAGTACAATCTTCAAAGACAGCAATGGATGGATTTTATCTGAGTTCTGGATGGAGCTTACCTGAGTTCTGGATGAATTTTACCTGACATCTGGATGGATTTTACCTGAGTTCTGGATGGAGTTTACCTGAGTTTTTCATTGATTTTACCTTTAGTTCTTCATGGATTTACCTGTGTTCTGGATGGATTTTACCTGAGTTCTTCATGGATTTACCTGTGTTCTGGATGGATTTTTACTTGACTTCTGGTTGGATTTTACCAGAGTTCTGGTTTGATTTTACCGGAGTTCCAGATGGATTCTACTTAAGTACTGGATTAATTTTAACCATGTTTTGGATGAATTTTCTTAATATAAGAAAAGTTTGGGAATACGAAAAGGGTAATCAGAGGCTGTAAATGGAAGAAGGACAGACAATAGAATGGCCAAACGAAAAAGGACAAAAACACAAACAGTGATCTACAAAACACTAAATAGAAAACTAAAGATCGAGCAACAAAAACCCACTAATAAACTGGGATGAACTCAGGTGCTACGGAAGGGTAAGCCGTTCCTGCTCCAATCGTGACATCTGTTGTATTACTGTGTTATATGTTCATATACATCCTTTCGGTTTAAATACAGACAAACATGTCTTAAAGGGCACCTCTATATAACAAATCACTGTCTATAAATGGCAGCCTCAATATTCCCATTAATATTTTAACCTGTATATAAATGGCAACTGCTCATAAAGGACACATTTTCAAGTTCCCTTCAGTACCCTTTATATAAACGTTTACCTGTATTATTTAAATTAGAACCATCAGGTGTTTTTACCTTTTTCTTCTGCATCTTTAATTAGAAAATATGCAGCTCTGTCCTTGACTGAACCTCCACCATTACAGAACTCTGCCTTGGCTAAAATATCACAACCTAAATAATAATATAGAAATCATAAAAATTAGCAAAAGTAAACTTCAAAACATGTTATGACAATGTTTGTTGTTTTTTGTTCGTTTGATGGTGTTTTATGCCACTTTCAACAATATTTCAGTTTTATTGTGGTGGTCAGTTTTATTGGTGGAGGAAACCGGAGGACACAGAGAAAACCACCAACCTGTCGCAAGTTACTAACAAACTTTATCACATAATGTTGTACACCTCGCCCTGGTCGAGATTCGAACTCACTACATCAGTGGTGATAGGCACTGATTGCATAGGTAGTTGTAAATCCAACTACTATATGATCACGACCACGACAGCCCCGTTACGATAATGAGTTATATTGAAAAGGTCATTGGTGAACAAAACATAAATGTTAAAATAAGACAATTAAATTAGTCCTAGAGTGAGTTAAATAACCATTCTAACAGTGTGAATATCTACCTGTTTCTTGGCTAACTTTGTTCAACCTAACCAGCGGAGTCCTGTAATTAACAAAACAATTAAAAATAAGATATAAATAATATTACAGTGGGCATTGATGTCTTTAACAAGATTCATGAAGTTATCAAAACACATCACAACTAAATAAATACATTTTGTAGTTATACAGTAGTTGATCACTCTATTACTTATCATTGTGGAAATAAAATATACTAAAGAATGAAATAGTTCATTTGAAAACTTTTCGGAAAATGTTAGGTTCAAAAGCTTCAATGTTGCAGACATTTTGTCTGACCATGAGAGGTACAAACATGAAATGCAATCCAAAGTTTAAAAGTTTTGAGAAATATAGTTTGTTTATGGTTTATATGTGGTGGAAACTGATGGATTCCAGAGAAAACCACATACCTGCCGCAAGTTACTAACAAATGTTATCACATAAAGTTATGTGAAAAAGTGTCAAAATCATGACTTTAGTGGTGGTAGCATAAAATCAAACCATCACTGCCATGATGGCAACTGTAGATATCATATGATCACTGCCATAACAGCCACCTAATATATCATGTCACAATGACCACAACTACCAAATAAATATCATATCATAATATCATATGACCATTGCCATGACGACCACCTAAGATATCATATAATCACTGCTATGACACCTTTCAATTCCAATTCTATGACAATGATTTATATCATATAATGTACCAACTGACTTGAACACAACTTGATTTGTATGATAATGATTTATATCATATAATGTACCAACTGACTTGAACACAACTTGATTTGAAAGTACAGCATAAAATTGTACATCTTGAATGTTTTGATTATTCTTGCTGTTTCCATTGTAATTACACTGTACAGGACCCAATAGAACTATGTTACTTTTATATTAAACAAAAATGTACATGATGTATTGATTAATTGATTATTGTTTAATGTCCAGCGGGCAGTATTTCAGCTATATTCAAGATGAGTACTAGTTTAATAATATAAAAAAAAAAATTAGAAATGAAAGAAGGGATAATCAATGGCTTTTGACTGCTACTGAAAATGTATGAAGAGTTGGGTAGGGACGAAAAATGTATGAAGAGTTTGGTAGGGACGAAAAAAGTATGAAGAGTTGGGTAGGGATGAAAAATGTATGAAGAGTTGGGTAAGGACGAAAAATGTATGAAGAGTTGGGTAGGGACGAAAAAAGTATGAAGAGTTGGGTAGGGATGAAATATGTATGAAGAGTTGGGTAGGGACGAAAAAAGTATGAAGAGTTGGGTAGGGACGAAAAATGTATGAAGAGTTGGGTAGGGACGAAAAAAGTATGAAGAGTTGGGTAGGGACGAAAAATGTATGAAGAGTTGGGTAGGGACGAAAAATGTATGAAGAGTTGGGTAGGGACGAAAAAAGTATGAAGAGTTGGGTAGGGACGAAAAATGTATGAAGAGTTGGGTAGGGACGAAAAAAGTATGAAGAGTTGGGTAGGGATGAAAAATGTATGAAGAGTTGGGTAGGGACGAAAAATGTATGAAGAGTTGGGTAGGGACGAAAAAAGTATGAAGAGTTGGGTAGGGACGAAAAATGTATGAAGAGTTGGGTAGGGACAAAAAAAGTATGAAGAGTTGGGTAGGGATGAAAAAAGTATGAAGAGTTGGGTAGGGACAAAAAAAGTATGAAGAGTTGGGTAGGGATGAAAAATGTATGAAGAGTTGGGTAGGGACGAAAAATGTATGAAGAATTGGGTAGGGACGAAAAAAGTATGAAGAGTTGGGTAGGGACGAAAAATATATGAAGAGTTGGGTAGGGACGAAAAATGTATGAAGAGTTGGGTAGGGACGAAAAATGTATGAAGAGTTGGGTAGGGACGAAAAATGTATGAAGAGTTGGGTAGGGACGAAAAATGTATGAAGAGTTGGGTAGGGATGAAAAATGTATGAAGAGTTGGGTAGGGATGAAAAATGTATGAAGAGTTTGGTAGGGACGAAAAATGTATGAAGAGTTGGGTAGGGATGAAAAATGTATGAAGGGTTGGGTAGGGACGAAAAATGTATGAAGAGTTGGGTAGGGACGAAAAATGTATGAAGAGTTGGGTAGGGACGAAAAATGTATGAAGAGATGGGTAGGGACGAAAAAAGTATGAAGAGTTGGGTAGGGATGATAAATGTATGAAGAGTTGGGTAGGGACGAAAAATGTATGAAGAGTTGGGTAGGGACGAAAAATGTATGAAGAGTTGGGTAGGGATGATAAATGTATGAAGAGTTGGGTAGGGATGATAAATGTATGAAGAGATGGGTAGGGATGAAAAATGTATGAAGAGTTGGGTAGGAATGAAAAATGTATGAAGAGTTTGGTAGGGACGAAAAATGTATGAAGAGTTGGGTAGGGATGAAAAATGTATGAAGAGTTGGGTAGGGATGAAAAATGTATGAAGAGTTGGGTAGGGACGAAAAATGTATGAAGAGTTGGGTAGGGACGAAAAATGTATGAAGAGATGGGTAGGGACGAAAAATGTATGAAGAGATGGGTAGGGACGAAAAAAGTATGAAGAGTTGGGTAGGGAAGATAAATGTATGAAGAGTTGGGTAGGGACGAAAAATGTATGAAGAGATGGGTAGGGACGAAAAAAGTATGAAGAGTTGGGTAGGGATGATAAATGTATGAAGAGTTGGGTAGGGACGAAAAATGTATGAAGAGTTGGGTAGGGATGATAAATGTATGAAGAGTTGGGTAGGGATGAAAAATGTATGAAGAGATGGGTAGGGACGAAAAATGTATGAAGAGATGGGTAGGGACGAAAAATGTATGAAGAGTTGGGTAGGGACGAAAAATGTATGAAGAGTTGGGTAGGGAAGATAAATGTATGAAGAGTTGGGTAGGGACGAAAAATGTATGAAGAGATGGGTAGGGACGAAAAAAGTATGAAGAGTTGGGTAGGGATGATAAATGTATGAAGAGTTGGGTAGGGATGAAAAATGTATGAAGAGATGGGTAGGGATGATAAATGTTTGAAGAGTTGGGTAGGGACGAAAAATGTTTGAAGAGTTGGGTAGGGACGAAAAAAGTATGAAGAGTTGGGTAGGGATGAAAAATGTATGAAGAGTTGGGTAGGGACGAAAAATGTATGAAGAGTTGGGTAGGGATGAAAAATGTATGAAGAGTTGGGTAGGGACGATAAATGTATGAAGAGTTGGGTAGGGACGAAAAATGTATGAAGAGTCGGGTAGAGACGAAAAATGTATGAAGAGTTGGGTAGGGGCGAAAAATGTATGAAGAGTTGGGTAGAGACGAAAAATGTATGAAGAGTTGGATAGGGACGAAAAATGTATGAAGAGTTGGGTAGGAACGAAAAATGTATGAAGAGTTGGGTAGGGACGAAAAAAGTATGAAGAGTTGGGTAGGGACGAAAAATATATGAAGAGTTGGGTAGGGACGAAAAATGTATGAAGAGTTGGGTAGGGACGAAAAATGTATGAAGAGTTGGGTAGGGACGAAAAATGTATGAAGAGTTGGGTAGGGACGAAAAATGTATGAAGAGTTGGGTAGGGATGAAAAATGTATGAAGAGTTGGGTAGGGATGAAAAATGTATGAAGAGTTTGGTAGGGACGAAAAATGTATGAAGAGTTGGGTAGGGATGAAAAATGTATGAAGGGTTGGGTAGGGACGAAAAATGTATGAAGAGTTGGGTAGGGACGAAAAATGTATGAAGAGTTGGGTAGGGACGAAAAATGTATGAAGAGATGGGTAGGGACGAAAAAAGTATGAAGAGTTGGGTAGGGATGATAAATGTATGAAGAGTTGGGTAGGGACGAAAAATGTATGAAGAGTTGGGTAGGGATGATAAATGTATGAAGAGTTGGGTAGGGATGATAAATGTATGAAGAGATGGGTAGGGATGAAAAATGTATGAAGAGTTGGGTAGGAATGAAAAATGTATGAAGAGTTTGGTAGGGACGAAAAATGTATGAAGAGTTGGGTAGGGATGAAAAATGTATGAAGAGTTGGGTAGGGATGAAAAATGTATGAAGAGTTGGGTAGGGACGAAAAATGTATGAAGAGTTGGGTAGGGACGAAAAATGTATGAAGAGATGGGTAGGGACGAAAAATGTATGAAGAGATGGGTAGGGACGAAAAAAGTATGAAGAGTTGGGTAGGGAAGATAAATGTATGAAGAGTTGGGTAGGGACGAAAAATGTATGAAGAGATGGGTAGGGACGAAAAAAGTATGAAGAGTTGGGTAGGGATGATAAATGTATGAAGAGTTGGGTAGGGACGAAAAATGTATGAAGAGTTGGGTAGGGATGATAAATGTATGAAGAGTTGGGTAGGGATGAAAAATGTATGAAGAGATGGGTAGGGACGAAAAATGTATGAAGAGATGGGTAGGGATGAAAAATGTATGAAGAGTTGGGTAGGGACGAAAAATGTATGAAGGGTTGGGTAGGGAAGATAAATGTATGAAGAGTTGGGTAGGGACGAAAAATGTATGAAGAGATGGGTAGGGACGAAAAAAGTATGAAGAGTTGGGTAGGGATGATAAATGTATGAAGAGTTGGGTAGGGATGAAAAATGTATGAAGAGATGGGTAGGGATGATAAATGTTTGAAGAGTTGGGTAGGGACGAAAAATGTTTGAAGAGTTGGGTAGGGACGAAAAAAGTATGAAGAGTTGGGTAGGGATGAAAAATGTATGAAGAGTTGGGTAGGGACGAAAAATGTATGAAGAGTTGGGTAGGGATGAAAAATGTATGAAGAGTTGGGTAGGGACGATAAATGTATGAAGAGTTGGGTAGGGACGAAAAATGTATGAAGAGTCGGGTAGAGACGAAAAATGTATGAAGAGTTGGGTAGGGGCGAAAAATGTATGAAGAGTTGGGTAGAGACGAAAAATGTATGAAGAGTTGGATAGGGACGAAAAATGTATGAAGAGTTGGGTAGGAACGAAAAATGTATGAAGAGTTGGGTAGGGACGAAAAATGTATGAAGAGTTGGGTAGGGACGAAAAATGTATGAAGGGATGGGTAGGGACGAAAAATGTATGAAGAGTTGGGTAGGGACGAAAAATGTATGAAGAGTTGGGTAGGGATGAAAAATGTATGAAGAGTTGGGTAGGGACGAAAAATGTATGAACAGATGGGTAGGGATGAAAAATGTATGAAGAGTTGGGTAGGGACGAAAAATGTATGAAGAGTTGGGTAGGGACGAAAAATGTATGAAGAGTTGGGTAGGGACGAAAAAAGTATGAAGAGATGGGTAGGGACGAAAAATGTATGAAGAGTTGGGTAGGGACGAAAAATGTATGAAGAGTTGGGTAGGGACGAAAAATGTATGAAGAGTTGGGTAGGGACGAAAAATGTATGAAGAGTTGGGTAGGGATGATTAATGTATGAAGAGTTGGGTAGGGACGAAAAATGTATGAAGAGTTGGGTAGGAACGAAAAATGTATGAAGAGTTGGGTAGGGACGAAAAATATATGAAGAGTTGGGTAGGGATGAAAAATGTATGAAGAGATGGGTAGGGATGTAAAAAGAATGAAGAGTTGGGTAGGGATGATAAATGTATGAAGAGTTGGGTAGGGACGAAAAATGTATGAGAGTTGGGTAGGGACGAAAAATGTATGAAGAGTTGGGTAGGGACGAAAAATGTATAAAGAGATGGGTAGGGACGAAAAATGTATGAAGAGTTGGGTAGGGACGAAAAATGTATGAAGAGTTGGGTAGGGATGATAAATGTATGAAGAGTTGGGTAGGGACGAAAAATGTATGAAGAGATGGGTAGGGACGAAAAATGTATGAAGAGTTGGGTAGGGACGAAAAATGTATGAAGAGTTGGGTAGGGATGATAAATGTATGAAGAGTTGGGTAGGGACGAAAAATGTATGAAGAGTTGGGTAGGGATGATAAATGTATGAAGAGTTGGGTAGGGACGAAAAATGTATGAAGAGATGGGTAGGGATGATAAATGTATGAAGAGTTGGGTAGGGACGAAAAATGTATGAAGAGTTGGTTAGGGATGATAAATGTATGAAGAGTTGGGTAGGGATGATAAATGTATGAAGAGTTGGGTAGGGACGAAAAATGTATGAAGAGTTGGGTAGGGATGATAAATGTATGAAGAGTTGGGTAGGGACGAAAAATGTATGAAGAGATGGGTAGGGAGGAAAAATGTATGAAGAGATGGGTAGGGACGAAAAAAGTATTAAGAGTTGGGTAGGGACGAAAAATGTATGAAGAGTTGGGTAGGGATGATAAATGTATGAAGAGATGGGTAGGGACGAAAAATGTATGAAGAGATGGGTAGGGACGAAAAAAGTATGAAGAGTTGGGTAGGGACGAAAAAATGTATGAAGAGATGGGTAGGGACGAAAAAAGTATGAAGAGTTGGGTAGGGATGAAAAATGTATGAAGAGTTGGGTAGGGATGAAAAATGTATGAAGAGTTGGGTAGGGACGAAAAAATGTATGAAGAGATGGGTAGGGACGAAAAAAGTATGAAGAGTTGGGTAGGGACGAAAAATGTATGAAGAGTTGGGTAGGGACGAAAAATGTATGAAGAGTTGGGTAGGGATGAAAAATGTATGAAGAGTTGGGTAGGGACGAAAAAAGTATGAAGAATTGGGTAGGGATGATAAATGTATGAAGAGTTGGGTAGGGACGAAAAATGTATGAAGAGATGGGTAGGGACGAAAAAAGTATGAAGAGTTGGGTAGGGACGAAAAATGTATGAAGAGTTGGGTAGGGATGAAAAATGTATGAAGAGTTGGGTAGGGATGATAAATGTATGAAGAGTTGGGTAGGGACGAAAAATGTATGAAGAGTTGGGTAGGGACGAAAAATGTATGAAGAGATGGGTAGGGACGAAAAATGTATGAAGAGTTGGGTAGGGACGAAAAAAGTATGAAGAGTTGGGTAGGGATGAAAAATTTATGAAGAGTTGGGTAGGGATGAAAAATGTATGAAGAGTTGGGTAGGGACGAAAAATGTATGAAGAGTTGGGTAGGGACGAAAAAAGTATGAAGAGTTGGGTAGGGACGAAAAATGTATGAAGAGTTGGGTAGGGACGAAAAAAGTATGAAGAGTTGGGTAGGGACGAAAAAAGTATGAAGAGTTGGGTAGGGATGAAAAATGTATGAAGAGTTGGGTAGGGACGAAAAATGTATGAAGAGTTGGGTAGGGATGAAAAATATATGAAGAGTTGGGTAGGGACGAAAAATGTATGAAGAGTTGGGTAGGGACGAAAAATGTATGAAGAGTTGGGTAGGGACGAAAAATGTATAAAGAGTTGGGTAGGGACGAAAAATGTATGAAGAGTTGGGTAGGGATGATAAATGTATGAAGAGTTGGGTAGGGATGAAAAATGTATGAAGAGTTTGGTAGGGACGAAAAATGTATGAAGAGTTGGGTAGGGATGAAAAATGTATGAAGAGTTGGGTAGGGATGAAAAATGTATGAAGAGTTGGGTAGGGACGAAAAATGTATGAAGAGTTGGGTAGGGACGAAAAATGTATGAAGAGATGGGTAGGGACGAAAAAAGTATGAAGAGTTGGGTAGGGAAGATAAATGTATGAAGAGTTGGGTAGGGACGAAAAATGTATGAAGAGATGGGTAGGGACGAAAAAAGTATGAAGAGTTGGGTAGGGATGATAAATGTATGAAGAGTTGGGTAGGGACGAAAAATGTATGAAGAGTTGGGTAGGGATGATAAATGTATGAAGAGTTGGGTAGGGACGAAAAATGTATGAAGAGATGGGTAGGGACGAAAAATGTATGAAGAGTTGGGTAGGGACGAAAAATGTATGAAGAGTTGGGTAGGGATGATAAATGTATGAAGAGTTGGGTAGGGACGAAAAATGTATGAAGATATGGGTAGGGACGAAAAAAGTATGAAGAGTTGGGTAGGGATGATAAATGTATGAAGAGTTGGGTAGGGACGATAAATGTATGAAGAGATGGGTAGGGATGATAAATGTTTGAAGAGTTGGGTAGGGACGAAAAATGTTTGAAGAGTTGGGTAGGGACGAAAAAAGTATGAAGAGTTGGGTAGGTATGAAAAATGTATGAAGAGTTGGGTAGGGACGAAAAATGTATGAAGATTTGGGTAGGGACGAAAAATGTATGAAGAGTTGGGTAGGGACGATAAATGTATGAAGAGTTGGGTAGGGACGAAAAATGTATGAAGAGTCGGGTAGGGGCGAAAAATGTATGAAGAGTTGGGTAGGGACGAAAAATGTATGAAGAGTTGGGTAGAGACGAAAAATGTATGAAGAGTTGGGTAGGGATGAAAAATGTATGAAGAGTTGGGTAGGGACGAAAAATGTATGAAGAGTTGGGTAGGGACGAAAAATGTATGAAGAGTTGGGTAGGGACGAAAAATGTATGAAGAGATGGGTAGGGACGAAAAATGTATGAAGAGTTGGGTAGGGACGAAAAATGTATGAAGAGTTGGGTAGTGATGATAAATGTATGAAGAGTTGGGTAGGGACGATAAATGTATGAAGAGTTGGGTAGGGACGAAAAATGTATGAAGAGATGGGTAGGGACGAAAAAAGTATGAAGAGTTGGGTAGGGACGAAAAATGTATGAAGAGTTGGGTAGGGACGAAAAATGTATGAAGAGTTGGGTAGGGACGAAAAATGTATGAAGAGTTGGGTAGGGATGATAAATGTATGAAGAGTTGGGTAGGGACGAAAAATGTATGAAGAGTTGGGTAGGGACGAAAAATGTATGAAGAGTTGGGTAGGGACGAAAAATGTATGAAGAGTTGGGTAGTGATGATAAATGTATGAAGAGTTGGGTAGGGACGAAAAATGTATGAAGAGATGGGTAGGGGCGAAAAAAGTATGAAGAGTTGGGTAGGGATGATAAATGTATGAAGAGTTGGGTAGGGACGAAAAATGTATGAAGAGTTGGGTAGGGACGAAAAATGTATGAAGAGTTGGGTAGGGACGAAAAATGTATGAAGAGTTGGGTAGGGACGAAAAATGTATGAAGAGTTGGGTAGGGACGACAAATGTATGAAGAGTTGGGTAGGGATGATAAATGTATGAAGTGTTGGGTAGGGACGAAAAATGTATGAAGAGATGGGTAGGGACGAAAAATGTATGAAGAGTTGGGTAGGGACGAAAAATGTATGAAGAGTTGGGTAGGGATGATAAATGTATGAAGAGTTGGGTAGGGACGAAAAATGTATGAAGAGTTGGGTAGGGAAGATAAATGTATGAAGAGTTGGGTAGGGACGAAAAATGTATGAAGAGATGGGTAGGGACGATAAATGTATGAAGAGTTGGGTAGGGACGAAAAATGTATGAAGAGTTGGGTAGGGATGATAAATGTATGAAGAGTTGGGTAGGGATGATAAATGTATGAAGAGTTGGGTAGGGACGAAAAATGTATGAAGAGATGGGTAGGGACGAAAAATGTATGAAGAGATGGGTAGGGACGAAAAAATATGAAGAGTTGGGTAGGGACAAAAAATGTATGAAGAGTTGGGTAGGGATGATAAATGTATGAAGAGATGGGTAGGGACGAAAAATGTATGAAGAGATGGGTAGGGACGAAAAAAGTATGAAGAGTTGGGTAGGGACGAAAAAATGTATGAAGAGATGGGTAGGGACGAAAAAAGTATGAAGAGTTGGGTAGGGATGAAAAATGTATGAAGAGTTGGGTAGGGATGAAAAATGTATGAAGAGTTGGGTAGGGACGAAAAAATGTATGAAGAGATGGGTAGGGACGAAAAAAGTATGAAGAGTTGGGTAGGGACGAAAAATGTATGAAGAGTTGGGTAGGGATGAAAAATGTATGAAGAGTTGGGTAGGGATGAAAAATGTATGAAGAGATGGGTAGGGACGAAAAAAGTATGAAGAGTTGGGTAGGGACGAAAAATGTATGAAGAGTTGGGTAGGGACGAAAAATGTATGAAGAGTTGGGTAGGGACGAAAAATGTATGAAGAGTTGGGTAGGGACGAAAAATGTATGAAGAGTTGGGTAGGGACGAAAAATGTATGAAGAGTTGGGTAGTGATGATAAATGTATGAAGAGTTGGGTAGGGACGAAAAATGTATGAAGAGATGGGTAGGGGCGAAAAAAGTATGAAGAGTTGGGTAGGGATGATAAATGTATGAAGAGTTGGGTAGGGACGAAAAATGTATGAAGAGTTGGGTAGGGACGAAAAATGTATGAAGAGTTGGGTAGGGACGAAAAATGTATGAAGAGTTGGGTAGGGACGAAAAATGTATGAAGAGTTGGGTAGGGACGACAAATGTATGAAGAGTTGGGTAGGGATGATAAATGTATGAAGTGTTGGGTAGGGACGAAAAATGTATGAAGAGATGGGTAGGGACGAAAAATGTATGAAGAGTTGGGTAGGGACGAAAAATGTATGAAGAGTTGGGTAGGGATGATAAATGTATGAAGAGTTGGGTAGGGACGAAAAATGTATGAAGAGATGGGTAGGGACGATAAATGTATGAAGAGTTGGGTAGGGACGAAAAATGTATGAAGAGTTGGGTAGGGATGATAAATGTATGAAGAGTTGGGTAGGGATGATAAATGTATGAAGAGTTGGGTAGGGACGAAAAATGTATGAAGAGATGGGTAGGGACGAAAAATGTATGAAGAGATGGGTAGGGACGAAAAAATATGAAGAGTTGGGTAGGGACAAAAAATGTATGAAGAGTTGGGTTGGGATGATAAATGTATGAAGAGATGGGTAGGGACGAAAAATGTATGAAGAGATGGGTAGGGACGAAAAAAGTATGAAGAGTTGGGTAGGGACGAAAAAATGTATGAAGAGATGGGTAGGGACGAAAAAAGTATGAAGAGTTGGGTAGGGATGAAAAATGTATGAAGAGTTGGGTAGGGATGAAAAATGTATGAAGAGTTGGGTAGGGACGAAAAAATGTATGAAGAGATGGGTAGGGACGAAAAAAGTATGAAGAGTTGGGTAGGGACGAAAAATGTATGAAGAGTTGGGTAGGGATGAAAAATGTATGAAGAGTTGGGTAGGGATGAAAAATGTATGAAGAGTTGGGTAGGGACGAAAAAAGTATGAAGAGTTGGGTAGGGATGATAAATGTATGAAGAGTTGGGTAGGGACGAAAAATGTATGAAGAGATGGGTAGGGACGAAAAAAGTATGAAGAGTTGGGTAGGGACGAAAAATGTATGAAGAGTTGGGTAGGGACGAAAAATGTATAAAGAGTTGGGTAGGGATGATAAATGTATGAAGAGTTGGGTAGGGACGAAAAATGTATGAAGAGTTGGGTAGGGACGAAAAATGTATGAAGAGATGGGTAGGGACGAAAAAAGTATGAAGAGTTGGGTAGGGATGATAAATGTATGAAGAGTTGGGTAGGGACGAAAAATGTATGAAGAGATGGGTAGGGACGAAAAATGTATGACGAGTTGGGTAGGGATGAAAAAATTATGAAGAGTTGGGTAGGGACGAAAAATGTATGACGAGTTGGGTAGGGATGATAAATGTATGAAGAGTTGGGTAGGGACGAAAAATGTATGAAGAGATGGGTAGGGACGAAAAATGTATGAAGAGTTGGGTAGGGACGAAAAATGTATGAAGAGTTGGGTAGGGACGAAAAATGTATGAAGAGTTGGGTAGGGACGAAAAATGTATGAAGAGATGGGTAGGGACGAAAAATGTATGAAGAGTTGGGTAGGGACGAAAAATGTATGAAGAGTTGGGTAGTGATGATAAATGTATGAAGAGTTGGGTAGGGACGATAAATGTATGAAGAGTTGGGTAGGGACGAAAAATGTATGAAGAGATTGGTAGGGACGAAAAAAGTATGAAGAGTTGGGTAGGGACGAAAAATGTATGAAGAGTTGGGTAGGGACGAAAAATGTATGAAGAAATGGGTAGGGACGAAAAAAGTATGAAGAGTTGGGTAGGGACGAAAAATGTATGAAGAGTTGGGTAGGGACGAAAAATGTATGAAGAGTTGGGTAGGGACGAAAAATGTATGAAGAGTTGGGTAGGGATGATAAATGTATGAAGAGTTGGGTAGGGACGAAAAATGTATGAAGAGTTGGATAGGGACGAAAAATGTATGAAGAGTTGGGTAGGGACGAAAAATGTATGAAGAGATGGGTAGGGACGAAAAATGTATGAAGAGTTGGGTAGGGACGAAAAATGTATGAAGAGTTGGGTAGGGACGAAAAATGTATGAAGAGTTGGGTAGGGACGAAAAATGTATGAAGAGTTGGGTAGGGACGACAAATGTATGAAGAGTTGGGTAGGGATGATAAATGTATGAAGTGTTGGGTAGGGACGAAAAATGTATGAAGAGATGGGTAGGGACGAAAAATGTATGAAGAGTTGGGTAGGGACGAAAAATGTATGAAGAGTTGGGTAGGGATGATAAATGTATGAAGAGTTGGGTAGGGACGAAAAATGTATGAAGAGTTGGGTAGGGAAGATAAATGTATGAAGAGTTGGGTAGGGACGAAAAATGTATGAAGAGATGGGTAGGGACGATAAATGTATGAAGAGTTGGGTAGGGACGAAAAATGTATGAAGAGTTGGGTAGGGATGATAAATGTATGAAGAGTTGGGTAGGGATGATAAATGTATGAAGAGTTGGGTAGGGACGAAAAATGTATGAAGAGATGGGTAGGGACGAAAAATGTATGAAGAGATGGGTAGGGACGAAAAAATATGAAGAGTTGGGTAGGGACAAAAAATGTATGAAGAGTTGGGTAGGGATGATAAATGTATGAAGAGATGGGTAGGGACGAAAAATGTATGAAGAGATGGGTAGGGACGAAAAATGTATGAAGAGTTGGGTAGGGACGAAAAAATGTATGAAGAGATGGGTAGGGACGAAAAAAGTATGAAGAGTTGGGTAGGGATGAAAAATGTATGAAGAGTTGGGTAGGGATGAAAAATGTATGAAGAGTTGGGTAGGGACGAAAAAATGTATGAAGAGATGGGTAGGGACGAAAAAAGTATGAAGAGTTGGGTAGGGACGAAAAATGTATGAAGAGTTGGGTAGGGATGAAAAATGTATGAAGAGTTGGGTAGGGATGAAAAATGTATGAAGAGATGGGTAGGGACGAAAAAAGTATGAAGAGTTGGGTAGGGACGAAAAATGTATGAAGAGTTGGGTAGGGACGAAAAATGTATGAAGAGTTGGGTAGGGATGATAAATGTATGAAGAGTTGGGTAGGGACGAAAAATGTATGAAGAGTTGGGTAGGGACGAAAAATGTATGAAGAGTTGGGTAGGGACGAAAAATGTATGAAGAGTTGGGTAGTGATGATAAATGTATGAAGAGTTGGGTAGGGACGAAAAATGTATGAAGAGATGGGTAGGGGCGAAAAAAGTATGAAGAGTTGGGTAGGGATGATAAATGTATGAAGAGTTGGGTAGGGACGAAAAATGTATGAAGAGTTGGGTAGGGACGAAAAATGTATGAAGAGTTGGGTAGGGACGAAAAATGTATGAAGAGTTGGGTAGGGACGAAAAATGTATGAAGAGTTGGGTAGGGACGACAAATGTATGAAGAGTTGGGTAGGGATGATAAATGTATGAAGTGTTGGGTAGGGACGAAAAATGTATGAAGAGATGGGTAGGGACGAAAAATGTATGAAGAGTTGGGTAGGGACGAAAAATGTATGAAGAGTTGGGTAGGGATGATAAATGTATGAAGAGTTGGGTAGGGACGAAAAATGTATGAAGAGTTGGGTAGGGAAGATAAATGTATGAAGAGTTGGGTAGGGACGAAAAATGTATGAAGAGATGGGTAGGGACGATAAATGTATGAAGAGTTGGGTAGGGACGAAAAATGTATGAAGAGTTGGGTAGGGATGATAAATGTATGAAGAGTTGGGTAGGGATGATAAATGTATGAAGAGTTGGGTAGGGACGAAAAATGTATGAAGAGATGGGTAGGGACGAAAAATGTATGAAGAGATGGGTAGGGACGAAAAAATATGAAGAGTTGGGTAGGGACAAAAAATGTATGAAGAGTTGGGTAGGGATGATAAATGTATGAAGAGATGGGTAGGGACGAAAAATGTATGAAGAGATGGGTAGGGACGAAAAAAGTATGAAGAGTTGGGTAGGGACGAAAAAATGTATGAAGAGATGGGTAGGGACGAAAAAAGTATGAAGAGTTGGGTAGGGATGAAAAATGTATGAAGAGTTGGGTAGGGATGAAAAATGTATGAAGAGTTGGGTAGGGACGAAAAAATGTATGAAGAGATGGGTAGGGACGAAAAAAGTATGAAGAGTTGGGTAGGGACGAAAAATGTATGAAGAGTTGGGTAGGGATGAAAAATGTATGAAGAGTTGGGTAGGGATGAAAAATGTATGAAGAGTTGGGTAGGGACGAAAAAAGTATGAAGAGTTGGGTAGGGATGATAAATGTATGAAGAGTTGGGTAGGGACGAAAAATGTATGAAGAGATGGGTAGGGACGAAAAAAGTATGAAGAGTTGGGTAGGGACGAAAAATGTATGAAGAGTTGGGTAGGGACGAAAAATGTATAAAGAGTTGGGTAGGGATGATAAATGTATGAAGAGTTGGGTAGGGACGAAAAATGTATGAAGAGTTGGGTAGGGACGAAAAATGTATGAAGAGATGGGTAGGGACGAAAAAAGTATGACGAGTTGGGTAGGGATGAAAAAATTATGAAGAGTTGGGTAGGGACGAAAAATGTATGACGAGTTGGGTAGGGATGATAAATGTATGAAGAGTTGGGTAGGGACGAAAAATGTATGAAGAGATGGGTAGGGACGAAAAATGTATGAAGAGTTGGGTAGGGATGATAAATGTATGAAGAGTTGGGTAGGGACGAAAAATGTATGAAGAGATGGGTAGGGACGAAAAATGTATGAAGAGTTGGGTAGGGACGAAAAATGTATGAAGAGTTGGGTAGGGACGAAAAATGTATGAAGAGTTGGGTAGGGACGAAAAATGTATGAAGAGATGGGTAGGGACGAAAAATGTATGAAGAGTTGGGTAGGGACGAAAAATGTATGAAGAGTTGGGTAGTGATGATAAATGTATGAAGAGTTGGGTAGGGACGATAAATGTATGAAGAGTTGGGTAGGGACGAAAAATGTATGAAGAGATGGGTAGGGACGAAAAAAGTATGAAGAGTTGGGTAGGGACGAAAAATGTATGAAGAGTTGGGTAGGGACGAAAAATGTATGAAGAGATGGGTAGGGACGAAAAAAGTATGAAGAGTTGGGTAGGGACGAAAAATGTATGAAGAGTTGGGTAGGGACGAAAAATGTATGAAGAGTTGGGTAGGGACGAAAAATGTATGAAGAGTTGGGTAGGGATGATAAATGTATGAAGAGTTGGGTAGGGACGAAAAATGTATGAAGAGTTGGATAGGGACGAAAAATGTATGAAGAGTTGGGTAGGGACGAAAAATGTATGAAGAGATGGGTAGGGACGAAAAATGTATGAAGAGTTGGGTAGGGACGAAAAATGTATGAAGAGTTGGGTAGGGACGAAAAATGTATGAAGAGTTGGGTAGGGACGAAAAATGTATGAAGAGTTGGGTAGGTACGAAAAAATGTATGAAGAGATGGGTAGGGACGAAAAATGTATGAAGAGTTGGGTAGGGACGAAAAATGTATGAAGAGTTGGGTAGGGATGAAAAATGTATGAAGAGTTGGGTAGGGATGAAAAATGTATGAAGAGTTGGGTAGGGACGAAAAAAGTATGAAGAGATGGGTAGGGATGATAAATGTATGAAGAGTTGGGTAGGGACGAAAAATGTATGAAGAGATGGGTAGGGACGAAAAAAGTATGAAGAGTTGGGTAGGGACGAAAAATGTATGAAGAGTTGGGTAGGGACGAAAAATGTATGAAGAGTTGGGTAGGGATGATAAATGTATGAAGAGTTGGGTAGGGACGAAAAATGTATGAAGAGTTGGGTAGGGACGAAAAATGTATGAAGAGATGGGTAGGGACGAAAAAAGTATGAAGAGTTGGGTAGGGATGATAAATGTATGAAGAGTTGGGTAGGGACGAAAAATGTATGAAGAGATGGGTAGGGACGAAAAATGTATGACGAGTTGGGTAGGGACGAAAAAAGTATGAAGAGTTGGGTAGGGACGAAAAATGTATGACGAGTTGGGTAGGGACGAAAAATGTATGAAGAGATGGGTAGGGACGAAAAATGTATGACGAGTTGGGTAGGGACGAAAAAAGTATGAAGAGTTGGGTAGGGACGAAAAATGTATGAAGAGTTGGGTAGGGATGATAAATGTATGAAGAGTTGGGTAGGGATGATAAATGTATGAAGAGTTGGGTAGGGATGATAAATGTATGAAGAGTTGGGTAGGGACGAAAAATGTAGTCTTTTGTAGCAGCTACAATACTCTTTTTTTTCGAAATCTACAAAAGAGGTGTTTGGCCTACAGGGAGTGTGACACTCTCCAAACATATTACACTCTATGGTCCATGGTCAGGCTTTCCATATTATAACCTGAAAACACACCATAGAGAGGGCTCTCCCTATCAACCACCTGGGGATGTGCTGAACAGCTCTGTGGGTCTGAGCCCTAGCTGGGAACCTTCATCAGTACCCGAAACATGATGTAAAATATTTCAAACTATTAGTCACATCAAACTTAAGAGTTAATCTTGTTGCTGGGATCCAATCAAAGACATTAACTTGTTACCTACCTCCCTACCATACCAACAATACCATTTCTTATGGCTTCCTGGAAAAAAAATATATACCATTTACAATATAGTATGAAATACTGATAATAAAATAATAAAATATGCTGCTGAATCTGACAAGCATAAAAACAGTAACCAGATTTATTATCTTCAAGACTAATTAGTATGGTAACAATATTTATACTAGTGCATCTCTCGTTATGGTTGGAGACTGCAGTATGTAGTATAAGATTAAGGCACATAAAAAATAATGGAAATAATTAAGTTTTTGGTGCTTGTGTGTATTCAATGCTGCACTTAAGTTATCTTCCTCATTCATAAATAATTGTTTAAATATCAGAAATCTTACATGTATATTATATTAATTTGTATATCTTATGTATACCTCAACAAATTGATGTTGTAAACTTGGACTATTGTAAATGGGTTTGAGCCAATAAAGTATTAGTAAACATGTATAATAGAAAACTTGTTTTACAAAATACGTAATAATGATAGTCCATTATATTTATATGACTGTTTACTGCCTTTTATACGAGAGGAAAATGAATAAAATTTGTACAGCCAAACCAAATTTAGAAATCTGCTCACTACATTACAATTATTCGCAAACTCTTTTTTCCCTTCTTCTATTGAATCATGGGATAAATTAAGTCTACAATTAAGAAATGCACCTACTCTAATTACATTCAAACAAGCAACTAAAAATCAAACAATAAAACCTCCCAAATTTTATAATGCTGGATGTAGAATATTAAATATAATTCACACTAGACTGAGACATAGATCTAGTAGCTTGAATGCTGATCTGTTTCGTGTGCATTTGGCTAATGATCCAGGCTGTATATGTGGGTGTGCATTTGAAGATGCAATTCATTTTATAATTAGAATGTTGTCTTTACAACGAAGCAAGAGAAGAATTGAAATTAAGACTAGTTTTTCTTCATGAACTAAAAATTGAAGTCCTACTTTTTGGCGATGACACCTTAACTGAGATGCAAAATCTACAAATTTTCAACTCTGTATAACTGTATATTAAACGAACAAAACGTTTTACCCATTTATGATCACAACAACCCCTCCCATTATTTTTTTAATCAATAAGTTCCTGTTGCTCTTATTTTTACATACAAGTATGGTAAAAACAAAATGCTTATATTATATGATTTCATGCTTTTTGCTTTGTATTGTTTGTGTCTTGTTTTTTTTCATTCTTCACAAGTGACAAGAATTTATTTATAATGTTGTATATTGTATTTTACTATTGCTGACACATGTACTATTGTAATTATTTATTATGTGGAGATGACCCTTGTAAATTGTTATAATTTGTGTCCAATCCAATTGTTATAATACTTAGCAATAAAATCTATACATTATATATATCTTTTATGTGATACTAAATTTGCATACACAATGTAGTTGCCCTCAGAATCATTAGGTGAGCAGACTTATAATACAGCACTGTAGTTCCGCTTTTTCTCTGCTTACTCTAATTTCCCCCACCAACAAAACTGATGGCGAGTGCTGTCATTATATAACTGAAATTCTAGTATTAAGTACCCATAACTTTCTCTCTTCTTGATTTATAGCAAAGTAGAAAACAGCAAATCAGCATAGTTGAATGTCCATTGTGGGTTTCAAAGTTTTTAGAGGGGAATTTCTTTTTAAAGGACTCTAGGATGTGGCCAAATAAAGTTTGGGAATACATTATTTAGTTTACACATTAATCCAGGAAGTCCTATTTTAAATTTTAGTATTCATGGTTCTTCTTCTTCCAATTTAGGAACCGGATTCACACGTGAATGTATAAGGTTCCGCAAAAACTTTGTGCAGTGTTAGGCAACACAGCAGCCTTCTTCCAACTATTTACAGGTAAAACTATATACAGGTGGGCGTTGGTCTAGTTGCTGTCAGGACGCACCTTGAGGGCGCTCCTGAATCCCTCTACTGTGTTGGCCGAAGTTGTATTCGCTGGAAGGTTACATGCAGGTTTGTTCAAGTGCAGGAATTCAAAATATAAAAGTGCTTAAGTTCGGGTATTCTGGACCAGACCCCCTTCATCTTAGACCAAAACCAAAGGCTTCACAAAAGCGACGACAAAATCAGGCATGTCAAAGGTGACCAGTTTATGGTTGTTTGCTATAATTTTGTGTACTGAAGATTAGATATGTACTGAAAATATGTCTTATAGAATAGAATAGAATAGAATAGAATAGAATATATTCTATTGCCTAATCATAGGGCCCACATGAGGCATCAATAACAATACAAACATTCATGATTGATAAATGAGATATACACAAAAAAGAAAAAGGACATAGTTTAAGGTTTTTATATTTCTAAAAATATAAATATAATTATTATTATTTAGTGGATCATGTTCTGGTTTGTCCCCTATATCTCAGATCCAGTGTGAAACTTTACATATGTTGCATATTCCTTAACAAGTAGTAAACCTGCTAAAAGTAAAAACACCAAGGGACGGTGCTTCTGACACACCCTATCTGATAATTGCATTTTCTCACAATTATATGACATGTGCAGTATGCCTATACATGTATTTGTAAAAATCATTTTTTCTTACTTGGGAATATAGTGAAATACTATGGGATTTCAGAATAAATGCTGCAGCCTTTTTTGCAAACATTTCGACAAGTGGTGTTAAAATCTAGGACATCGCAAGCAAAATGAAAGTAGACTGGTATAACATAAAAAAAACGGTAACCAGTCAGCTTGCTAGAAATCCAATATGGATGCGCCCACAAAATCGAATTCTAAAAAATGAAAAAACTACCAATTCTGGTTTTGTTGATTTGTAACTTTGTGAGAAACATTAGTCTTTTAGGTTCAATCTCATCTAAAGCTCAGTCAGAAAAGGTAGAACGATTAAGGTAAATACATAGGCCGGAGAAAATAGTTTCATATTTTTATTTTTTAAACGAATGCATCGAATGATTCCAGCTGAGATGCGAGCGATAATTATGCGTGTATTTGATTGATGTTTCGAAGTTTTCTACATGTTTTTTGATGGGTTGTACTTGCCATTTCATGGCACAGAAGAGCTTTTGTCAATATATGTTGAAAATGGGAAAATATACAGTGAATTTTTCAAAAACGAAATGAGTGAAACCACAGGCACAACGTATAAAGTATAAGTATAAAAGTTTTATTTAAAGTAGAAGTTTTTACAAACATAACATTAGCTCTGTAGAGCTTTTTACCGACATATATAACAATAGACAAAATATATTATGACAGAAGCAGTCATCGACTGCGGCCAGTGGAAATTGTCAATTGATTCGGACTAGTGACTTTTGCCAAATTTTTTCAATAGAATCTATATAAATATTCTAATTTTGAAGTTTTCAGGCCAGTAAATTCGAAAGTCTAATTTCGAAGACTGCAGAAGGCATACAAACATTTGCAGATTACAGACAAACATACAAAGCAAAGCATTACATAAATAGGTTAAAACATGTTTATGAAGTACTAAAACTAGCATAAGAACATAAAAAGCACTAAGCAAAAAGAATAAGTACATGTAGCATGAGCAACTGAACTAAATCAAATCAAATCAAAAGTTTTATTTAAAGTCGGTACATTTACAAACAGTACAAACACAAGCTCTCATGAGCTTTTTAAACGGACATGCATTTTAAGATATAAATTACAACACAGTAATCTCATTGAGATTTGGCTCAAGTAGCTATTTTTGCTCTGTATTTCCTTTCATTCAAAAAGACAACACAATACAGTAGTCCCTGTCTTATAAGATGACAAGTGCTACAATGAAAACGTTGGTTTATTTAGAAGAGAGTGGCCAGTACTCTTGGAGGGGGTTGGTTTCTAGGACTACATGAAGTTTCATCCCATAACCAAAACGGACTACCAGAAAAAATCATGTATTGCAAGAATCTTTATTTAGTTTTTTTTTTTTATTGTGCGATTATTTTTATTTTTTTTAAACTTGTCTTATTTGTGATAATTACTTTTTAGATTTATGAATAAATCAAATTAGTACAGGTAATGAAGCCAAGTAATTATTGGTGTTTTAATTGGTTTATGACACCCAAATCACTTTTAATTAGATTAAATGATTTGGTTATCAGGTGATTGTATAATAATCACTGAAGTGTGTGTTGTCTTGAATTCACTTTTCCAGAGCAATCTAAACAGTGGTCTGTCCCCATTGTGAGAATGATAATGAATGAAAACAAACTTCATGTTCTTTTATTGTCTATGAACCAAAGATCAAGGAAATTCTTTTTATCAACCCAAGCCCATATTCTTTGGGGGAAACTAAGATTAAAGCATTGAGGGTTTAATAATCTTTGTAAATTAAAGTTAATTACATTAAACCAAATTCTTTAAAATTAATTAACTTTTAATCAAATAAAAATCAAACTAATCATAATTGTAATTAAGTGTATGATTTGACTAAAAATGTGCTTGCAATGTTTTTTTTTTTGCAAATTTATGTGCAAACGAACATATGTTTATAATTAAAACACACTAAGCAAATTAATACATATAATTAAATACATTACATATAACGTTGAATCAAATTGCAAACATAAAAGAATTTCTCAATTTATTATCTATAAACCATCAAATATATTTTATACTTCATTTATTTTTAATATCCTTTATATAATTATATATAATTATCAGGGCGAACGTGTATTAGGGCGATCAAGACAAAAATGTATGAATTACAGATAAAGATATCACTGTGATTAAGATCAAGACAAAAATGTATGAATTACAGATAAAGATATATATCGTCAGTATCCTTGAAACTTTAGATTTATTTACGAATTGAATGTTATCATTTGTAGGTGAAAACGTTGATCAAAGTACATTTTATTAGAAGCACAGTGGCACTTCATATGAACACAGTCTTCGAAATTAGACTTTCGAATTTACTGGCCAGAAAACTTCAAAGTTAGAATATTTATATAGATTCTATTGGAAAAAATTGGCAAAAGTCACTGGTCCGAATCAATTTTTACTGGCCGTGGGCCACCGGACCACTGCTAAAGTCAATGACTGTGAACAATGTACTAACTTATGTTAATGCTTTTGTAGCCCTACAAAACAGCAAAAATTGCAATTTAATACTTGTAAATAAATTTTACATTATCGAAAATGTGAAATACAATTGAAATTATCATTATTTGTTTTTTTCATTTTCAACTGCTGTTATTGTGTGTAGTTTTAGTTTTCATGAAATTCGAGAAAAAAAATTACTGGAAGTGGGTGTGGTTAAGTAGTTGTGCGCTTCATTGTCTGATGAAGTTTCAATTTTAGAATCATGCGTCAACCCTTTGACCAATCAATTGGAGCTGTCTAGCTAAATAAGAAGAGTTTGAAGATACCAAAGGAGTAATCGGAATCCGTATATCGAAGAAAAACAGACAACATAATGGCCAAAAGAAAAAGTACAAAAGGACAAACAACAATCTACAAAACATACACATAAAACTAAAAATTGACTAACACGAACCGCACGAAAAACCAGGGGTGAAATCAGCCCATATTATAATTATTTTCCTATATGTATGTTTTTGATAGATGTGGATATGATATTGACACTCTATGGGCAGCTGAATTAGCCCACTCACCTTTCGCTGCTCCTCCCCTCATAGCTGATGTAGATGGTAATAGTAGATATGAAGTTATTGCAGCCCCATTTAGTGAAAGTTTTACAGTGTTACAAGGCCACAATGGTCAGATATTACATCACTCATCATGGCCGGCTGTAAACTTAGATAATTCTGTCCATGCTAGTCCAATCCAGGTAAGTTATGAAAATTATTAGAAATTACAATTATTTAATTGTTTTAATCGATCGAAATCTAGAGTATGAAGAAAAAAAACACTAACAGAGTATCGGTTGTGGTTTTTTTGTAAGCAATGTTAATAAGGCACAGCACCATACCTTCTTTTTCTAGAACCACTCTGCCCTCAAAATGGAATTGTCTATATATAGATGCCCTTGTCCAATTTGGGAAATTATAAGTTAACATTATTTCACATTTAATTACCCGTACTTCTATTATCAGTATACATGTAAATAGATTTAACATTTATATGTTTGACAATTAATAACAAGTGCCCTCCGAAAAAATCTTTTGAAAATCTTCTCTGAAACCACTAAGCCAAATTAATGCAAACTTGCTGGGATGGTCCTTTATTAGTCGTCTTTTAAAATTTGTCTAACAGTCAATCCATGATGGCTGCCATTACTAAATCTAAAGATTCTTTATTTGACTATTTACTGCTTTAAGTCATTTTTAGAATTTAATTTGTAGTTGCATGACAATGGTTTGTACATTTTGTATTTACTATGCAAATTAGGCTTATTTTGGTAAAAAAAAAAATAAAAAAATCACAAACTCTTCTATTAAAAAACCATAGATCTAATTGAAATCGAATTAGATTGGAATAGTCTTTGGTTAGTTTGACCATGACCATGATGATATGTTTATTTCTGTTTGTAGCTTGACCTTGACCATGATAATATGTTTATTTCTGTTTGTAGTTTGACCTTGACCATGATGATCTGTTTATTTCTGATTGTAGTTTGACCTTGACCATGATGGTATGTTTATTTCTGTTTGTAGTTTGACCTTGACTGTGATGGTATGTTTATTTCTGTTTGTAGTTTGACCTTGACCATGATGGTATGCTAGATCTACTGTTTACACTATCATCGGGAGAACTTCGGTTTTATGCACCAGATGGTAAATGGTTGAAAGAAAAAACTTATCAGGTATCTTTCTATTCCTCTGCTGAGTCAGCAATATTCAATCCTTGAAAAAAAACAACTAGAGGCTGCAATGTCCAATAAAATATCATTTGTAACTGTGAAACCTGTAGAAACTGAACACTGAATAAAACGGAATCCTGTATATGATGAAGAATTAGATTAAGGTCATGGGTTCCTAGTCACGCCAGGGGCCGTCGTGGTTGTGATCGTTATTAAGACGGGTTCTTTTATCCAAAATGTGGGCATCAATAAAAACTAAAACTGGGTGCAACTTGTATTTTAAAACCAAAAACTACTGATACTGAGCCACCACTCTACAATGAAATTATCTTCTATACTATTGGACACTCAACATTAAAACTGACAGAACATTAAAAGTAAACCAGATATAAGATAACATATTTGCCAGTCTCTGTCTTTCAACAATTTGCTATGTACAAGCATCTAAATTCTAATAAAAATGTCATAAAACTGTCACTATTAGAAGACCACAGATGTTAATTATGTCCTTCAATCTTGAAAAGTAATTTTATTGAACAATTAAACTAATTAATGTTTCGGCATCAAAATAGTCAATTTAACACCTCCCTTCTCAAGAGGAAATTTATCGGTAAAGCGTGAAATTTTCGATATGAATAAAAGATTAAAAAGTGGCTCAGTAAGAATTTACAATTTTCTCATAAAAACAATTATGCATAAAGCTTAACTGGACCATGTGCGCAATGTCTATTACATGGTAAACACGTGATGTAAACAAACTCCAACACTGGTAATATATATAGAATCAGCTGATCAATTTTAATCCATGAATGAAAATAATAAATCCACTGAACAAAATAGTATAAACCACGAGTAAAATATTAAATCCACTGAATAATTAATGACAAATATATTTTGATAATAAATTCACTTTAGCATTTCTCTTTAAAAACACATATTTCCCAAAACAAGTGAATTATACTCGAGACATCCCATCTGCATTTTTGTTACTAGCACCACTGCGGTAATTAATTTTGAAGTCGTGAATGTTCATTACTCTATTCCTATTATATCTCTTCAGCAAGTTGATATGATAGGTAACTAAGCCTCGGCGTGCTCCTACATTTACTTGATAGTTCACATCTGATAATTTCCTGACTATTCGAAACGGACCTTTCCATGTAGCAGTCATCTTTGAACTCTCAGTTGGCAAAAGTACTAATACTTCATCACCAGGCGAAATATGGCGCTTTCTAGTGTTTCTGTCGTACCAGGCTTTCATTTTCGACTGTTTGTCAGTAAGATTTTTACCTACAATGTCTCTCATTTCAGACAAGCGCTCCCTAACATTAATGACATGTTCAATAACGGACTTCTCAACATCTTCTTCTCCTGTCATTGCTAATTTCAATATCTCTGTTGGTCCTCTAACTGGCCACCCATATAACAGTTCAAACGGAGAAAATCCTGTCTCCTCATGTGGCGTCTCTCTATAAGCAAACAGTGCATATGGCAGCATTTCGTCCCAATCCTTTTCGTATGTAATACATAGTTTCTTGAGAACTTTCTTCAAAGTTCCATTGTAGCGTTCACATTTTCCATTAGACCGGGGTCTATACGGACTTGTCGTAATACCCTTAACACCTAACATCTCATACAACTGTTTTAATAACGTGCTTGTGAAATTGCTACCTTGATCGCTTAAAATTACTCTAGCCACACCTACTCGGCTAAATAATTGAACTAAAGATTGAGCTATGCACTCCGCTTCTATACTTGGAAGTGGGAAAGCCTCTGGGTACCTTGTACCTTCATCAATAACTGTCAAAATATACTTATTTCCCTTCTTAGTTCGACTTAATGGACCAACTATATCAATAGCTATTTTGCTAAATGGCTCTCTAATGATTGGCGTTTTCACCATCGGTACTTTAACATTATCCCTTTTTGATGTCCTCTGACATATATCACAACTACGACAGTGTCTTGTCACATCTGCAAAGACACCCGGCCAATAAAAAGACTGAAGTACCCTCTGTTTACATTTTCCTGGTCCTAAGTGACCTGACATTGGACGATCATGTGCTAACTCTAGCACAGCCTTTCTTAACGGCTTTGGTAAAACAATCTGGTTCCCCCTTTTATAACCATTTTTTGACTCCCATTTTCTCTTCAAAACATTGTTCTCATAATAAAATGCAAATTTAACATCTTTTGACTCGTCCACATTATTCAAAGCCTTAAGTCTACAATTACTTAGAGTAGGGTCCTCCCTTTGGAGCCTTGACAATGTTTCAACATTAACATTAGACAAATGTTCTAACCCTATACTCTCACCTTGTTCTGGCAGCTCATTAACATCCCCAATATCAATATCCTCCTGGATTTCTTCGTCCGGTTCCGAAAAATCAATTAGATCCACATCTTCATTTAAATCTTGGGAATGTACCTCACATTCCACCATTTCATTCTCAATCTCTTCATTTTGCTTGCTCTTGGACCTCGTTACTACATACGTTTTAGATTTTCCCAAAATATCCATACCTAACAGAGCATCAGCAGCTAAGTTCACAACTAATCCTACAGTTGCATGTCCCTTAAAGTACGGCGTATCTAAATTGACAACGGCCATCTTTGCTGTAAAGGGTTGACCCACAGAAGTATACAGAGTAATCCTCTGACCTTCAATTATATTACTTGAATCTACATATTCTTCACGGATCAAAGTCATTTCAGCACCGGTATCCTTTACAAATAGGATCTCACGCCCATTCACTTGTCCACAGACATTTATTAATCTCTCCCCATATGAAGGCTTCACAAAATATGTAGCCACATTTGGCTTTTTATCCTTAATCCTGCGTTTTGGAACACGACAATTCTTTGCTATATGGCCTATGCGATCACAATTATAACACTTTCTACTATCAACATTATTGTGTAATCTAACATTCTCCCTCGATGATGATCCTTTCGGAGAAATGGTCGGTAAAATGTAATCTTCCGCAGCATCTACAACACTATTGCTTCCCTTATTCCGTCTAATCCATTGAGCTTGTGCGGGTGACAAAGCTTTTAAAAAGAACTCTTCACATAAACGGACTTTTGGATCTTCGTCTCCTACGAAACGATTAACTGACTGTTGTATCTTGGCCATTAATCCACGATAAGTTTCGTTTTCACCACGCTTAACTTCCAACAAGTCGGCAAAATACTGGTGTGGTCGTCGTCCAAATCTATCAACTAAAGCTTTCCGTAGCTCCTCGTAATTCTTGTTTGCTAACTGGCTGACTTCCTTAGCCTCTCCAGATAAAAGTGTTCTCAACTGCAAAACCTTAACTTCATTTGTCCACTTGGCTTGCTTAGCTATAGCCTCGAATTCAGATAAATATGTCAATATATCATCCTTTGACTTGTGGTCATATGGCTGCAGTTTTAACTTGACTGGAACATCTGGCTCCTTGTGGTCATTTCTATGTTCTACAACATTTATTCGTGCCAGTTCTATCTCCATTTGCTTTAGTCTAAGTTCATGTTCATATTTCATTCTATCTCGTTCCATGTCCAAACGCTTACTCTCTAACTCCATATTCACAGTACTCTTACTGGCTGCCTTCCTTGTTGCACCCCTTGTCTTCTTTGGTGGTCCCATTACTTCAGTATCCTCATTCTCATCTTCATGAGCTTGTTCAGTGTCCATAAACTCTATTAAATTTCGTCTAGTTACATCAACACCGTCTTCCATACTAACTAAATCCAAATATCTATTAAGTTAACAGAAAGTCTAGATCCCTTTTGGATCCCACCGCTGCCACCAGAATTGTTAAGACGGGTTCTTTTATCCAAAATGTGGGCATCAATAAAAACTAAAACTGGGTGCAACTTGTATTTTAAAACCAAAAACTACTGATACTGAGCCACCACTCTACAATGAAATTATCTTCTATACTCTTGGACACTCAAAATTAAAACTGACAGAACATTAAAAGTAAACCAGATATAAGATAACACATTTGCCAGTCTCTGTCTTTCAACAATTTGCTATGTACAAGCATCTAAATTCTAATAAAAATGTCATAAAACTGTCACTATTAGAAGACCACAGATGTTAATTATGTCCTTCAATCTTGAAAAGTAATTTTATTGAACAATTAAACTAATTAATGTTTCGGCATCAAAATAGTCAATTTAACAATCGTATGGTAGTTGGATTTATAACTACCTATGCAATCAGTGCCTATCACCACTAACGTTGTCAGTTTGAATCTTGCTCAGGCGATGTGTACTCGATACAACAGTATGTGATAAAGTTTGTCAGTGACTTGTGGCAGGTCGGTGGTTTTCTCCAGGTACTCCGGTTTCCTCCACCAATAAAACTGACCACCTTGATATAACTGAAGTATTGTTAAAAGTGGCGTTAAGCTCTTACTGTAAGCTAAATCCTAGTCTCCCCAAAACTACAATGTATATTCATTGTAAAATATGTAAAAATTACATTGCATTTGTTCAAGGTTATTATTCCTCAGAAAGTGTTGCTTTTCTTTAATCAATTCGCTGATGACTAATTATTTTTTCATTTTTAATCTTAAATTGCAGATTTTGTTAGACGACTATTTTTTCGTTTCCAAAAGATCGTAACGCTAATGGATTACATGCACACATAAATAAGAACACTTGTTTGATGGTCGTATAATTTGTATAACTGGTTACATATTAACATAGAATTTAGTGCTAACCTACAACTTTTAACATTGTACTTCAAATTTAGTTTTTGTTCTCGTTACTTTTGACTCCAAAAAAACGTAGCAGTATTTTGAATGTGAAGAAGTTTGTTTTATGTTCATTCTTTCCATTGGCAACCTCAATCAATCAAGATTGATGATTTCATGTAAAGTTTCATGTTTTAGATTCTGTATTTATATTAAATTTTAGACAATAATTTTCAGAATTGCTAACGATACAAAATTAATATTTATAATATATTTTTTATTTTTTAAATACTTATATGCGACTTTGGCACTATCATGAACACATGGTAAATATATCAAATGACAGAGAGGAGGGATGCAGTATAAGTATATTACCATTTCTTGTATTGATAAATATTTACATTGTTTCAGTAGGGTCAATGATGATGTATTCGTCTTTCTAACATTTGGATCAAAATGAAATCTTGCAAAAATGATATTTGTCATGTTAAAATGTGGTCGTTTATTGGAGCCATCACATCCACATTTACGCTCCTACGAAATTCTACTAAAATGACTTGCATACGTCCATACTCCAACAATTTGTTTTAATTTTGAGTTTTTGATTCTGTTAATTTCTTAAGTCAACCAAATTTTAGTATCTTACGGTATCTTTTTACAGATTTTGTTTTTTTAATCAATCTTAAATTTCATCAGCAAACAAGTTCTTGGTAAGGAATTCTAATTTACTGAAAACAAAAATATGCAAAAGCTTCATTATTGTACTGTAGATTGATCCAGTATATGTTTCCAAGAGTTGGTATCAATATGAACTGATATCTACTGGTCCAAACGTAGATAAATATGCCTTTGTAGACAGACCTAAGGAGGAGGAGGTAAGTAATGGGTCATTGTATAATGGCTTGATTTAGAAATATTATGTTGAAGTTTATCCAATTATGAAAAGAAAGTTCATACAGTAATCATACATGTGAACCTTCCGGCGGGAGCATTTTTCTTCCGATTTTGAGGGTCCCTCCCGTCAACTTTCAAAATCTTCCGCCCATGAAAAAAATCAAGTACAATAAAATCTTGACCCACATTTTGCGATCAATATTTCTGGAAATTCCCCATTTGGAACTCCTGCGCTGACGAAAAACGCTGAGAGATATGAATGGTAAAGGTGAATGTCATATTTAATGATATCCGTTTATTGATCTGTTTGACAACTTTACAGGTAAATTGGGTCATGGTGATTAATTAAGGTGTTGATAATTATACAACAATTATCCACTGATTGACAGTTAATTGGGGATAAGGAAGTGGGTTTGTGGCACACGCTTAGATGATTAGAAGTGTGATAGTGGCAATTAAAAATAGTTATAAACCGTTGTGCAAACAGGAGTCGGACAACCTTTGATGCAGAGGAAAACTTCTTATTTCGATCAAACGTGCAATGAATTCATCTCGGATTGAGTTGTTATGGCTTGTTTGGGACCAAAGCCGATCAAAGTATTATTTAAGGACTAAGTTCCAGGATGGAATTGATAAACCACAAAAATGCCGAAACGTATGCTATCACAACAACGCACCAGCAGCAAAGTGACTTTTTAATTTTAGTACTCTATGACTTTATTGTTCAGAACATTCTGTCTTCATTGTTATTGCTTTGCTATAACCTTATGATTATGAATGATTATGAAAAAATTATAAATACAGTTTTTATCCTTCATTCATCATATGAAACACTACTAATAAGACAGAAATGTAAACAATATATATTGAAATGGGATGCAGTTGGTTCAATACTGAAATAAACAAAATGAAAACATCAATAAACAATAAAAACATGCATCAAATACGTCGATAAAAAATCTCTAGTTATGAGACCAAATCTCCAGCCAAAAATTTGCAAATCTTCAGTTGTAGCATAGCAACTCTATCACATGTATGAGTAATGGTCATCAATTCCACCATCATCAGCACAACGAACAATCACCTCTTAACTGAACTCACTGAACACAAAAAAGACCACAACATATGATGTTGGAAATCCAAGTCCTGGCTTAGGACAGGCACAATGATAACAAGTTAAATATCCATTGTACAGGATAATGGAACCTTAATTGCCAATTCACTGTGAGTAATTACATGTATGTGTAATATGGTACAGTTCTACCCAGTAATTATGTGTAATATGGTACAGTTCTACCCAGGAATTATGTGTAATATGGTACAGTTCTACCCAGTATTAGTAATTATGTATAATATGGTACAGTTCTACCCAGTATTAGTAATTATGTGTAATATGGTACAGTTCTACCCAGTATTAGTAATTATGTGTAATATGGTACAGTTCTACCCAGTATTAGTAATTATGTGTAATATGGTACAGTTCTACCCAGTATTAGTAATTATGTGTAATATGGTACAGTTCTACCCAGTATTAGTAATTATGTGTAATATGGTACAGTTCTACCCAGTATTAGTAATTATGTGTAATATGGTACAGTTCTACCCAGTAATTATGTGTAATATGGTACAGTTCTACCCAGGAATTATGTGTAATATGGTACAGTTCTACCCAGTATTAGTAATTATGTGTAATATGGTACAGTTCTACCCAGTATTAGTAATTATGTGTAATATGGTACAGTTCTACCCAGTATTCGTAATTATGTGTAATATGGTACAGTTCTACCCAGTAATTATGTGTAATATGGTACAGTTCTACCCAGTATTAGTAATTATGTGTAATATGGTACAGTTCTACCCAGTAATTATGTGTAATATGGTACAGTTCTACCCAGTAATTATGTGTAATATGGTACAGTTCTACCCAGTAATTATGTGTAATATGGTACAGTTCTACCCAGGAATTATGTGTAATATGGTACAGTTCTACCCAGTATTAGTAATTATGTATAATATGGTACAGTTCTACCCAGTATTAGTAATTATGTGTAATATGGTACAGTTCTACCCAGTATTAGTAATTATGTGTAATATGGTACAGTTCTACCCAGTATTAGTAATTATGTGTAATATGGTACAGTTCTACCCAGTATTAGTAATTATGTGTAATATGGTACAGTTATACCCAGTATTAGTAATTATGTGTAATATGGTACAGTTCTACCCAGTATTAGTAATTATGTGTAATATGGTACAGTTCTACCCAGTAATTATGTGTAATATGGTACAGTTCTACCCAGGAATTATGTGTAATATGGTACAGTTCTACCCAGTATTAGTAATTATGTGTAATATGGTACAGTTCTACCCAGTATTAGTAATTATGTGTAATATGGTACAGTTCTACCCAGTATTCGTAATTATGTGTAATATGGTACAGTTCTACCCAGTAATTATGTGTAATATGGTACAGTTCTACCCAGTATTAGTAATTATGTGTAATATGGTACAGTTCTACCCAGTAATTATGTGTAATATGGTACAGTTCTACCCAGTAATTATGTGTAATATGGTACAGTTCTACCCAGTATTAGTAATTATGTGTAATATGGTACAGTTATACCCAGTAATTATGTGTAATATGGTAAAGTTCTACCCAGTAATTATGTGTAATATGGTACAGTTCTACCCAGTATTAGTAATTATGTGTAATATGGTACAGTTCTACCCAATATTAGTAATTATGTGTAATATGGTACAGTTATACCCAGTAATTATGTGTAATATGGTACAGTTCTACCCAGTATTAGTAATTATGTGTAATATGGTACAGTTCTACCCAGTATTAGTAATTATGTGTAATATGGTACAGTTCTACCCAGTAATTATGTGTAATATGGTACAGTTCTACCCAGTATTAGTAATTATGTGTAATATGGTACAGTTCTACCCAGTATTAGTAATTATGTGTAATATGGTACAGTTCTGCCCAGTATTAGTAATTATGTGTAATATGGTACAGTTCTACCCAGTATTAGTAATTATGTGTAATATGGTACAGTTCTACCCAGTATTAGTAATTATGTGTAATATGGTATAGTTCTACCCAGTAATTATGTGTAATATGGTACAGTTCTACCCAGGAATTATGTGTAATATGCTACAGTTCTACCCAGTATTAGTAATTATGTGTAATATGGTACAGTTCTACCCAGTATTAGTAATTATGTGTAATATGGTACAGTTCTACCCAGTATTCGTAATTATGTGTAATATGGTACAGTTCTACCCAGTAATTATGTGTAATATGGTACAGTTCTACCCAGTATTAGTAATTATGTGTAATATGGTACAGTTCTACCCAGTAATTATGTGTAATATGGTACAGTTCTACCCAGTAATTATGTGTAATATGGTACAGTTCTACCCAGTATTAGTAATTATGTGTAATATGGTACAGTTATACCCAGTAATTATGTGTAATATGGTAAAGTTCTACCCAGTAATTATGTGTAATATGGTACAGTTCTACCCAGTATTAGTAATTATGTGTAATATGGTACAGTTCTACCCAATATTAGTAATTATGTGTAATATGGTACAGTTATACCCAGTAATTATGTGTAATATGGTACAGTTCTACCCAGTATTAGTAATTATGTGTAATATGGTACAGTTCTACCCAGTATTAGTAATTATGTGTAATATGGTACAGTTCTACCCAGTAATTATGTGTAATATGGTACAGTTCTACCCAGTATTAGTAATTATGTGTAATATGGTACAGTTCTACCCAGTATTAGTAATTATGTGTAATGTGGTACAGTTCTGCCCAGTATTAGTAATTATGTGTAATATGGTACAGTTCTACCCAGTATTAGTAATTATGTGTAATATGGTACAGTTATACCCAGTAATTATGTGTAATATGGTACAGTTCTACCCAGTAATTATGTGTAATATGGTACAGTTCTATCCAGTAATTATGTGTAATATGGTACAGTTCTACCCAGTAATTATGTGTAATATGGTACAGTTCTACCCAGTAATTATGTGTAATATGGTACAGTTCTACCCAGTAATTATGTGTAATATGGTACAGTTCTACCCAGTATTAGTAATTATGTGTAATATGGTACAGTTCTACCCAGTATTAGTAATTAAGTGTAATATGGTACAGTTCTACCCAGTAATATGTGTAATATGGTACAGTTCTACCCAGGAATTATGTGTAATATGGTACAGTTCTACCCAGTATTAGTAATTATGTGTAATATGGTACAGTTCTACCCAGTAATTATCTGTAATATGGTACAGTTCTACCCAGTATTAGTAATTATGTGTAATATGGTACAGTTCTACCCAGTAATTATGTGTAATATGGTACAGTTCTACTCTGTAATTATGTGTAATATGGTACAGTTCTACCCAGTAATTATGTGTAATATGGTACAGTTCTACCCAGTAATTATGTGTAATATGGTACAGTTCTACCCAGTAATTATGTGTAATATGGTACAGTTCTACCCAGTAATTATGTGTAATATGGTACAGTTCTACCCAGTAATTATGTGTAATATGGTACAGTTCTACCCAGTAATTATGTGTAATATGGTACAGTTCTACCCAGTAATTATGTGTAATATGAAACAGTTCTACCCAGTAATTATGTGTAATATGGTACAGTTCTACCCAGTAATTATGTGTAATATGGTACAGTTCTACCCAGTATTAGTAATTATGTGTAATATGGTACAGTTATACCCAGTAATTATGTGTAATATGGTACAGTTCTACCCAGTATTAGTAATTATGTGTAATATGGTACAGTTATACCCAGTAATTATGTGTAATATGGTACAGTTCTACCCAGTAATTATGTGTAATATGGTACAGTTCTACCCAGTATTAGTAATTATGTGTAATATGGTACAGTTCTACCCAGTATTAGTAATTATGTGTAATATGGTACAGTTATACCCAGTAATTATGTGTAATATGGTACAGTTCTACCCAGTAATTATGTGTAATATGGTACAGTTCTACCCAGGAATTATGTGTAATATGGTACAGTTCTACCCAGTATTAGTAATTATGTGTAATATGGTACAGTTCTACCCAGTATTAGTAATTATGTGTAATATGGTACAGTTCTACCCAGTATTAGTAATTATGTGTAATATGGTACAGTTCTACCCAGTATTAGTAATTATGTGTAATATGGTACAGTTATACCCAGTAATTATGTGTAATATGGTACAGTTCTACCCAGTAATTATGTGTAATATGGTACAGTTCTATCCAGTAATTATGTGTAATATGGTACAGTTCTACCCAGTAATTATGTGTAATATGGTACAGTTCTACCCAGGAATTATGTGTAATATGGTACAGTTCTACCCAGTATTAGTAATTATGTGTAATATGGTACAGTTCTACCCAGTATTTGTAATTATGTGTAATATGGTACAGTTCTACCCAGTATTAGTAATTATGTGTAATATGGTACAGTTCTACCCAGTATTAGTAATTATGTGTAATATGGTACAGTTATACCCAGTAATTATGTGTAATATGGTACAGTTCTACCCAGTAATTATCTGTAATATGGTACAGTTCTATCCAGTAATTATGTGTAATATGGTACAGTTCTACCCAGTAATTATGTGTAATATGGTACAGTTCTACCCAGTAATTATGTGTAATATGGTACAGTTTTACCCAGGAATTATGTGTAATATGGTACAGTTCTACCCAGTATTAGTAATTATGTGTAATATGGTACAGTTCTACCCAGTATTAGTAATTATGTGTAATATGGTACAGTTCTACCCAGTAATTATGTGTAATATGGTACAGTTCTACCCAGTAATTATGTGTAATATGGTACAGTTCTACCCAGTATTAGTAATTATGTGTAATATGGTACAGTTCTACCCAGTATTAGTAATTATGTGTAATATGGTACAGTTCTACCCAGTATTAGTAATTATGTGTAATATGGTACAGTTCTACCCAGTAATTATGTGTAATATGGTACAGTTCTACCCAGTATTAGTAATTATGTGTAATATGGTACAGTTCTACCCAGTATTAGTAATTATGTGTAATATGGTACAGTTCTACCCAGTAATTATGTGTAATATGGTACAGTTCTACCCAGTATTAGTAATTATGTGTAATATGGTACAGTTATACCCAGTATTAGTAATAATGTGTAATATGGTACAGTTCTGCCCAGTATTAGTAATTATGTGTAATATGGTACAGTTCTACCCAGTATTAGTAATTATGTGTAATATGGTACAGTTCTACCCAGTATTAGTAATTATGTGTAATATGGTACAGTTATACCCAGTAATTATGTGTAATATGGTACAGTTCTACCTAGTAATTATGTGTAATATGGTACAGTTCTACCCAGTAATTATGTGTAATATGGTACAGTTTTACCCAGGAATTATGTGTAATATGGTACAGTTCTACCCAGTATTAGTAATTATGTGTAATATGGTACAGTTCTACCCAGTATTAGTAATTATGTGTAATATGGTACAGTTCTACCCAGTAATTATGTGTAATATGGTACAGTTCTACCCAGTAATTATGTGTAATATGGTACAGTTCTACCCAGTAATTATGTGTAATATGGTACAGTTCTACCCAGTATTAGTAATTATGTATAATATGGTACAGTTCTACCCAGTAATTATGTGTAATATGGTACAGTTCTACCCAGTATTAGTAATTATGTGTAATATGGTACAGTTCTACCCAGTAATTATGTGTAATATGGTACAGTTCTACCCAGTAATTATGTGTAATATGGTACAGTTCTACCCAGTAATTATGTGTAATATGGTACAGTTCTACCCAGTAATTATGTGTAATATGGTACAGTTCTACCCAGTAATTATGTGTAATATGGTACAGTTCTACCCAGTAATTATGTGTAATATGAAACAGTTCTACCCAGTAATTATGTGTAATATGGTACAGTTCTACCCAGTAATTATGTGTAATATGGTACAGTTCTACCCAGTATTAGTAATTATGTGTAATATGGTACAGTTATACCCAGTAATTATGTGTAATATGGTACAGTTCTACCCAGTATTAGTAATTATGTGTAATATGGTACAGTTATACCCAGTAATTATGTGTAATATGGTACAGTTCTACCCAGTAATTATGTGTAATATGGTACAGTTCTACCCAGTATTAGTAATTATGTGTAATATGGTACAGTTCTACCCAGTATTAGTAATTATGTGTAATATGGTACAGTTATACCCAGTAATTATGTGTAATATGGTACAGTTCTACCCAGTAATTATGTGTAATATGATACAGTTCTACCCAGTATTAGTAATTATGTGTAATATGGTACAGTTCTACCCAGTAATTATGTGTAATATGGTACAGTTCTACCCAGGAATTATGTGTAATATGGTACAGTTCTACCCAGTATTAGTAATTATGTGTAATATGGTACAGTTCTACCCAGTATTAGTAATTATGTGTAATATGGTACAGTTCTACCCAGTATTAGTAATTATGTGTAATATGGTACAGTTATACCCAGTAATTATGTGTAATATGGTACAGTTCTACCCAGTAATTATGTGTAATATGGTACAGTTCTATCCAGTAATTATGTGTAATATGGTACAGTTCTACCCAGTAATTATGTGTAATATGGTACAGTTCTACCCAGGAATTATGTGTAATATGGCACAGTTCTACCCAGTATTAGTAATTATGTGTAATATGGTACAGTTCTACCCAGTATTTGTAATTATGTGTAATATGGTACAGTTCTACCCAGTATTAGTAATTATGTGTAATATGGTACAGTTCTACCCAGTATTAGTAATTATGTGTAATATGGTACAGTTCTACCCAGTATTAGTAATTATGTGTAATATGGTACAGTTATACCCAGTAATTATGTGTAATATGGTACAGTTCTACCCAGTAATTATGTGTAATATGGTACAGTTCTATCCAGTAATTATGTGTAATATGGTACAGTTCTACCCAGTAATTATGTGTAATATGGTACAGTTCTACCCAGTAATTATGTGTAATATGGTACAGTTCTACCCAGTATTAGTAATTATGTGTAATATGGTACAGTTCTACCCAGTATTAGTAATTATGTGTAATATGGTACAGTTCTACCCAGTATTAGTAATTATGTGTAATATGGTACAGTTCTACCCAGTATTAGTAATTATGTGTAATATGGTACAGTTCTACCCAGTAATTATGTGTAATATGGTACAGTTCTACCCAGGAATTATGTGTAATATGGTACAGTTCTACCCAGTATTAGTAATTATGTATAATATGAAACAGTTCTACCCAGTAATTATGTGTAATATGGTACAGTTCTACCCAGTATTAGTAATTATGTGTAATATGGTACAGTTCTACCCAGTAATTATGTGTAATAGGAGGGTCAGACTTTTTTCGAAAATGTGTTAAAATATCTTAAAGTACACATCAATGATCAGATCTTCTGAAGATATTTACAGTGGTTTTTAGTTTTTTAAAATCTGTTAAGCGGTTCAAAAGTTATGACAATTTGAAGTTCGGAAAATGACCACTTATATTTTATAATGGTGGCCATTTTGAATTTTATCTGTCTTTACCAAGAAATAGAATATCAGAAATTATTTGAAAACAATAATGAAATCTAATGAAACTGTACTTGATAAATGTAGTTTAGACATTGTTCTAAAAGAAATTGCATAGTTGTAGTCTTTGTTTCATCAGCTACATGTGTTTCCAAACACATTTTTAAAATTATTTTTTACCATGCATTTCAATGGGAAAATTGAAAACGGCACCAAAATTGGATAAATTTTACCCATAAAATTGAATGTATAAATAAAAATTTTGAATTTTCTCATCAAACTGTATGAGATTATTAAAACCTAGCCTACTATCCACTACTGAAGAGTTTTACTTTCAGTCTAACTGGTCAGCAACATGTGTTTAAGGGAAGAAATAGATTCAAAATAGCGGTGCCATTTTTAAAGTTTCCATTCAATTTTGGTCGCTTCTGTCCAGTTTAAATATAAAAAAATTGTGACATATGAAGAATTTTCTCCAAACATGTGCATTATTTATTTATTTCAGCATGTCACCTTTTAAATAATTCACTTTAAATAATAGTGTTCTAGTGCATTGTCACTGCAGCTGTCTTCAAATGTAAGACAGAATTACAGAATTAGCCATTGTGTAAATAAAATTGAAAAATGTCTGACCTCCCTATGTGTAATATGGTACAGTTCTACCCAGGAATTATGTGTAATATTATATGGTACAGTTCTACCCAGTATTAGTAATTATGTGTAATATGGTACAGTTCTACCCAGTATTAGTAATTATGTGTAATATGGTACAGTTCTACCCAGTATTAGTAATTATGTGTAATGTGGTACAGTTCTACCCAGTAATTATGTGTAATATGGTACAGTTCTACCCAGTATTAGTAATTATGTGTAATATGGTACAGTTCTACCCAGTAATTATGTGTAATATGGTACAGTTCTACCCAGTAATTATGTGTAATATGGTACAGTTCTACCCAGTAATTATGTGTAATATGGTACAGTTCTACCCAGTATTAGTAATTATGTGTAATATGGTACAGTTCTACCCAGTAATTATGTGTAATATGGTACAGTTCTATCCAGTAATTATGTGTAATATGGTACAGTTCTACCCAGTAATTATGTGTAATATGGTACAGTTCTACCCAGTAATTATGTGTAATATGGTACAGTTCTACCCAGTAATTATGTGTAATATGGTACAGTTCTACCCAGTAATTATGTGTAATATGGTACAGTTCTACCCAGTATTAGTAATTATGTGTAATATGGTACAGTTCTACCCAGTATTAGTAATTATGTGTAATATGGTACAGTTCTACCCAGTATTAGTAATTATGTGTAATATGGTACAGTTCTATCCAGTATTAGTAGAAATACAAGATTTTGAAGTGTTTCTTGGTATAATAGTATATAATAGGGGTTGTTTGGTGATATTTATGGGCCCTGTGTATTCAACAAACTGTGGGGCATCATTTTTATGGGCCCTGTGTATTCAACAAACTGTGGGGTATTATTTGTTTTGGTTAAAATCACTACAGAAAGATTTATAGGGCTGTTTAATTGGTTTTTCTATTATATAGTTTCAGCATGTAGTACCTGTAGATGCCCACGTCTTATCAACACCTGTATTAGTGGACCTTAATAATGACAAACAAGTAGAAGAACTGGTGATCTCTGTATCTTATTTCTTTGAAGAAGATGATTTTAGGTAAAGTAGGGTTATAGTATTAGATTGAACAAGAATCTACTCATTTTTGACTTATACTGATTAAATGTCATGGTCATTTTGAATTGACATACATAAATTAATGGGTTATGGGATAGGGTTATGGTGTGTCACACCTCTATCAACAATATTTCTGTTATATCGTAGGTTAGTTTTATTGGTGGAGGAAACCGAAGAAAACCACTGACTAACTTTATCACATATTTGTATCAAGTATATACTTTGCCATGTGCTGGATTCGAACTCACAACTTTTGTTGTGATAGGCACTGATTTAATAGATAGTTGTAAATCCCACTACCATATGATCATGACGCCGACAGCCCCTTATAGTAAGTTTAACGGATGTAAATTTATGAGTTTGAGGAAAATCATTCAATTCAAGCATGTATTATTTTTTCTTATAATAAACATACAGAAATATATTTTAAATTGAACTATTAAAAAATAAAAAAATTGAAACCCCCACAAAACAATGATGTAGAACCTCATTATCTTGAACTAGATAGAGAACCACTATTTTTTAGCTGACCTGGATCTGAGGTTATTCATTATTGTCAATTTGTATCTGTGTATTTGATTTATTTGAGGGATATATCTTCATTGAGAACAACTCTTCATCACAATTAATGGATGTCAACAATAGCAGCACAAACTGAAATATTATTTGTCATTCTCTACAGCCTCAGTGTTGTAATACTACAGTAGGGGGGGCTACAGGTAAACTCTTTATACTGGGGAAGACAAATACGACAACAGCAAGCCGAACAAGAAATCAAAACTCCTTATACTGGGGCGCACAAATACGACATCAGCAATCCAAAGAAGTCAAGCAAGTTTGCTTATTCAGTGTCAGTTATAGTCTGAGTCATTTTTGTGTAGCGGCTCCTTATATAAGTCCACAAACGTGACACTTGTTTGAAGTCATAACTTCACGGGAAGCTACAGAGCCAGGGGTTCCCTAAGGGTTAAGTTGAATTCATCATTTCGAAAGTTTTACAGTCACCACCATGACCTGATTAACAAATGACCACACATATGTTCCATTTGCCATAATTATAATCTTGTCCTTTCCTCATTCTTGATTTATCACCAGGTTTGTAACAAGAGTAACATGACGGGTGCCACATGTAGAGCGGTAGCTGCTTACCCTTCCAGAGCACCTGAGTTCACCCCAATTTTTAGTGGGGTTTGTGTTGCTTGATCTTTAGTTTTCTGTGTAATGCTTTGTATGTTATTGTTTGTCCTTTTTAGCTCACCTTGCCAAAGGCAATGTGAGCTTTTGCCATCACTTGTCGTCCGTCATCTGTCATCCGTTAACTTTTCACATTTTAATCTTCTCCTCTGAAAACCCTCAACCAAATGAACTGAAACTTGGTAGGAAGCATCTATAGAAGGTCCTCTCTAAAGATTGCACATTTTTTTCCCGATCCATTAACAAACATGGCCGCCACAGGCAACTCTTGTTTCTGATTGGCCGATTTTTTAAAAATCTTCTCCTCTGAAACCGCTTGACCAAATGAACCTAAACTAGGTAGGAAGCATCTATGAAAGGTCCTCTATAAAGATTGCTCATTTTGTCCCGATCGGTTAACAAACATGGCCACCACAGGCAATTCTTGTTTCTGATTGGTTGATTTCTAAAAAATCTTCTCCTCTGTTAAAAGAAAGGTAACTCTTGCCTAAACTGTTAAAAGAAAGATTACTCTTGCCATTATCTCCCTTAGAAATTAACTAATGCTGATATAGTGTAACATTTTATTCTATACATTACAAGTAGGTATTTATATTTTAATATTCTTTTTAGCAATCCTTGCCAAAGGCAATATGAGCTTTTTCCATCACTTGGTGTCCGTCGTCTGTCGTCTGTCATCCGTTTACTTTTCACATTTTGGTTGATTTCTAAAAAATCTTCTCCTTTGAAACTGCTTAGCCATATGAATCGAAACTTGGTAGGAAGCATCTACATGTATGGAAGGTTCTGTATTAAGTTTCCTCAAAGCAGAATGAAAGGTGAGTGACACAGGCTCAGCCCACTGAGCCTCTAGTTCTTTTGTCCATTTGTATTGTCTATCCTTTGATTTACTGCTTTTGATTATCCCTATGGTATCTTTAACCTTTTCTTATTACTTGTACCAGTCTTATTACTTGTACCAGTCTTATTACTTGTACCAGTCTTATTACTTGTACCAGTCTTATTACATGTACCAGTCTTATTACTTGTACCAGTCTTATTACATGTACCAATCTTATTACTTGTACCAGTCTTATTACTTGTACCAGTCTTATTACTCTTACCAGTCTTATTACATGTACCAGTCTTATTACTTGTACCAGTCTTATTACATGTACCAGTCTTATTACTTGTACCAGTCTTATTACTCTTACCAGTCTTATTACATGTACCAGTCTTATTACTTGTACCAGTCTTATTACATGTACCAGTCTTATTACTTGTACCAGTCTTATTACTTGTACCAGTCTTATTACATGTACCAGTCTTATTACATGTACCAGTCTTATTACTTGTACCAGTCTTATTACTTGTACCAGTCTTATTACTTGTACCAGTCTTATTACATGTACCAGTCTTATTACTTGTACCAGTCTTATTACATGTACCAATCTTATTACTCTTACCAGTCTTATTACTTGTACCAGTCTTATTACTTGTACCAGTCTTATTACTTGTACCAGTCTTATTACATGTACCAGTCTTATTACTTGTACCAGTCTTATTACTTGTACCAGTCTTATTACATGTACCAGTCTTATTACATGTACCAGTCTTATTACATGTACCAGTCTTATTACTTGTACCAGTCTTATTACATGTACCAGTCTTATTACTTGTACCAGTCTTATTACATGTACCAGTCTTATTACTTGTACCAGTCTTATTACTTGTACCAGTCTTATTACATGTACCAGTCTTATTACATGTACCAGTCTTATTACTTGTACCAGTCTTATTACTTGTACCAGTCTTATTACTTGTACCAGTCTTATTACTTGTACCAGTCTTATTAACTTGTACCAGTCTTATTACTTGTACCAGTCTTATTACTCTTACCAGTCTTATTACATGTACCAGTCTTATTACTTGTACCAGTCTTATTACATGTACCAGTCTTATTACTTGTACCAGTCTTATTACTTGTACCAGTCTTATTACATGTACCAGTCTTATTACATGTACCAGTCTTATTACTTATACCAGTCTTATTACTTGTACCAGTCTTATTACTTGTACCAGTCTTATTACTTGTACCAGTCTTATTACATGTACCAGTCTTATTACTTGTACCAGTCTTATTACATGTACCAATCTTATTACTCTTACCAGTCTTATTACTTGTACCAGTCTTATTACTTGTACCAGTCTTATTACTTGTACCAGTCTTATTACATGTACCAGTCTTATTACTTGTACCAGTCTTATTACTTGTACCAGTCTTATTACTTGTACCAGTCTTATTACATGTACCAGTCTTATTACATGTACCAGTCTTATTACTTGTACCAGTCTTATTACTTGTACCAGTCTTATTACATGTACCAGTCTTATTACATGTACCAGTCTTATTACTTGTACCAGTCTTATTACTTGTACCAGTCTTATTACTTGTACCAGTCTTATTACATGTACCAGTCTTATTACATGTACCAGTCTTATTACATGTACCAGTCTTATTACTTGTACCAGTCTTATTACTTGTTCCAGTCTTATTACTTGTACCAGTCTTATTACATGTACCAGTCTTATTACTTGTACCAGTCTTAATACTTGTACCAATCTTATTACATGTACCAGTCTTATTACTTGTACCAGTCTTATTACTTGTACCAGTCTTATTACATGTACCAGTCTTATTACATGTACCAGTCTTATTACATGTACCAGTCTTATTACTTGTACCAGTCTTATTACATGTACAAATTTTATTACTTGTACCAGTCTTATTACATGTACCAGTCTTATTACTTGTACCAGTCTTATTACATGTACCAGTCTTATTACTTGTACCAGTCTTATTACTTGTACCAGTCTTATTACTTGTACCAGTCTTATTACATGTACCAGTCTTATTACTTGTACCAGTCTTATTACTTGTACCAGTCTTATTACTTGTACCAGTCTTATTACATGTACCAGTCTTATTACTTGTACCAGTCTTATTACTTGTACCAGTCTTATTACTTGTACCAGTCTTATTACTCTTACCAGTCTTATTACATGTACCAGTCTTATTACTTGTACCAGTCTTATTACTCTTACCAGTCTTATTACATGTACCAGTCTTATTACTTGTACCAGTCTTATTACATGTACCAGTCTTATTACTTGTACCAGTCTTATTACATGTACCAGTCTTATTACTTGTACCAGTCTTATTACATGTACCAGTCTTATTACATGTACCAATTTTATTACTTGTACCAGTCTTATTACATGTACCAGTCTTATTACTTGTACCAGTCTTATTACATGTACCAGTCTTATTACTTGTACCAGTCTTATTACTTGTACCAGTCTTATTACTTGTACCAGTCTTATTACATGTACCAGTCTTATTACTTGTACCAGTCTTATTACTTGTACCAGTCTTAATACTTGTACCAATCTTATTACATGTACCAGTCTTATTACTTGTACCAGTCTTATTACTTGTACCAGTCTTATTACATGTACCAGTCTTATTACTTGTACCAGTCTTATTACATGTACCAGTCTTATTACATGTACCAATCTTATTACTTGTACCAGTCTTATTACATGTACCAGTCTTATTACTTGTACCAGTCTTATTACTTGTACCAGTCTTATTACTCTTACCAGTCTTATTACATGTACCAGTCTTATTACTTGTACCAGTCTTATTACATAGTCTTATTACTTGTACCAGTCTTATTACTTGTACCAGTCTTATTACATGTACCAGTCTTATTACTTGTACCAATCTTATTACTTGTACCAATCTTAATACTTGTACCAGTCTTATTACATGTACCAGTCTTATTACTTGTACCAGTCTTATTACTTGTACCAGTCTTATTACTCTTACCAGTCTTATTACATGTACCAGTCTTATTACTTGTACCAGTCTTATTACTTGTACCAGTCTTATTACTCTTACCAGTCTTATTACATGTACCAGTCTTATTACTTGTACCAGTCTTATTACATGTACCAGTCTTATTACATGTACCAGTCTTATTACTTGTACCAGTCTTATTACATGTACCAGTCTTATTACTTGTACCAGTCTTATTACATGTACCAGTTTTATTACTTGTACCAGTCTTATTACTTGTACCAGTCTTATTACTCTTACCAGTCTTATTACATGTACCAGTCTTATTACTTGTACCAGTCTTATTACTTGTACCAGTCTTATTACTCTTACCAGTCGTATTACTTGTACCAGTCTTATTACATGTACCAGTTTTATTACTTGTACCAGTCTTATTACTTGTACCAGTCTTATTACTCTTACCAGTCTTATTACATGTACCAGTCTTATTACTTGTACCAGTCTTATTACTTGTACCAGTCTTATTACTCTTACCAGTCTTATTACATGTACCAGTCTTATTACTTGTACCAGTCTTATTACATGTACCAGTCTTATTACTTGTACCAGTCTTATTACATGTACCAGTTTTATTACTTGTACCAGTCTTATTACTTGTACCAGTCTTATTACTCTTACCAGTCTTATTACATGTACCAGTCTTATTACTTGTACCAGTCTTATTACTTGTACCAGTCTTATTACATGTACCAATCTTATTACTTGTACCAGTCTTATTACTTGTACCAGTCTTATTACTTGTACCAGTCTTATTACTTGTACCTTACTTGTACCAGTCTTATTACATGTACCAGTCTTATTACTTGTACCAGTCTTATTACTTGTACCAGTCTTATTACATGTACCAGTCTTATTACATGTACCAGTCTTATTACTTGTACCAGTCTTATTACTTGTACCAGTCTTATTACTTGTACCAGTCTTATTTCTTGTACCAGTCTTATTACATGTACCAGTCTTATTACTTGTACCAGTCTTATTACTTGTACCAGTCTTATTACATGTACCAGTCTTATTACTTGTACCAGTCTTATTACATGTACCAGTCTTATTACTTGTACCAATCTTATTACATGTACCAGTCTTATTACATGTACCAGTCTTATTACTTGTACCAGTCTTATTACTTGTACCAGTCTTATTACATGTACCAGTCTTATTACTTTTACCAGTCTTATTACTTGTACCAGTCTTATTACTTGTACCAGTCTTATTACTTGTACCAGTCTTATTACTTGTACCAGTCTTATTACATGTTCCAGTCTTATTACATGTACCAGTCTTATTACTTTTACCAATCTTATTACTTGTACCAGTCTTATTACTTGTACCAGTCTTATTACATGTACCAGTCTTATTACTTGTACCAGTCTTATTACTTGTACCAGTCTTATTACTTGTACCAGTCTTATTACTTGTACCAGTCTTATTACATGTACCAGTCTTATTACATGTACCAATCTTATTACTTGTACCAGTCTTATTACTTGTACCAGTCTTATTACATGTACCAGTCTTATTACATGTACCAGTCTTATTACTTGTACCAGTCTTATTACTTGTACCAGTCTTATTTCTTGTACCAGTCTTATTACATGTACCAGTCTTATTACTTGTACCAGTCTTATTACTTGTACCAGTCTTATTACATGTACCAGTCTTATTACTTGTACCAGTCTTATTACATGTACCAGTCTTATTACTTGTACCAGTCTTATTACTTGTACCAGTCTTATTACATGTACCAATCTTATTACTTGTACCAGTCTTATTACATGTACCAGTCTTATTACATGTACCAGTCTTATTACTTGTACCAGTCTTATTACTTGTACCAGTCTTATTACTTGTACCAGTCTTATTACTTGTACCAGTCTTATTACTTGTACCAGTCTTATTACATGTACCAGTCTTATTACATGTATCAGTCTTATTACTTGTACCAGTCTTATTACTTGTACCAGTCTTATTACTTGTACCAGTCTTATTACATGTTCCAATCTTATTACATGTACCAGTCTTATTACTTGTACCAGTCTTATTACATGTACCAGTCTTATTACTTGTACCAGTCTTATTACTTGTACCAGTCTTATTACATGTACCAGTCTTATTACTTGTACCAGTCTTATTACTTGTACCAGTCTTATTACATGTACCAGTCTTATTACTTGTACCAGTCTTATTACTTGTACCAGTCTTATTACATGTACCAGTCTTATTACATGTACCAGTCTTATTACTTGTACCAGTCTTATTACTTGTACCAGTCTTATTACTTGTACCAGTCTTATTTCTTGTACCAGTCTTATTACATGTACCAGTCTTATTACTTGTACCAGTCTTATTACTTGTACCAGTCTTATTACATGTACCAGTCTTATTACTTGTACCAGTCTTATTACATGTACCAGTCTTATTACTTGTACCAATCTTATTACATGTACCAGTCTTATTACATGTACCAGTCTTATTACTTGTACCAGTCTTATTACTTGTACCAGTCTTATTACATGTACCAGTCTTATTACTTTTACCAGTCTTATTACTTGTACCAGTCTTATTACTTGTACCAGTCTTATTACTTGTACCAGTCTTATTACTTGTACCAGTCTTATTACATGTTCCAGTCTTATTACATGTACCAGTCTTATTACTTTTACCAATCTTATTACTTGTACCAGTCTTATTACTTGTACCAGTCTTATTACATGTACCAGTCTTATTACTTGTACCAGTCTTATTACTTGTACCAGTCTTATTACTTGTACCAGTCTTATTACTTGTACCAGTCTTATTACATGTACCAGTCTTATTACATGTACCAATCTTATTACTTGTACCAGTCTTATTACTTGTACCAGTCTTATTACATGTACCAGTCTTATTACATGTACCAGTCTTATTACTTGTACCAGTCTTATTACTTGTACCAGTCTTATTTCTTGTACCAGTCTTATTACATGTACCAGTCTTATTACTTGTACCAGTCTTATTACTTGTACCAGTCTTATTACATGTACCAGTCTTATTACTTGTACCAGTCTTATTACATGTACCAGTCTTATTACTTGTACCAGTCTTATTACTTGTACCAGTCTTATTACATGTACCAATCTTATTACTTGTACCAGTCTTATTACATGTACCAGTCTTATTACATGTACCAGTCTTATTACTTGTACCAGTCTTATTACTTGTACCAGTCTTATTACTTGTACCAGTCTTATTACTTGTACCAGTCTTATTACTTGTACCAGTCTTATTACATGTACCAGTCTTATTACATGTATCAGTCTTATTACTTGTACCAGTCTTATTACTTGTACCAGTCTTATTACTTGTACCAGTCTTATTACATGTTCCAATCTTATTACATGTACCAGTCTTATTACTTGTACCAGTCTTATTACATGTACCAGTCTTATTACTTGTACCAGTCTTATTACATGTACCAGTCTTATTACATGTACCAGTCTTATTACTTGTACCAGTCTTATTACTTGTACCAGTCTTATTACTTGTACCAGTCTTATTACTTGTACCAGTCTTATTACATGTACCAGTCTTATTACTTATACCAGTCTTATTACTTGTACCAGTCTTATTACATGTACCAGTCTTATTACTTGTACCAGTCTTATTACATGTACCAGTCTTATTACATGTATCAGTCTTATTACTTGTACCAGTCTTATTACTTGTACCAGTCTTATTACTTGTACCAGTCTTATTACATGTTCCAGTCTTATTACATGTACCAGTCTTATTACTTGTACCAGTCTTATTACATGTACCAGTCTTATTACTTGTACCAGTCTTATTACTTGTACCAGTCTTATTACTTGTACCAGTCTTATTACTTGTACCAGTCTTATTACATGTACCAGTCTTATTACTTGTACCAGTCTTATTACATGTACCAGTCTTATTACTTGTACCAGTCTTATTACTTGTACCAGTCTTATTATTTGTATCAGTCTTATTACTTGTACCAGTCTTATTACATGTACCAGTCTTATTACTTGTACCAGTCTTATTACATGTATCAGTCTTATTACTTGTACCAGTCTTATTACTTGTACCAGTCTTATTACATGTACCAGTCTTATTACTTGTACCAGTCTTATTACTTGTACCAGTCTTATTACTTGTACCTTACTTGTACCAGTCTTATTACATGTACCAGTCTTATTACTTGTACCAGTCTTATTACATGTACCAGTCTTATTACTTGTACCAGTCTTATTACATGTACCAGTCTTATTACTTGTACCAGTCTTATTACTTGTACCAGTCTTATTACATGTACCAGTCTTATTACTTGTACCAGTCTTATTACTTGTACCAGTCTTATTACATGTACCAGTCTTATTACTTGTACCAGTCTTATTACATGTACCAGTCTTATTACTTGTACCAGTCTTATTACTTGTACCAGTTTTATTACTTGTACCTTACTTGTACCAGTCTTATTACTTGTACCAGTCTTATTACTTGTACCAGTCTTATTACTTGTACCAGTCTTATTACTTGTACCAGTCTTATTACATGTACCAGTCTTATTACATGTACCAGTCTTATTACTTGTACCAGTCTTATTACTTGTACCAATCTTATTACATGTACCAGTCTTATTACTTGTACCAGTCTTATTACTTGTACCAGTCTTATTACTTGTACCAGTCTTATTACATGTACCAGTCTTATTACTTGTACCAGTCTTATTACTTGTACCAGTCTTATTACTTGTACCAGTCTTATTACTTGTATTACAGTATTGTCACATTTTATTTCTCTAAAACTCTACATTTCTGTTTTTAACATATTTTATAGAGTAAAAGGCAATGGGAAGCAAGAGAAATTGAATGGATTAGAGTATGAAGATATTGGTAAATTTTTATTATCAGGAATAACTGTTGTCAACCTAACCAGTTTGGAACCAATATGGACAAAAATATTAGATCTCACTCAGGTATATAAATATTATCTTACAGTACCTTGATCAGTCGGGCTCTCACTACTTTCAAATTAGAGGGAGAAGTTACTTCTCTTTCGGGAAGAAGTGGAAGACAAAAGAGAGAAGTGGGGAGACATCTGGGAGAAGTTAATGGCAATTAATCAAAACATTGTTTTGCGGGTACACTCTGAAGTTATCCTGTCCAAATTTAGTAAATAGTTTTAAAGCTGATCTGATTTGTTCTGTTTTATATGCATAATTGCCTAAAGAACATCTATTCAATGTCAAATATTAATTTCTGTCTACCTCAAAGAGTCAAATATAGCCTTACTAATGAGATTTTTCAATAATTTTTAACATTTTAGCTTTGTTATGTCAGTTCCATTTTCATTCTGAATATCAAAAATAAATAATGAACAATACAGTAATACGATTGGACGTTATAGCATGATTGAATTTTTGTCGTTCTATTACGAGTGATTTATTTTAGATATTTTGAATGCAGGAGTAGTTAAAAAAATATATTACATAGATTTTACACCTTTGTTTAAGGTAATAAAACATTCATAAAAGAAACTTGCTTTTCATTGTTGGATGTACAATGATAATTTTGATTTTGACAACGTGGTAATGTGACATCAAGATGAGAACAAAAATGTTTTTATTTCACAGGTTTCTTTGTAATAATAACTGCTGAGTTTGTAATAATTTCATTTTATTTTAGATAACTGCAGAGTTTGTAATAATTATACCCCCCGCAAACAAAGTTTGGGGGGGTATATAGGAATCACCCTGTCCGTCCATCCGTTCGTCCATGTACCTTGTAAGCGCAACTCCTTCTAAACGACTTATTGGATTTTTATGAAACTTTACACATTTGTAGTACACTACCTGCAGATGTGCATGAAGGAATATGGTTGCTGTCCAAAATTTAAAAGGGAAGATAATTCAGCTTATACTTTCACGAAAAGGGGGGGGGGGGGGGCATGTACCTTGTAAGCGCAACTCCTACTAAACTGCTTATTGAATTTTTATGAAACTTTACACAGTTGTAGTACACAACCTGCAGATGTGCATGAAGGAATACCGTTGCTGTCTAAAATTTAGAAGGGGAAATAATTCAACTTATACTTTCATGAAAAGGGGGGGTCGTGTACCTTGTAAGCGCAACTCCTCCTAAACTGCTTATTGATTTTTTTATGAAACTTTACACAGTTGTAGTACACAACCTGTAGATGTGCATGAAGGAATACCGTTGCTGTCTAAAATTTAGAAGGGGAGATAATTCAACTTATACTTTCATGAAAAGGGGGGTCGTGTACCTTGTAAGCGCAACTCCTCCTAAACGGCTTATTGGAGTTTTGTGAAACTTTACACAGTTGCAGTACACTACCTGCAGATGTGCATGAATGAATATGATTGCTGTCCAAAATTTAAAAGGGGAGATAATTCAACTTATACTTTCACGAAAAGGGTGGGGGGGGGATGTACCTTGTAAGCGCAACTCCTGCTAAACTGCTTATTGAGAATTTTTATGAAACTTTACACAGTTGTAGTACACAATCTGCAGATGTGCATGAAGGAATACCATTGCTGTCTAAAATTTAGAAGAGGAGATAATTAACTTGCTAATATACCTGTATTCCAAAGTTTGAACATCATAGTATTGCACTGTTATAGTTTCATTTTATTTCAGATAACTGTAGAGTTTGTAATAATTTCATTTTATTTTAGATAACTGTAGAGTTTGTAATAATTTCATTTTATTTTAGATAACTGTAGAGTTTAATAATTTCATTTTATTTTAGATAACTGTAGAGTTTGTAATAATTTCATTTTATTTTAGATAACTGTAGAGTTTATAATAATTTCATTTTATTTCAGATAACTGTAGAGTTTGTAATAATTTCATTTTATTTTAGATAACTGTAGAGTTTGTAATAATTTCATTTTATTTCAGATAACTGCTGAGTTTGTAATAATTTCATTTTATTTTAGATAACTAGAGTTTGTAATAATTTCATTTTATTTCAGATAACTGTAGAGTTTGTAATAATTTCATTTTATTTTAGATAACTGTAGAGTTTATAATAATTTCATTTTATTTCAGATAACTGCAGAGTTTGTAATAATTTCATTTTATTTTAGATAACTGTAGAGTTTGTAATAATTTCATTTTATTTTAGATAACTGCTGAGTTTGTAATAATTTCATTTGATTTCAGATAACTGCTGAGTTTCCTGCCTATAACTTATTTGCCCCCACAGTAGTAGACATAGATGGAGATTTTAGTGCTTTAGAGATTATACTTGGAACGTCTGCTGGGAACTTATTTGTCTTAGACCATACAGGACTGGTTAAAAATGGATGGCCAAAATCATCAGGATCTATACATGGACAGGTAACTTCACATATATATTAAGTTATTATTAACTGATTTAATAAATATATTATTTTTTGTTGTTTGTTTAGAAATATAATGAAAACAAAATACCAAGCTGTCAGAATACAATGTAGTACCAAAATCTAATAGAAAGATCATAGAAATAGGGCAAAACCTCTAACACATATACATGAATACCCACTTCAAAACAGGAAGTGACTTTTGAATTCGTTTTCCATTACGTTACATGTAAGAATCTGGTTATTTCTCTATTGTTAAAAAGAAACAATTGTTGATTATTACTGAATGTTATTGTATATTAGAATAAAACGTATCTATTCATTCGGATTTTTCATGATTTTTTTTTAATGTGTATTAATTTATGATATACATATGTATATTATTTTTGGTAGAATAAAAAATATGTAAATGAGTTAGCCTGCTCGCCTGGAGTGCAGTAGATTGTGGGTTCAAGCCCCAGTCGGGTCAAACCAAAGACTGAAATGGTATGTGTTGCTTCTCCATTAAGCACACAGCATTAAGAGAAAGAGCAAAGACTGGTTGGCTCGGAATCAGAATCATGTGTCCGAGTGGAGCGACATGTCTACCCGTGGACTGTTGTTTCAGTGAGCTAGCACTATAAAAATCCAACTCAGCGTGTTGGTCTAGAACAAAGCAGACCTCATCATCATCTCATGATATAGCTAAAAAATTGCTGAATTGGGCGTTAAACAACAATCACTCACTCACTCACTCCATGCCATTGTTTTTTAATTTGATATTTTACATGTACACGTATCTTATACTTACATTTAATTCAAAAATATCTCTAGTAGGATTTTGCCTATTAATATTGTAAGTGAGCAATAGCTTGCTCTTAATGGTAGAAATGTGGTAAGAAAGCAATAAAGAGTTGAATACTATGGAAAAAATTCTTCATCATAACTGAAAACCTGAAATGTATCCACGATTTTTATTATGAGGAAAAAAATCAAAGATTTCTTCCCATTCTAGAAAAGTAATAATAATAGTAAAGTTTGTACTTAATTATTTGTAATAAATTATTTAGTAATCTTTGGAGAATTTTGAAGTATTCTAACATTTTTTTGGACAAAGCGATTCTATGTAGTCTGGAATCAATCTATACTATCGAATGTTTATGTTGTAAAGATGTTCTATACATTCCACATATATTAAGTTTATGCTTGATCTACACCAATGAAGTTATTAGATAAATTGAAACAATTTAATTGTTTATATACAAAATGTATATGTATAGATTTTTTTTAGTTTAACTTCACAGAACACAACTGCTCTTAATAAGGAAAGCTTTCAAACTGTTGTTAAATTTCATGAGCTTAGTATAATTAATCCCTTGGTATATTTCTCCTTACTGATTCCTTAACATTGTATGTATGGAAGGTGAGTCACATGGTTTCTGAGGTATCCCTCATGAGTTTTTATTATGAAATGTGTAATTATTTTTATTTTCAGATATCTGTTGCAGACCTAGATGGTGATGACAAACTGGATATTGTTTCCATAGATACCAGTGGAGATGTCATCTGCTATAATCCTGATGGTAAAACTGTATGGGAAGTTGAGATTTCAGGAAGCTCTACTGCTGGTTGTCGTCTGTATGATGTTAACCAAGATAATGTACTGGATGTTATCATTGCTACCAATGTTGGGTAGGATTTGTAACTTTCTCCTCTATTATAATTAAGGGCTGTTGTGGTCGTGATCGTATATTTATTGGATTAACAACTACTTATGCAATCAGTGCCTATCACCATTAATGTTGTGAGTTCGAATCCCACTCAGGTGAGGTGTACTCGATACAACATTATGTGATAAAGTGACTTGCGGTAGGTCTGTGGTTTTCTCCAGGTACTCCGGTTTCCTCCACCAATAAAACTAACTGCCAAGATATAACTGAAATATTGTTGAAAGTGGTGTTAAACACCATGATCCTGATCCTTCTTTTATTATTAAGGTCATTAATTGGACCAGAATCCTGTAATAACAATTGGTGTTTTAAGTTGCCTTAGTGACTTTGTATTGTATCATTGAACTTTGACCAAAATACAGCTTATATTTAATAGATGCATGTAATGTTGACCTAAATACAGCTTATTTTTAATTGATGCATGTAATGTTGACCTAAATACAGCTTATTTTTAATTGATAATGTAGAACTGTAGTCCATTTGAAGACATTTTTATTTTTTATAATATTAACCATCTGAGATAAAGGAAATTTGGCTTTATAGCAATTTTGAAAAGAATATCACAGTTAGGTTTGATTTCAATTGCCATTGTGATTTCAGAAGAGACCTGCATTTTTATCAAAATAGGCATAATTCATGGGAAAACAACCTGGATTTTTTTAATTTCACAGAAAAGTGCATAATATTTGTAAAACAGTAGCTAGTACAGTTAAATGTTCAGCCTAACTATTCTGGTTTAATCTATAGAACAGTGGGATGGAGAGTTGGGTTGTCAGATACCTAACGATGACCATTGCTATCTGTGGTAATTGAGTGAGTGAGTTATTGTTGTTTAATGCCAAATGAGCAATTTTCCTGCTATATCATTGCAAGAACAAGTTACTTTTAGATGAGATGATAAAGATATTGTTCCCTTTGTGTTAGATGAATACTCTCAGTTGAATTTTTATAGTTGCTGCACATGGACACATTATCCTCATTCCAACCACTCTTTAGCTACTCATTAATGCTGCAAGCTTAGAGGAGGAGTAGTAAATACCTTTATGGTGTTTCAGTTGACTCGACCTGTGCCACTCAACCAGCACTCTAACCATTACAAAACCTGGCTGATGGCTTTCCACCCAGACAAATGCTCAGTCCTTACAATAACAAACAAGAAAGATCCTCTAAAAAATAACTACTTGCTACACAATCATACTTTGGAATCAGTTTCTTCAGCAAAATATCTTGGAATCACTCTTCAATCCGACTTAAAATGGACACAGCATGCTAACAACATAGTAGCCAATGCAAATAAAAGTCTTGGATTCTTGAAAAGAAACCTTAAAACCTCCAACACAAATATAAAGTCGCAGGCATACCTATCTCTTGTCCGTCCAAAACTAGAGTATGCATGCTCAGTTTGGGACCCTTACACTGTGGAACATTGCAATAAAATTGAGATGGTCCAACGACGGGCAGCTAGGTATGCCTGCAACTGATACCATAATACTAGCAGCATCACAGGTATGCTACAAACTCTCACCTGGCCTACATTACAACAATGTCGACTCAAAACAAAACTTATTATGTCTTACAAGATTGTTCACCATATACATGTAGTTGCAGTTCCTACAACAATATTAATACCTACAGACCCAAGAATCAGACAATTTCATCCATTTACATACAGACATCTTCATGCATTCAAAGATCCGTTCAAGTACTCATTCTTTCCGAACACAATCATTCACTGGAATTTACTACCTCAAACTATAGTTCTATGCCCAACAGTCAACACATTTAGAGAACAGCTAACACCAACTGTTCTCAGCCATCTACAATCACAAATTTAAATAAAAATGAAATTGTAAATAGTTTTAACCACAAAATTTATTTCTGTTTGGCACCACTTGTAAATATGTTATAAATTGACTGAATTTATTATTATTTCTTTATGACGTTTATTCCCACGCATGTGCAACAGCTAGTGATCATCCAGTGGATGGATAACTGTATACCGAAAGAAGAAGAAGAAACCAATACGATTTTTGTGTAGAATTATACAGTAATCCAACAGATAGAGTGGTTCATGTTTTGTGTAGAATTATACAGTAATCCAACAGATAGAGTGGTTCATGTTTTGTGTAGAATTATACAGTAATCCAACAGATAGAGTGGTTCATGTTTTGTGTAGAATTATACAGTAATCCAACAGATAGAGTGGTTCATGTTTTGTGTAGAATTATACAGTAATCCAACAGATAGAGTGGTTCATGTTTTGTGTAGAATTATACAGTAACCCAACAGATAGAGTGGTTCATGTTTTGTGTAGAATTATACAGTAATCCAACAGATAGAGTGGTTCATGTTTTGTGTAGAATTATACAGTAATCCAACAGATAGAGTGGTTCATGTTTTGTGTAGAATTATACAGTAATCCAACAGATAGAGTGGTTCATGTTTTGTGTAGAATTATACAGTAACCCAACAGATAGAGTGGTTCATGTTTTGTGTAGAATGATACAGTAACCCAACAGATAGAGTGGTTCATGTTTTGTGTAGAATGATACAGTAACCCAACAGATAGAGTGGTTCATGTTTTGTGTAGAATTATACAGTAACCCAACAGATAGAGTGGTTCATGTTTTGTGTAGAATTATACAGTAACCCAACAGATAGAGTGGTTCATGTTTTGTGTAGAATTATACAGTAATCCAACAGATAGAGTGGTTCATGTTTTGTGTAGAATTATACAGTAATCCAACAGATAGAGTGGTTCATGTTTTGTGTAGAATTATACAGTAACCCAACAGATAGAGTGGTTCATGTTTTGTGTAGAATTATACAGTAATCCAACAGATAGAGTGGTTCATGTTTTGTGTAGAATTATACAGTAATCCAACAGATAGAGTGGTTCATGTTTTGTGTAGAATTATACAGTAATCCAACAGATAGAGTGGTTCATGTTTTGTGTAGAATTATACAGTAACCCAACAGATAGAGTGGTTCATGTTTTGTGTAGAATGATACAGTAACCCAACAGATAGAGTGGTTCATGTTTTGTGTAGAATGATACAGTAACCCAACAGATAGAGTGGTTCATGTTTTGTGTAGAATGATACAGTAACCCAACAGATAGAGTGGTTCATGTTTTGTGTAGAATGATACAGTAACCCAGCAGATAGAGTGGTTCATGTTTTGTGTAGAATGATACAGTAACCCAACAGATAGAGTGGTTCATGTTTTGTGTAGAATTATACAGTAACCCAACAGATAGAGTGGTTCATGTTTTGTGTAGAATTATACAGTAACCCAACAGATAGAGTGGTTCATGTTTTGTGTAGAATTATACAGTAATCCACTCATGTTTTGTGTAGAATTATACAGTAATCCACTCATGTTTTGTGTAGAATTATACAGTAATCCACTCATGTTTTGTGTGACAGGTGAATTTGCTAACTATCACTGTTTATGATTTTCTATTTTCTATTTTATATTTTATATTTTATATTTTCTAATATGAATCTTTGAATTATTTCAGTGACATTTATGCATTAAATGGTACCAATGGGAAAATCTTACCAAACTGGCCTTTACAGTTAGGACAGAAGATATCAACTAATGTCCTGATAACAAAGATCTCTACAAAACATGCTACAGCTGATCTGGTAAAGTATTTCTTTCAGCTTGATATTTAACTAACCTAACCCAAAGACCCCACAGAAACATGAGGCCCTAAGGTGTCAAAAGTGTTTTTTTCTGTTTTTTGTTGATGGATTGTTTTAGTGAGACAGTACCTCACCTGTAGATGAGCTGTATCAATGTTTAGTGAGACAGTACCTCACCTGTAGATGAGCTGTATCAATGTTTAGTGAGACAGTACCTCACCTGTAGATGAGCTGTATCAATGTTTAGTGAGACAGTACCTCACCTGTAGATGAGCTGTATCAATGTTTAGTGAGACAGTACCTCACCTGTAGATGAGCTGTATCAATGTTTAGTGAGACAGTACTTCACCTGTAGATGAGCTGTATCAATGTTTAGTGAGACAGTACCTCACCTGTAGATGAGCTGTATCATTGTTTAGTGAGACAGTACCTCACCTGTAGATGAGCTGTATCAATGTTTAGTGAGACAGTACCTCACCTGTAGATGAGCTGTATCAATGTTTAGTGAGACAGTACCTCACCTGTAGATGAGCTGTATCAATCAAACAATACATTATATTCAATAAGTCTATTTTTAATTTATAAAATTTAAAGAATATGTCTAAAATATACTCATATTTCTATTTAATGCATAGATATAAATTTGTGTTAGTAATAACTTTCTTTAAGGTCCCTAAATATTTCTTCTATACTAACACTCTTTGTTAAAAGAAAGCTTGTGTATTCAAAAACTTGCCACCTCCATAATTTGACACTGTTTTTGGTCCATATGTTTTTAATTATTCTTAAATAATTCTGTCTTGTTTAACCCTGATCTTTTTGTTATATGGACACAGACATCTGTGTATCATAAAACAACATATAAAAACCATATGGAAATGGTTGTGATGAGATTCTGTTATCAGAGTTGAAAACAGCAAATCACACTCACGAAACCTTGCTAGATTTTGTTCAAGGAAGAAAGAAAACTTGCACTTGTTAAAGACGACAAATACCTAGATCCTGTGTAATGCTTGAACAATGACAGACAAAACTACTGTATGACAGATAATATAAGAAAAATAGTATTATTATTAATTAAATAAGTATGTATCATTTTTACTGAATTTTGTGAAATAATTTTTACAAATTAATCACTAGGTATCAAAATTAATCTGATTGTAAATTTGTCTTATTGTTTGTTACAGGTTGTTTTAACAGAAGATGGATACCTCCATGTTATGTCAATAGATCTTAAATGTAAAGCTAAATTCCCACTAGGGGAGACTACTCTTGTACAGTTATTGGCATTTGACCTTGTAGAAAGTTCAGATGGCCTTGAGATTTTAGTGGCAACCAATGATGGAACACTTTTGTGTTTAGGAAATTCAGAGACCCCAAAAGATAGATTTATTGATGAAGAAAGAAACAAAGAAAAAATGAAATACAGTTTAAAAAGTGAAGCAAAAAGTCCTAATGACTTTATTTATGGGAATTTAAAGGTATATTCTTGTTAAAAGTTCACTAATATAAACACAATTTGGATATATTTTTTTATCATTTTAAAAATGGTATTTTAATCCTTGTTCTTGAATCAGTTTTACATGTGAATGAATCTTATTCTGATAAATTATCTGATGCAAATTTAACCTATAAGCCAGATCAACATATTGTTAAAAAAATATTTACATGTATAATATTTTTATTATTATTTTTAAGCAACCTCAGCTTGAAGTTAGGTCTATGTGTTTGATATAAATAATGAAACACTTTGAAACATATGTTTGTCATAGACATCCCAAGAATTATTTAAATATCCTACATATGGTATAAACACATCCTGTTCTCTATTATGTTAGTCACTATATGTTTGGTGTCTGTGGTGAAACACTTAAATTTGAGACATATTTTTATTAGAAATTGAGAAGATATATTGAAATAAATCATGATATTACAGATAGCATATTTGATAAAAAAAAAATTCTGCTATTCATCATTTATTTGTTTTTTGTTTATGTGATGGTGTTTAATGCCACTTTCAACAATATTTCAGTTTTATTGGTGGAGGAAACCGAAGGACCCGGAGAAAACCACCGACCTGTCGCAAGTCACTGACAAACTTGATCACATAATGTTGTACACCTTGCCCTGATCAAGATTCGAACTCACAACATCAGTGGTGATAGGCACTGATTGCATAAGTAGTTGTAAATCCAACTACCATACGATCACGGCCACGACGGCCCCAACTAGTCATCATTATGGAAGTGTGTATAATAGTACCGGGGTAATGTTTATATTGAAAAGAAATAAAACTTTGAAATTCATGGTACTATTTTGTGTTGTAGCCACAATTAGAATCACAAAATAACTTCATGGTACTACTTTGTGTTGTAGCCACAATTATATATCACAAAATAACTTCATGGTACTACTTTGTGTTGTAGCCACAATTATATATCACAAAATAACTTCATGGTACTACTTTGTGTTGTAGCCACAATTAGAATCACAAAATAACTTCATGGTACTATTTTGTGTTGTAGCCACAATTAGAATCACAAAATAACTTCATGGTACTACTTTGTGTTGTAGCCACAATTATATATCACAAAATAACTTCATGGTACTACTTTGTGTTGTAGCCACAATTATATATCACAAAATAACTTCATGGTACTACTTTGTGTTGTAGCCACAATTAGAATCACAAAATAACGTCATGGTACTACTTTGTGTTGTAGCCACAATTATATATCACAAAATAACTTCATGGTACTATTTTATGTTGTAGCCACAATTAAATATCACAAAATAACTTTATGGTACTATTTTGTGTTGTAGCCACAATTAGAATCACAAAATAACTTCATGGTACTACTTTGTGTTGTAGCCACAATTATATATCACAAAATAACTTCATGGTACTACTTTGTGTTGTAGCCACAAAATAACTTCATGGTACTATTTTGTATTGTAGCCACAATTATATATCACAGAATAACTTCATGGTACTATTTTGTATTGTAGCCACAATTATATATCACAGAATAACTTCATGGTACTATTTTGTGTTGTAGCCACAATTATATATCACAGAATACAGTCGATCAGAAGAAGAAGTAACAGGGTCACAGTTTTTCTTAGAATATGATATTAATGATCGAACAAAAAATGCAGGACCTTATGAAATCAGGGTTAGTAACATGTATGTAATTATGTGATAATAGTTGAACTTCTTCCATCATTAAGCTCAGACAGAAAGGACCTTATGAAATCAGGGTTAGTCACATGTATGTAATTATGTGATAATAGTTGAACTTCTTCCATCATTAAGCTCAGACAGAAACCATCAGAGTTATATTGGTAATACAACATTAGTAATTCATCTATAAATACACATTTACAAGGTGGGCTAGTTGTATAGGAAAGAATTAGTGATATTTATGATAACTCAGTACAAGTCATTTAAAAATATGGAACCTTATCAATTATCATATAACTATTCTTGTATTCCTAATATCAAGAGGTCATGTTCGTATGGTAGTTGGATTTACAACTACCTGTGCAATCAGTACCTATCACCACTAAAGTTGTGAGTTCAAACCCCTTCCATGCAAGGTGTACTTGTTACAACATTTTGTGATAAAAATTTGTCAGTGACTTGCAACAGTCGGTGGTTTTCTCCGGGTACTCTGGTTTCCTCCACCAATAAAACTACCGTCTTTTTGTGTCTATTAAACGCACTGGTGCATAGAACGCACCCCCTTTCCTCCCCAAAAAATCTGGGGATAATTCTAGTTCCTATCTATAGAACGCAGGGAGATTCAGTAAAACATTCACGGCAGAAATCCTCATTCAAACGGTAAAATACTGTTTACCACAGATCAAGTATTTGTTAATCCATGTATTTTTTATAAATTTTAGACAGGGAAATGTTAAATTAGTTTTGTTAAAAGAGTTTACACCAATTATTCTAGATTTTGCAAGCGAAAATTAGCTGTTTTGTGAATGCAGGAAGTTTATCGTTAATGTTTAATTTGAAAACAAGTTCAAAACGGCAATGAAAATGATACGGATGGAGCAGTTTATTTTTTTTTGGTCGTTCTTCACGCGAATTGTGGTTGTTTTAAATAGGTAGATATGTTTAATCTTTAATAAGTAAATTCGGGAATAAATTCATCAAATAATAAACCGTTCATGTGATCAAAGATAGGCAAGCTTGTAATAGGAAGTAATTACGATTGATTCAAACAAAGAGAAAACAATACAAAAGTAATATCATTACTTAAGACCTCATCAAAGAGATTATAATTTCTTTTGAAGTGTACTCATATTGTAACAATGCGACCATATATTATATAATATTGACAGGTGTCCCAGTATGTTCAGTTCTGATAGCAAACAATTGACGGTTATTCCTGCATTCGTATGGACAATTAGTTCCGAACAACAACACCAATGCACAACAAGTATGATTATTGACAAACATCGAGAATAAATACATATTTACAAACCTTTCAAAAAGGCAATGAACAAGCAATAAATACAATTTTTATACAATTTTATTTTAAATAACACATATATAATGAACACAATTAATGTTATTTGAACATGAATTCGTCGATCATTGGGAATATTGCCGGTCGTGAACTCGAAGCTATGCTACCGGCAACTCTCTGCATGACCTGAAAAAAAGTGTCTGATACTTGCTCTTATGCATAAAATGCACCACACCTACAAATTATCATTTTAAAGCATAAGATCACGTTCTATGCGTACCAAAGAACGGTAACTGCCACGAAATATTGTTGAAAGTGGCATTAAACACCATAAACCAAACCAAACCTAACATAAAAAATATGATTTATTACCTTTGTTATAAGGTTACTAGTGATTTATTGCCTTTGTTATATGGTTACTAGTGATTTATTGCCTTTGTTATATGGTTACTAGTGATTTATTGCCTTTGTTATAAGGTTACTAGTGATTTATTGCCTTTGTTATATGGTTACTAGTGATTTATTACCTTTGTTATATGGTTACTAGTGAGTGATTGCCTTTGTTATATGGTTACTAGTGATTTATTGCCTTTGTTATATGGTTACTAGTGATTTATTACCTTTGTTATATGGTTACTAGTGAGTGATTGCCTTTGTTATATGGTTACTAGTGATTTATTGCCTTTGTTATATGGTTACTAGTGATTTATTACCTTTGCTATATGGTTACTATTGAGTGATTGCCTTTGTTATATGGTTACTAGTGATTTATTGCCTTTGTTATATGGTTACTAGTGATTTATTACCTTTGTTATAAGGTTACTAGTGATTTATTACCTTTGTTATATGGTTACTAGTGATTTATTGCTTTTGTTATATGGTTACTAGTGATTTATTACCTTTGTTATAAGGTTACTAGTGATTTATTACCTTTGTTATATGGTTACTAGTGATTTATTGCCTTTGTTATATGGTTACTAGTGATTTATTACCTTTGTTATATGGTTACTAGTGATTTATTGCCTTTGTTATATGGTTACTAGTGATTTATTACCTTTGTTATATGGTTACTAGTGATTTATTGCCTTTGTTATAAGGTTACTAGTGATGTATTGCCTTTGTTATATGGTTACTAGTGATTTATTGCCTTTGTTATATGGTTACTAGTGATTTATTACCTTTGTTATATGGTTACTAGTGATTTATTGCCTTTGTTATAAGGTTACTAGTGATGTATTGCCTTTGTTATATGGTTACTAGTGATTTATTGCCTTTGTTATATGGTTACTAGTGATTTATTACCTTTGTTATATGGTTACTAGTGAGTGATTGCCTTTGTTATATGGTTACTAGTGATTTATTGCCTTTGTTATATGGTTACTAGTGATTTATTACCTTTGCTATATGGTTACTATTGAGTGATTGCCTTTGTTATATGGTTACTAGTGATTTATTGCCTTTGTTATATGGTTACTAGTGATTTATTACCTTTGTTATAAGGTTACTAGTGATTTATTACCTTTGTTATATGGTTACTAGTGATTTATTACCTTTGTTATATGGTTACTAGTGATTTATTACCTTTGTTATAAGGTTACTAGTGATTTATTACCTTTGTTATATGGTTACTAGTGATTTATTGCCTTTGTTATATGGTTACTAGTGATTTATTACCTTAGTTATATGGTTACTAGTGATTTGTTGCCTTTGTTATAAGGTTACTAGTGATTTATTACCTTTGTTATATGGTTACTAGTGATTTATTACCTTTGTTATAAGGTTACTAGTGATTTATTACCTTTGTTATATGGTTACTAGTGATTTATTGCCTTTGTTATAAAGTAACTATTACCTTTGTTATATGGTTACTAGTGATTTATTGCCTTTGTTATAAGGTTACTAGTGATTTATTACCTTTGTTATATGGTTACTAGTGATTTATTGCCTTTGTTATAAAGTAACTATTACCTTTGTTATATGGTTACTAGTGATTTATTACCTTTGTTATAAGGTTACTAGTGATTTATTACCTTTGTTATATGGTTACTAGTGATTTATTACCTTTGTTATATGGTTACTAGTGATTTATTGCCTTTGTTATATGGTTACTATTGTTACTAGTGATTTATTACCTTTGTTATAAGGTTACTAGTGATTTATTACCTTTGTTATATGGTTACTAGTGATTTATTACCTTTGTTATATGGTTACTATGGTTACTAGTGATTTATTACCTTTGTTATATGGTTACTATGGTTACTAGTGATCTATTACTTTGTTATATGGTTACTATGGTTACTAGTGATTTATTACCTTTGTTATATGGTTACTATGGTTACTAGTGATTTATTTGTCAAAACTAGGTATGCTAGAGTAGTTAATCTATTTATTACATAGATTTTACACTTTTATTTGCATTAATAAGACGTCTAAAAAATGAACATGTTTTTCATTGTCAGATGCTCAACAATGTTTTTGATTTTGACAATGACGTTTGTACTGTGAGAAAACCAGGTTTTTATAAGGATCTATCGTTCCAAGATATATAATATTTACCTAGGCCGAAATGAAAATCAGTAATTGTTTTATTATATGAAACTATTATTAATGTTCTCTGGGTCATGTTTTATAGATTGGCATTAAACACTACATGTGTATTTTTTATAAATGTTAATGGTAACAAGATTTAGACAGAAAATCAGAAAACCCCTACTTCTAATTTTAGAGTTAATTGAGGTTAATATAACGTTCCAAAGGCTCCTCTGGAACGATCTAAATTAATCTTTGCAGAAATTGAAGGCTTAACCAATCAGATAAAAGAAATATTTATATGTCATATAATAAGATATGTTATGGAGCACTGAAAAGCAATATTGACTGCATCCTTCAGCCTTGGTCAATATTGCTTTTCAGTGCTCCATAAGACATCATATCACGCTCAATGAAGTGCAATAATTGTATAATATTTATCATCAACATGTATTTTGAATCAGACAGATTCTGCTACACATTCCTTCAGTATTACAATTAGTAAGGCAGGATATTATACAATTATTGACTTTGGAATAGGTTACTATCTGGATTTATCAACCTGAAAAAATGTTATATTCACCGAGCCGCAGACGAGATGACTGTACATTTTTAAAGGTTGATAAACCAGATAGCAACCTATTCCAAAGTCATTGATTGTTTTATTTCATGAACAGGTTTTATTGTTATCTACTAACAAATTCATCGTCATAACAATAAAATATCGCAATTTTGGAGTGTTTGTTTATGATTCAGCCGAAAAACAAATGTCAAACGCAATCTCATTGGTTATTGAACTACGAAAGAACAAATTTGATAGGATACCAAAAGTCCGGTGTTTCCATATCTAGTTTTATGCCTTGCAAGGTTGATATCACTTTCCGGACACCTGCCAGGATCTATTTTTAGCCAAGAGGGTGATATCGCAAGTACTCAAAACCTCTTAATCAGTTTTAAGCCAACCATATGCAAGCTACGTTGATAACAGTCATGTAATAATCATATTTATTTTGACAGGTATATTTTGGATTTAATCTGTTATACAATACAAGTCATGTTCAGCCAGGTTTATATAGTGCTAGAGTTCCTGCTTTTAATGAACCAAGCCATGGACATATTGTTGTTATAATGAGGAACAAACATGGTTTTATTGTCACAGATTCTTACTCTATAAGGTATTGATCAGTCTGCATTAATTTTTTTCACCTACTAAGGCTACTTGCCCGAAAGCCAAATTTAGAACAATTTTCTATTTATTAAAACAAATTCTTGCATAATTTTCACTTGTTCGAATCCAGTTTTACTTGTCCTGCACTTTGGACAAGTGGGTAGTGCGAAAACTGTTGATTATTTAAGTGGATATTAATTAATCATATAAAAAACTTGTATTTGTATTAAAACCTGATTTTTGTCCAAATTTTAATTTTTATAGAATTTTCCATATTACATCAGGAATATGAAGTTTTAATATATATAATTTCTGCTATAGGATTTAAATTGTGGGTCCTTAACATTATTTAAACTCAATGAACTGAAGAATTAAAATTGAGATTGTTTTCAAGCCCCTCATAACTGCCTTATCTTGACAGAGTTATCTCACCTTTGTGAAAACTTTTAATTAATGCCAATTGCATATTACCTTTCAAAATTATTATTAACAAATGCAATTTATTTCTTTTACGATGGATTGAATCCTCATGTATAAAACATACTATAAATCTCCACCCGTTTAACATATATAATATTAGCGGAAAGTTACTTTAAATGTTTTTCCAGTACTTTGTTACATTTTGGTCAAGAGTGAGTGATTGTTGTTTAACGCCAAATGACCAATATTTCAGCTATATCATGGCGAGAACAAAATTGAATAAATGATGATGAAGTCCGCCTTGTACTAGACCAACACCTCTTTTATGTGATTACATGAATCTTGGGATTTTGGATTGTTTTTTCCAAAATTATTGTGTCCATCATAAATCCACGACTCTAGACTAGATTTTTGTAATTATTTATTTTCAGATTTAATCGTTTGATTATGGAAGATTTACAGTGGTTATTAGTGACACCATTTATAGCGATGTTGATCATATTATTAGTACTCCATGGCTTCCCCATGAAAGACTTGTTACCCTATACACATCAGTCTAAGACAAGATAACACAAGTTTTCTGTAGCTCAAATAACACATACAAATTACTGGTGTTTACAAAACGTTATATTTACTTTTATACATTTGTCAAAGATTTCAAATTGATTATATACAATCTGATTGAAATGAGCTGTAATAATACACTACCATCCCCCTAACATTCAACATAGCATGATTAAGTCATGTCATAATGAACTCATGATCAGCCATATTAAACCACCAATGGTAAAATCTTAGCAGTGCATTTCGAGCATTTTATCGCCACATACCAAACGTAAAAGTCTGATTGGTTGATTTTATTTAATAAGTATTCATATATACGAAAGTTCATCTGTAAATGACCTTGAATCATTTTCTGTCATATGTTCAGGAGAGCATAGCATTTATAACATATTTTAATCAGATTGTATTTATATATAAAATGTACGGAAGTTGTCATGTCAACAGAAGGTTCTTACCATATTTATAAAATATGGTTTTTTTAATGTATGAAGTAAAAAATAATAATTCAGTGGATTAAATACGGGAGACAAAAATCTTCATTCATCCACAATGTATGTATATGTGTATTTATGACGGCCATAAAATGGACGAACTTGATAAAATATGTTGATAATTCAAATACAAACAATCCTCTAAATACCAATACAATATGATGTCTGTGAGTGATTGTTGTTATCAGCTAAACCATGACGAGAACAAGATGTATTTTGGCGAGATTATATCCGCTTCTAGTACTAGATCAACACGCTTGGTTGGATTTTTATAATGCTAGCTCAATAGAAACGAACAATCTGTGGATAGACATGTCGTGCCATTTAGAAATATTACCCTGATTCTGAGCCAACCAGTCTTTGCTCTTACTCCTTAATGTTCTCTGCTTAGCGAATAATTTTATAGTCTTACGTGCAACTTGACATGGGCTGGAATCCACTAGCTACTGCACATGAGACGAGCATGTTAATCATCACACGACTGAAGCAGTTCATTGTGTCATCATAATAAAGCCTCAATAACTAAGTCAATTCTTTGGTCAACTATTAATGCAATTTATGTTTGTCATATAAAATTTTGTAATGTGTGAGGGTTTGTATAATGTTTATTATTTTGTAAAATAATACATTTGCCCGTATTTGTGGTACTAATTAATTTTCTAACATATTTGATACGTTGACACATACTGTATTGTTTTCCTTCTACAGTCAATCCTGTCTAAACCAACCCAGCCTTGGGACCAACTTTTATGTGGTAGAATCTCCTTTTGTGATTTTAACATATTTTATTGTCAAATATATACAATAGGATTGAACACAAGTTTTATTGTCAAATATATACAATAGGATTGAACACAAGTTTTACAACTTATATGAAGTTCTCTCTCCTTTTGTGTTAAGACAAGTTAATTTAGCATTGATTTCTTACACTGGAAGTTTGATTTATACAGAATTCTTTTCATTCAGAGTTGAAGTTAGACTGGTTTCACTGTATTTAAGTATTATTTTGCAACCAGTATATGTGTGTTACTATGGTAATCAATTTTCTAACATATTTTAGTTGTTTACATGTACTATACTGTTTTATTACTATTTTTTATAAATCATTATTATTTGGAGTCTCAGAACATGTTCAGCTATGGGTTTGTTGGTACTTTTATTTGAATCATGTAATTATGATGTATGGATGGTCATTATTACGTGCTGATGCTACAGGAAACATTTTTGTCTAATAAGCATAATAACATTGTTTTGACTGTTAATCATGTTTCTTGTATACATGTGTATACTTATTAAAGATTGTTGATACTTCTTACAGATAGGTTCTGTGTGAATGGTTAAATATGATTGTGATTTATAGCATGAGAGGTGTTTCTTAAAAAAATACATTGTAATTATGTCTTTGTAATTGTTTGATGCAACAAAAGCCATGAAATACAAATGAATTATCTTATATTAAACTCAAGTTTATTAAAAATTAATATGTAGATCATTATTTACTTTTAATGTCAAAAAGAAGGGATACAAGAGTGTGTTTAGAAAAATAAATACAAACATACCATTCTTTGTCTTCTGCTGTCAATGTAATAGGGATTGGTTTGTCAAGCGGAGGTCTGGGACCATAAAACTATTGTAAGCATCTGTGCCAAGTCAGTAAAATGGGAAGTCATGAATATGTGTTAACAGTATTGGTGTTTGAACTGTTCCGACAATCTGAAATTTTTTGTTTTTCATTGTTTTTCCAGTTTATTAGCTGACATTTTCTAGTTGGCAGGTAAATATTACAGGTAAAAATGTAGTGAATTTATTGATTATTTGAAGTTTGGTATTAATGTGATAAATCTCCATAGAATTAGACCTACATTTGTATATTGTTACCTGTGGGCAGTTGTAGTTTCATCACAAAGTGAGCAATTTACAGGTATGAAATGGCGATGACAAGTTGCATTTCAATGAGATGAAGATGATGTCCACTTTGTACTAGACCCACATGAATAGTTTGATTTTTATAGTGCTACATCCGCGGGTAGACATGTTGCTTTACTCAAACACGTTATCCTGATTTTGAGCCAATATGTCTTAATGCTGAGCTGTTGGCGGAGAAGTAGAAAATAACTATTTAATAGTCTGGTTTTTGATGCATGTATTCCAAGTGATATTAGAAATGGACATCTATAATATCCAGTAGAGAAAGGTTTGTGGATGGAATAATGAAGTAATCCATATCACAGTTTTATGTTTTTGTATTCAGATTGTTCCTTTCTTTCATAGTCTAAATTTAGACTTGAATTATGTTTTCTGTGTTGGCCCTACATTTCAGTTTTCGTTCTTTGTTTTTGGTAATTAGACAGAACAAAAACATGTTTACCCAAATTCTTACAGTTTTCAACCAAAATGATTGTAAAATGTGGTTGTAAATGAAGATGTGAAGTAATCCTTTGTATTAAATTAAAAAAAAAAAAAAAAAGAGGAAGAAGATATGTAATGTAATTTAGTGTGTACAACACTTCTCTTAAGTAAGTTTAATCAGGTGCTAGTAGTCATCAGACTGGAAAGTCTAATAATTTAAACATCTTTTGCGAGTCAGAAAACTAAAGGTCTAAAGAGGAATTAATTAAGAAGACAATGACATAAATTAAAATATATTTATTTACAGACACAGCCTTTGATGAGCAAAGTATATAAATAGCTACCACATATAAATAACTTAGTTAAGGTACCAGACCTTATGATAACATATAAAACAAACAAAAATATAGCCATTACCGTAGCTAAAAAAAAACAGTTTAAAATTTTGTCTTACAAAATCAATTTTAATGTCCATTTGATAGAAAAAATTAAAATAATGCCAAACTGTAAAAAAAATAATGTAATTTGAGTTTATTATGACATCTGGATGTATATTCTATCATTATATGATCAATTATCAAAATTTTAACTGATTTTCACTAATCCAAATGCAAACTTTAAAGAAATTTGTTTTAAAAAAGTACTTTTAAAATAACCTGGAAAACAAATGTCTGTATTGTTCTTAAGTTAACAATCATACATATTTCATTTAAAATACATCAAATTTAACAGATAAGTAACATAAGTAAAAAAATCAAAAATAATGAGTAAAATAAAATAATAATAATAAATTATGTAGTATGAAAATGTGATGTTAATACAGTGTAGAGCATTAACATATGATTATAATTAGATTGACCCTTTATATTCTAATATAACACATTAAACCTCAATAACACACAAACAATGATTTTAATTAGATTGACCATTTATATTCAAATATAACACACAAACAAGAAACAAACACTAATAGTCAATTAAAATTAACTTAAAAATCAATTCAAAATAAATATTAACATGTATAAAAAAAATATCATAAAACATTGCAGTAGTTTGTTTATATAAAAAAATAGCCTTTTGTTATAAATTCTAAATAGTTCATCCAATAGTTCTCTTGGTCATGTTGGTTGATATGAAATGCATGTGTAACTTTCTCAGTCAAGTTAGATGCTGTACATAATAGATATAACAATGACTCTATCAGGTTCCTTCCAAGATGTCAATCACATACACTATATCTAATCAAATGTAAATCACATCACTCACTCCTTGTCTTTGTTACTGTCTGGGATGTCCACAAATAAAAAGAGGGACTAAGGAAGCAAGTGGTGAGATCTAATATTAATCAGATTACAGTCACCTAACATTTTTTTTTGGTATTTAAACCATGACATGAGTTTGTCAGGATCTGTCCAGTTCTATTTGTAATATTTCTCCCCAGCTTTCACTGTCCATTTTACACAAAGGTTTAGGTGGTAATTCTCTGTAGTGACGTGGCTTACTGTAGTCTCCTTTCATCCATTGTTTCTTGTTTTCATTTGTTCTGTAATTTAACTTGAAAACTTCCTTAAAAATAAACAATATACACACATAAAATGCACTCTATTAATAGGGGTACATGTACATTTTCTACCTATTTACAAATATAGTATGTATGTAACATACATGTAATTGGGGCCGTTGTGATCGTATGGTAGTTGGATTTACAACTACCTATGCAATCAATGCCTATCACCACTATAGGCGAGATGTACTCGATACAACATTATGTGATAAGGTTTAATTTTCTCCACCAATAAAACTGACCGCCACGATATAACTGTGGGTTCAATCATACAACTGATAAAAGGAGTTGTTTTTTTATAATAGCCTACCATAAATGATATAATGTCTATAAAATATATTTTCTGATACCTTTTGTGTGTCATTTCAGTGAAAGGTAAATTTAAAATAAAGGCACAACGATATAATCTTATTTATGTTTTGTGTAGCTATGATAATTAGGAGATACTAATCATATTATTTACAATTTAATTTTAATTTAAATTTTTTTAAAACACTGAATGTCAGTATGTACTAAATGTAGCTACTTGTAAACTTGTTTACTTAACAAGATAAAAGTCCATCATATAGTTGTGAGCTAGGTATAAACCTATAACATATTGTGAGTTTGAATCCTGCTCTTGGTGAGGCGTACTCGATACAAGATAATGTGGTAACGTTTGTAAGTGACCTGCGGCAGGTCAGGGGTTTTCTCTGTGTACTTCGATTTCCTCCACCAATAAAACTGTCTGCTATGATATAACTGAAATATTGTTGAAAGTGACGTTAAACACCATAATCCTAAACAAGGACGAATATACGTCCTTGCCCTAAACCTTATTGAGGACAACATATTGGTGAAGATTTACCACCTTAACATGTTAACCATATGACTATATTTGTATTTGATTTATTACATTTAACACACTACTATGTTTGTTGGAAAGAAAACACTGGACTTTAAATATTTGATTACCTGCCATGACCTGCTACTTGAATTTAAATATTTGTTTACCTGCTATGACCTGCCTAATTTAAATATTTGTTTACCTGCCATGACCTGCCTAATTCTCTATCAATTTTAATGAGTCGTCTACTGTCACGTAATGTACTGCATAGTTCCTTCCATAAACACTCTGTCTGGCATATCAAAATGTTCCATCGTTTACAAACCAACAAAGACTGGCTTAATGGTTGGATATTTAGGTAAGAAAATATATATAGCAGAATTTCATTGGGTAGTTCATCAATGGTGATGTAGCACATCAAACCAGATAGATACACCTGCAAAATAAAATGTAACTATTTATTACTGTTCTGTTCAATACAATTACTCAGATGTCCATTACATCACCATTCAATAATAATATTACATTCAGTACTAATACTGCATTCAGTAATAATATCAATGCTTAGTAATAATGTATATGGACACAAAAGTTCACAAAGTTGGACACTTGTGACTTGAGCCAAACCTCGATCAATCCTGATTCCTATGTGTGTAGAATGTTGACATACTGGTCTATTTTATTTTCATTAATTTCAAACAATTTCTATCGGTGCCCAAGTTATGCTACCTAAAATAGCTCAACAATAAGTGTGAAACGATACATGGTGAAGGGGAGAAGGGCAAAATGCCTTAAACAGATGTCCTGTTCAGAGGCTGGGAGACGGGCATGTCAATTAAAGGGATTAAAAATACAAATATCAAATATGTAGTAATAAAGAAGATGTTAGTTCAATTCTAACCAGAACTCACAGAAGCAGGAAAAAATGTGTTATAGGTTGAAGAGCTTCTGTTGTATAAAGTAATACATCAAGTTACAAGCTAGAAGAGGTTAGTTCAAGTCTAACCAGAAGCAGGAAAAATGTTTAATAGGTTGAAGAGCTTCTGTGGTATAAAGTATTACATCTAGTTATAAGCTAGAAGATGTTAGTTCAAGCTATAAACACCCTGGGGTGACTAAGAGTATGAAATAGTAAATTTTTCAAAACAAGCAGGTTCATATTACCTCTTATAAAAAAAAAATTATTAATAAGAAAAATCAATCAAACATTGATGTCCTCCCCACATTAACATGATATTAAATCAGTAAACATAGATAATTATGAATACATTACATTTTTAAATGACAAAAAGACTCATACAATCTTTGATATAGTCATAGTGTCATCAATACTATTTGGATATAACAATCTAGTTATTGTTTTCATATATTCACTTGGATACAGATCTTGCAGGTTAATGTTCAATTTTTTTAATAAAAGTTTTCAAACATTAACAAATTTACAGATAGTGCAATGGCCAATGAATAAGAAAGTGTTTTATAAAAACTTTTTTTTGCACATAGGAAGGCATCACAGCAACTGAATATACTTAAACGTTTGGGCCGGTATTTAGACAGATTAAGCAAATTAACTATATTCCACACTTTCATTCTCAGTAACTTTAACTTCTGCCCTTTGGCTTGGCATTTTTGTACCGATAAAAATTCAAAAAAATTAGAGAAAGTGCAGGAAAGAGTACTTCGCTTTGTATACAATGACTACACCAGTTCATATATCAACCTTCTTGAAAAAGCTCTAGTGCCCTCCTTACAGATCAGACGTATTAGGACAATGGCCTTGGAGACATATAAAATCGTTAACAAATTAGCTCCTGTATGCCTTCATGATTTGGTTAATGTGAAGAATTCTAAATATGCTTTCAGGTATTCGAACATATTAGATGTACCTCGAGTTAGAACTACAAGGTATGGCAAAAAATCATTCATGTTTGCAGCTGCAACTCTGTGGAACGACCTTCCGAACCATTTCAGAACTGAAAACAGTTTCAACCACTTTAAAAGTTTGATTCAGTCCTGGAATGGCTCAGTATGTCGTTGTTCTGGATGCAGATAACATATTCAGCTTTCTGTTTTATTTCTAGTGCTTTTTCCAAGTTTTAATGCTGCTTAGTTATTTTATGTTTGCTTGATATTGCTTCAGCATGTTTTAGTATGTCTTTTATTTTTGTGCTTTTTATGTTGCATTTGCTAACTGTATGTGCTTTATATGTGTGTTTATGTGATTATGTTAATATTTGTATGTATCTTGTGCTACTATATATGTATATTCGGTAAAAAGCTCCTGAGAGATTATGTTTATTGTTATTCAAAAACCGAATTCAAATAAAGTTTTCTTATCTTATCTGATCTTATACACGTTCACTTCCGTCCTCTCTATAGGCCGTGCCTACTCATATTATATAATTACCTGAATAGCAAAATCTTTACCCCAAAAACTTTGCTGGAGTGCAAAGCCAAATGCATGAATTTGAACCTTGAAATGTTATAATAATATACAGCTGACGCTCGCGTGTACTTGTTTTGACAGCATCCGGAAGTTGTTAAGGGGTAGACAACTCCAATCATAACAAAGATGTCTGCGCCCATAGGAAGTCGTCTGCCCCCTAAAGAAACGTTAAATTCGTTAATTAGAGGGCACATTTTACTGTCACTGAGTCTGATTTTGACAATATTTCTTAGCATTTCAAGCCAATCGAGTTTCAGTTTAATTAAATACAGATTAGTCGTCACAAAATTATTTATTTTCTTCATAGCCGCGTTTAATATTATTTTTAACTATTTTATTCTTGGATGTAATACACAGAAACAAACAGGAATTACATCGAAAGTAAGATTTATTAATTATTGTAAATGTGTGACGAGTAATATATACCCCTTGTCCACAAAATGTCAATAACTATTTGGCAAAGGACTAACAGTAACATTATAACACAGGCACTTGTTTCTGGTAAGAAAAATATACCTAGAGTATTTTTTTTTTTACCAGAAACAAGTGCCTGTGCAATATAACGATAACAAATATCGAGATAATTGTCAATGAACAGGACCTTGTCGACTCTCCATTCATATGCAAAACCCTGTGGTCAATAACTGGTGTAACACAGTAGGGGTGTAATGATACACTTTTTCCACAAGCGATACGTATCGCGATATTTGATATGTATTACGATACGTTTTATAGGAAACTGTAACTATTCCTTGAAATCCATGCTGGTCAACATCGGCGCTGCCATGTTTTTAGCTATTGTCACCACTGAGCGTCTGTTGTCCGTCCGTCCGTTAACTTTTCACATTTTAATCAACTCCTCTGAAACCACTGGGCCAATTTGAACCAAACTTTGGTGGAATGGTCCTTGGATGGCCCCCTTCCAAAATTGTGTCCGGTGATCCCGACTTCCAACCAAGATGGCCGCCAAGCTAAAAATAGAAAAAAGGGGGGGATGAAATTTTAATTGTTCATTGCTGCTTTAGTTTAAGTCAAAATGAGCTCAAATTTTAACTGCAGCTACATGGCAAGGAGTAGTTTAACATATATTCCGGGTTTTTCTTTGAAATTTTTCTTTCAGCCGATATATACCGATTATGCAAATTAGGCATATTTTGATAAAAGATCACATTTAAATCTTCTCCTCTGAAACCGCTGAACCAAATTAAACCAAACCTGGCAGGGTGGGTCCCTTTCAAAATTGTGTCCGACAGCCCCGCCCTCCATTCAAGATGGCTGCTGTTACTAAAAATAGAAATTTCTTCAATTGTCCATTGCTGCTTTAGTATAAGTCAAAATGAGCTCAAATTTTAACTGCAGCTACGTGGTAAGGAGTAGTTTAACATATATTCCGGTTTTTCTGTGTAATTTTTTTTCAGCCGATCTATACCGATTATGCAAATTAGGCATATTTTGATAAAAGATCACATTTAAATCTTCTCCTCTGAAACCGCTGAACCAAATTAAAGCAAACCTGGCAGGGATGGTCCCTGGGTGGGTCCCTTTCAAAATTGTGTCCGACAGCCCCGCCCTCCATTCAAGATGGCTGCTGTTACTAAAAATAGAAATTTCTTCAATTGTCCATTGCTGCTTTAGTATAAGTCAAAATGAGGTAAAATTTTCACTGCAGCTACATGGTAAGGAGTAGTTTAACAAATATTCTGCATTTTTCTGTGAAATTTTTCTTTCAGCCGATTTATACCGATTATGCAAATTAGGCATATTTTGATAAAGGATCACATTTAAATCTTCTCCTCTGAAACCGCTGAACCAAATTACACTAAACCTGGCAGGGATGGTCCTTGGGTGGGTCCCTTTCAAAATTGTGTCTGACAGCCCCACCTTCCATTCAAGATGGCTACTTTTACTAAAAATAGAAATTTCTTCTATTGTCCATTGCTGCTTTAGTATAAACCAAAATGAGCTCAAATTTTAACTGCAGCTACATGGCAATGAGTAGTTTAGCATATATATATTCCGGGGTTTTCTGTGAAATTTTTCTTTCAGCCGATTTATACCGATTATGCAAATTAGGCATATTTTGATAAAAGATCACATTTAAATCTTTTCCTCTGAAACCGCTGAACCAAATTAAACTAAACCTGGCAGGGATAGTCCTTGGGTAGTCCCATTTCAAAATTGTGTCCGACAGCTCCACCCTCCATTCAAGATGGCTGCTGTTACTAAAAATAGAAATTTCTTCAATTGTCCATTGCTGCTTTATTATCAATCAAAATGAGCTCAAATTTTAACTGCAGCTACATGACAATGAGTAGATTAACATATATTCTGGGTTTTTCCGTGAATTTTTTCCTTCAACTGATTTATACTGATTATACAAATTAGACATATTTTGATAAAAGATTACATTTAAATGTTTTCCTCTGAAACCGCTGAACCAAATTAAACCAAACCTGGCAGGGATAGTCCTTGTGTAGTCCCATTTCAAAATTGTGTCCGACAGCTCCACCCTCCATTCAAGATGGCTGCTGTTACTAAAAATAGAAATTTCTTTAGTTGTAAATTTCCGCTCTATTACAAATCAAAATGAACTCAAATTTTAACTGCAGCTATATGGCAATGAGTAGTTTAACATATATTCTGGGTTTTTCTGTGAGATTTTTTCAGCCAGTTTATTCCGTTTAGGAATATTATGTGATAAAAATCACATCAAAATCTTTTGCTCAGAAATGATCTTTGGGTGGCCCACTTTCAAAATTATGTGTAACACCCCCATTTTCTATCAACATTAGATGTCAAATTGAAAACCAGGTGAGTGATTACAGGCTCCTGGGAGCCTCTAGTTTTTTATATGAGGTCGCTTACGTACTAGCGGAAATTATAAATATTTGATATTTGATTAATTAATTTTAAAAGCGTAAATTAATCGATTCACTTTTCTCAAAATATTAATTAAATGATCATCAAAAGAAGAAAACGGAAGTTCAACACTGCTTTTTTTTTTCTTCAAAAAATGAGCATCATATCGTTTGTATCGTAAGCGGCCTCCACATATCATGAACCGAACCGTCCCCAAAATAATCGTGATTTTGGTACATACGGTGAATCGTTTCCTCCTTATAACACAGTGACAGTTATCATTCTGACTGTCATTGATTCAACACTTGTAAGTCCTACTGCTTCAGCTGCTGTCAATAGTCTAACAGTAACAGTTAGATATAGTGTAACTATCTAGCTAATATTACAGACCAGAAAGTTCACAAGTGATGTTGAAATTTGGCTCTCGAGGAGGAATAAAAGCAAAAAAATAGCTCTGACTGAGATCCAGATCTCAACAAGATTAGAACTTCACCTGATCCAGCTTTAGCTTACGGTTCAAAGATACTTTAAATTCTATCAGTAACAAATAAAAATTGTGCCGCATTTGAAGGAGATGCGATCTTGCACAGTGCTACAAATGTAAGGGAACTGTTGACCGCAGCTACTTTTAGCCAAACCTGGGAGTAACATAACTCAATTTTATTGTTCCCAAACCTTTGATTTAAATAACTGTTTTAATAGATTAACAAATTTACTTTGGACATTGTAATAGATCGAAGTAATAAGGTTATTGTAATAATTTGTCCAATCTGTGATCTTATCATTATTCCCCCCGAAAACAAAGTTTGCGGGGGTATATAGGAATCACCCTGTCCGTCCGTCCATGTACCTTGTAAGCGCAACTCCTCCTAAACCGCTTATTGGATTTTTATGAAACTTTACACATTTGTAGTACACTACCTGCAGATGTGCATGAAGGAATATGGTTGCTGTCCAAAATTTAAAAGGGGAGATAATTCAACTTATACTTTCACGAAAAGGGGGGTCGTGTACCTTGTAAGCGCAACTCCTCCTAAACAGCAAACGGCTTATTGGAGTTTTGTGAAACTTTACACAGTTGTAGTACACTACCTGCAGATGTGCATGAAGGAATATGGTTGCTGTCCAAAATTTAAAAGGGGAGATAATTCAACTTATAGTTTCACGAAAAAGGGGGGGGGGGGCATGTACCTTGTAAGCGCAACTCCTATTAAACTGCTTATTGAATTTTTATGAAACTTTACACAGTTGTAGTACACAACCTGCAGATGTGCATGAAGGAATACCGTTGCTCTCTAAAATTTAGAAGGGGAGATAATTCAACTTATACTTTCACGAAAAGGGTGGTCGTGTACTTGTGGCGACCCCTATATGTATGTTCTTGGTTAGTTTATTTTGGAGATGGGATGTTGTCTCCTTGACATAACTCCATATACGTTCATTTTTCATAGGTAACTTGTTAATATACCTGTATTCCAAAGTTTGAACATCATAGTTTTGCAAGCGGGGGGTATCACTCAGTGAGGTCACTCACAGTTCTAGTGTTCTGTAGGGAAGGTCCTATATTATTGACGCCTACAATATAAGATTAACATTGTTTTTATTGACAGGTACGTGTAATTATAAGGAATGGACTCCTACTGTTTGCCTCCTCTCTATTCTTTCATGTTTTAGCTGTATTGTTTGGTGCACCATTTCTTGAGTAAGTACAATGTAGTTATATGTAGTTTTTAGTTCACCTGGACCAAAGGTCCATGTGAACTATTGCCATCACTTGGCGTCCGTCGTCTGTCGTCTGTCGTCTGTCGTCTGTCGTCTGTAAACTTTTCACATTTCAAGCTTCTTCTCCGAAACCACTTGGCCGATTGGAACCGAACTTAGCAGGAATGTTCCTTGGATGGTCCTCTACAAAGTTACTGTTTTTCGTTCCAGTCGGATATTCAATATGGCTGCCAGGGCCAATAATATGCTCTGATTGGCTGAAATTTCAAAGATCTTCTTCTCCGAAACTAATGAACTGACTGAACCCAAACTGTAAAGGAATGATCATTGGAATGTCCTTTACCAAGTTACTGTTTTTTATGCCGATCGGAAATCCAAGATGGCCGCCATCGCAGGACATAGATTAACATTGGACCCTATGGGAAAATGTTCAAATGCCTTCTTCTCAGAAACTACAAATATTATTAAAGCCAAACTGTACATGAATGGTCATTGGATGGTCCTCTACAATCTTAAGGTTTTTTGTTCCGATATGAAATTCAAAATGGCGGCTACGGCAGGACTTAGTTTAACATTGGACCCTATGGGAAAAATGTTTCAAAATGCTTCTTCTCTGAAACCACTTGGACAGTTGAAACCAAACTGCCCAGGAATGATCATTGGAAGGTCCTCTACAAAGTTTCTGTTTTTTATGCCGGTCGGAAATCCAAGATGGCCGCCACCGCAGGACATAGATTAACATTGGACCCTATGGGAAAATGTTCAAATGCCTTCTTCTCAGAAACTACAAATATGATTAAAGCCAAACTGTACAAGAATGTTCATTGGATGGTCCTCTACAAACTTTACGTTTTTTGTTCCGATATGAAATTCAAAATGGCGGCTACGGCAGGACTTAGTTTAACATTGGACCCTATGGGAAAAATGTTTCAAAATGCTTCTTCTCTGAAACCACTTGGACAGTTGAAACCAAACTGCCCAGGAATGATCATTGGAAGGTCCTCTACAAAGTTTCTGTTTTTTATGCCGGTCGGAAATCCAAGATGGCCACCACCGCAGGACATAGATTAACATTGGACCCTATGGGAAAATGTTCAAATGCCTTCTTCTCAGAAACTACAAATATGATTAAAGCCAAACTGTACATGAATGTTCATTGGATGGTCCTCTACAAACTTTGCGTTTTTTGTTCCGATATAAAATTCAAAATGGCGGCTACGACAGGACTTAGTTTAACATTGGACCCTATGGGAAAAATGTTTCAAAACGCTTCTTCTCTGAAACCACTTGGATAATTGAAACCAAACTGCCCAGGAATGATCATTGGAAGGTCCTCTACAAGGTGTGTGTTTTTTATGCCGATCGGAAATCCAAGATGGCCACCACCGCAGGACATAGATTAACATTGGACCCTATGGGAAAATGTTCAAATGCCTTCTTCTCAGAAACTACAAATATGATTAAAGCCAAACTGTACATGAATGTTCATTGGATGGTCCTCTACAAACTTTACGTTTTTTGTTCCGATATGAAATTCAAAATGGCGGCTACGGCAGGACTTAGTTTAACATTGGACCCTATGGGGGAAATGTTTGAAAACGCTTCTTCTCTGAAACCACTAGAACAGTTGAAACCAAACTGCCCAGGAATGATCATTGGAAGGTCCTCTACAAATTTTATGTTTTTTATGCCGATCGGAAATCCAAGATGGCCGCCACCACAATACATAGATTAACATTGGACCCTATGGGAAAATGTTCAAATGCCTTCTTCTCAGAAACTACAAATATTATTAAAGCCAAACTGTACATGAATGTTCATTGGATGGTCCTCTACAAACGTTAGGTTTTTTGTTCCGATATGAAATTCAAAATGGCGGCTACGGCAGGACTTAGTTTAACATTGGACCCTATGGGAAAAATGTTTCAAAACGCTTCTTCTCTGAAACCACTTGGACAATTGAATCCAAACTGCCCAGGAATGATCATTGGAAGGTCCTCTACAAATTTTATGTTTTTTATGCCGATCGGAAATCCAAGATGGCCGCCACCACAATACATAGATTAACATTGGACCCTATGGGAAAATGTTCAAATGCCTTCTTCTCAGAAACTACAAATATGATTAAAGCCAAACTGTACATGAATGTTCATTGAATGGTCCTCTACAAAATATACGTTTTTCATTCTGATATGAAATTCAAAATGGCGGCTACGGCAGGACTTAGTTTAACATTGGACCCTATGGGAAAAATGTTTCAAAATGCTTCTTCTCTGAAACCACTTGGACAGTTGAAACCAAACTGCCCAGGAATGATCATTGGAAGGTCCTGTTTTTTATGCCGATCGGAAATCCAAGATGGCTGCCACCACAGGTCATAGTATTAACACAGAACCATATGGGGAAAATACAGAAATATATTCTTCTCTGAAGCTATTGCACTGATTGAACCTAAACTGTGCATCAATCATTGGAAGGTCCTTTACAAACTTTGTGTTTTTTATGTTGATCGTAATTCCAAGATGACGCAGGACATAGTTTTTACATAGGACCAATTGGTTTTTTTTATTACCAGGTGAACGATACAGGCTCTTGAGAGCCTCTGGTTTATATTCAGTTTTGTATCAGTAAAATTGGTATACCAAACCAATTAAATCTCTGTGGTCCTTTCCAGGATATACAACATAGAAACACAAAATATGACATTGTATATATATATGTTGTTAGTATTTTACAGAAACACAAAATATGTTCCTACATGTATGTTGTATATTTACGTTGTTAATATTTCAAATTTCCATGCTTATTTTTTGACAGGATATGTACCAACATTGTATAATATTGTGTTTTAATGTTTATTTATAAAATCAAGATTTGTCAAATGTCTGTTTCATTACATAAAATCACATAATTTACATTTGGATAAAAAAAAGGTAAAAGAAAGAAAAAAAACATTTATTGAAAAATCTTACAAAAAGAAAGTTTCACCAATATCAACAAGTAAATAAGTGCATATATACCTGTTAACTCAAATTATTGTACACAAAAAAGTCCAAGACATATGCTGACAAAAATCTCTCTCCTGGCTCGAGACCATCACAAAAATCTCTGTCCTGGTTTGAGACCGTCACAACAATTTATTTGCCAGGGATCCCAACTCTCTTTTCTTGATAACTGGATATCCAACAGCAACACAGATACATTGTATAAACCAACCTTAAAAATCCTGTACAGATTCTCTCACCTTTCTGGGGACAACATACTGTTTTCATTCTGTCCATAACAAATGTTTGTACATCCGTCTCCACCTACATTGCATGCTTCTTTATTACCATATATCAAGATTCTCAGTCCTTTACAGCATTTTGAACAAACGATTTTTAAAAGAGTTATCCTTTTCCATTTAGAATATTTCATGCGGTTATTTCTGTGCAACTCTTCCTACGTTTCAATGGAAATTCTTCAAAACTTTGCATGCTTAATTATTTCCATATGAAGATTTGCATATTGTTACAGAAATTTGATTTTTAAAGTAGTGGCAGAGCCTTTTTGACTTAGAATACTTCATCAAAAAGTTTGTACAAAAAATTATCCTACATTTAAATGGGAGCCGGACTACAAGATATCTTTTTCAAATTATGAGAAATGTGGGGAGGGGCATTTGTTTTTATGTTAAAAATAAACTTTAATATTGTGGTATGTTATATATTGTCAGGTCTACTGCAGAAACATTTCATTTAGGAATGACACTGTCTACAACAATAATACTACCAGCATTATGTGTCATTGGTACAAACACATCTCAGTGGATAAAAGTATTTGCACAAAATAGGTTTGTTCTAAATACCATGAATATACTCAAAAATACAAAATCATGTAAATGATTCAGAACACCTTAGCTTTCAACCAATGAAAATACAGATATCCTCAGCTTTATATTAAAATTTGAATTTTTAGCCAATCTAAGTCCACAGACTTCATCGATTTAAATTATAAATTTATCTTTGGCTAAATTTCAATTCAATAAAGTGTGAAACCAGATACTAATGCAGAAACACCAAATTTTAATACATTTCTGGTCAATCAGTCGGGGGACAGTTGAGGTTCTACCTCAGGAGGTACAATTCAACAATCAGTGTATTTCACAAAATTTTCTGTATCTCAGTAGATTTAACTCCATATCCACTAAATAATTCTAGGTTTGGTGATTTTGTTGTTCACATCTATCCCATTAAACTTGAAATAAAGGATACCGCAGATACAGATAGGTCTGCTTCATACCTTGACTTGCACCTTGAAATTGACAGTGAGGGCTGGTTAAGAATGAAACTTTAAGACAATTTTCCCATTGTTAACTTTCCATTTACATGTATATGTAGCAATATTCCAGCAGCACCTGCATATGAAGTTTATCTGATATTCCAGAGCTTGTTGTTCCTATCAGGATTTCCTTGATAGAGGGTTGATACTACGGTATCAAGAAAGCTACTGAATCACTTACACTTAACATTTACCCTATGTTTACAATATGTACATTATAAAGTGATTACTGGTATGAAAGCAGGCTTGTGACTGAAAAACATCACCTACCAGTATATTTGACAAACAACTATGGTAAATAATAGAATGAGTATCATGTTAGTAGAAAAGTTTGAAGATACCAAAGGGGTAATCAGAAGCTGTAAATGAAAGAAAGACAGATAATATAATGGCCACAAGAAAATGGACAAAAAGAAAAACAATGATCTACAAAACTAAAGATTGAGCAGCACGAACATGAATTATGAAAAGATGAAACAACGATGTTCAACAAAGTAACCACCATTAACCAAACAAACACAGGGCATGTCACATGATTGAAAACAAAAAAGACCACGACATATGCAATGGAAATCCAGGTCAGCTTGGGACAGGCACTAAAATGTGTCTGTTATAAATTCTTGTAACTAAATTTGATTTGATTTTGTTTCAGTCCAGATCTTGGATTAGAGTCAGTTTTATATTATTCTGCAATATGTAGTGTTATTGGTGCATGGTTAGGAGCATTTCCTATTCCACTGGATTGGGATAGACCTTGGCAGGTAACCACATTTGTATATATTTCAAAATAATTTGAGTCATTTCATTTTTTTCGCCCACCCAATTTGCATTTGTCACTGTTTTCTGAGAAAGAGTGAATAATTCCAATAGAAAAACCATAAACAATTTCATTGGTCTCTTCACAAATTATGTCCAAAAGTAAAACTATCACTCCAGAAAACCAGGCTTCCTGTCTCCTGACAAATAAAATTTAGATATTTTTCTGTAGTCATTATAAAGGTTATTATGCAAATATGTACTTCACTATAAAACAGGAGAAAACTGGTTTTCTGTCCACTGACAGCCTTATATTACTCATTTGTACAATTAGTTACCAGTTGTTTAATAACTTCCACTGTTAATTTTAATCACCAGTATTTTTGTTGTATTTCAGGAATGGCCTATAACATGTATAGTTGGTACTTTATTAGGATACTCTGTTGGGTTAGTGATTGGAACTCTCCATCTGTATGTCAACTATTACAGGATTAAACGTTTCAAAATGACATAACACCTGTTTAAGGAGCTACTTAATATTAGGTTGTACCTGGTGACAACAGACATACAAGACACGTTATATTGATTGATAAGATTATAAAAAAGTGAAACCTGCCTGAAGCAAACTGTCTTGGGACTGATCTTTTCCTAAGGAATTGACAGGTGTTTGTACCTGTATTAAACAGGTTAATTGACCTAGATTTCATCAATGGAAGTTCAGTTTAGTTTACATAATGTTCACAGTGCTGAAATAAAACATACAGTATTGCATGCATAATTAATGAGATAGTACTGACAACAAAAAAGTGAAATGTACAATGTCTATTTATGTATTATTGAACAATACAATTCATATAAAGAATTCCACGGTATAGCTGAAATACTGCTAAGCACGGCATTAAACATTGAACAATACAATTCATACAGAGAATGCCACGGTATAGCTGAAATACTGCTAAACACGGCATTAAACATCAATCAATCAATCATTTAATAGTGAAGGACAAAGTAAAAGATACATTTCTACATACTAGGATAAAGTTTGTAGGAACATGCTAATGTAATCAATTTGATCTTAAACATTAAAAAGTTATCAATATACACTGTATTTATCTACAAATGAGTTAGTTAGAATGACGATTAGGAAACAGCTGTGTACTCTTGAAGTCATTTGACTAATATCACCTCATGGCTGTGTAATCTTGAAGTCATTTGACTCTAATATCTTTACCTCATGGCTGTGTAATCTTGAAGTCATTTGACTCTAATATCTTTACCTCATGGCTGTGTAATCTTGAAGTCATTTGACTCTAATATCTTTACCTCATGGCTGTGTAATCTTGGAAGTCATTTGACTCTAATATCTTTACCTCATGGCTGTGTAATCTTGAAGTCATTTGACTCTAATATCACCTCATGGCTGTGTAATCTTGAAGTCATTTGACTCTAATATCTTTACCTCATGGCTGTGTAATCTTGAAGTCATTTGACTCTAATATCTTTACCTCATGGCTGTGTAATCTTGAAGTCATTTGACTCTAATATCTTTACCTCATGGCTGTGTAATCTTGAAGTCATTTGACTCTAATATCTTTACCTCATGGCTGTGTAATCTTGAAAGTCATTTGACTCTTAATATCTTTACCTCATGGCTGTGTAATCTTGAAGTCATTTGACTCTAATATCTTTACCTCATGGCTGTGTAATCTTGAAGTCATTTGACTCTAATATCTTTACCTCATGGCTGTGTAATCTTGAAGTCATTTGACTCTAATATCTTTACCTCATGGCTGTGTAATCTTGGAAGTCATTTGACTCTAATATCTTTACCTCATGGCTGTGTAATCTTGAAGTCATTTGACTCTAATATCACCTCATGGCTGTGTAATCTTGAAGTCATTTGACTCTAATATCTTTACCTCATGGCTGTGTAATCTTGAAAGTCATTTGACTCTAATATCTTTACCTCATGGCTGTGTAATCTTGAAGTCATTTGACTCTAATATCTTTACCTCATGGCTGTGTAATCTTGAAAGTCATTTGACTCTTAATATCTTTACCTCATGGCTGTGTAATCTGAAGTCATTTGACTCTAATATCTTTACCTCATGGCTGTGTAATCTTGAAGTCATTTGACTCTAATATCTTTACCTCATGGCTGTGTAATCTTGAAGTCATTTGACTCTGACTAATATCTTTACCTCATGGCTGTGTAATCTTGGAAGTCATTTGACTCTAATATCTTTACCTCATGGCTGTGTAATCTTGAAGTCATTTGACTCTAATATCACCTCATGGCTGTGTAATCTTGAAGTCATTTGACTCTAATATCTTTACCTCATGGCTGTGTAATCTTGAAAGTCATTTGACTCTAATATCTTTACCTCATGGCTGTGTAATCTTGAAGTCATTTGACTCTAATATCTTTACCTCATGGCTGTGTAATCTTGAAGTCATTTGACTCTAATATCTTTACCTCATGGCTGTGTAATCTTGAAGTCATTTGACTCTAATATCTTTACCTCATGGCTGTGTAATCTTGAAGTCATTTGACTCTGACTAATATCTTTACCTCATGGCTGTGTAATCTTGAAGTCATTTGACTCTAATATCTTTACCTCATGGCTGTGTAATCTTGAAGTCATTTGACTCTAATATCACCTCATGGCTGTGTAATCTTGAAGTCATTTGACTCTAATATCTTTACCTCATGGCTGTGTAATCTTGAAAGTCATTTGACTCTAATATCTTTACCTCATGGCTGTGTAATCTTGAAGTCATTTGACTCTAATATCTTTACCTCATGGCTGTGTAATCTTGAAGTCATTTGACTCTAATATCTTTACCTCATGGCTGTGTAATCTTGAAGTCATTTGACTCTAATATCTTTACCTCATGGCTGTGTAATCTTGAAGTCATTTGACTCTGACTAATATCTTTACCTCATGGCTGTGTAATCTTGAAGTCATTTGACTCTAATATCTTTACCTCATGGCTGTGTAATCTTGAAGTCATTTGACTCTAATATCTTTACCTCAAGTCTGTGTAATCTTGAAAGTCATTTGACTCTTAATATCTTTACCTCATGGCTGTGTAATCTTGAAGTCATTTGACTCTAATATCTTTACCTCATGGCTGTGTAATCTTGAAGTCATTTGACTCTTAATATCTTTACCTCATGGCTGTGTAATCTGAAGTCATTTGACTCTAATATCTTTACCTCATGGCTGTGTAATCTTGAAGTCATTTGACTCTAATATCTTTACCTCATGGCTGTGTAATCTTGAAGTCATTTGACTCTGACTAATATCTTTACCTCATGGCTGTGTAATCTTGAAGTCATTTGACTCTAATATCTTTACCTCATGGCTGTGTAATCTTGAAGTCATTTGACTCTAATATCTTTACCTCATGGCTGTGTAATCTTGGAAGTCATTTGACTCTAATATCTTTACCTCATGGCTGTGTAATCTTGAAAGTCATTTGACTCTAATATCACCTCATGGCTGTGTAATCTTGAAGTCATTTGACTTTAATATCTTTACCTCATGGCTGTGTAATCTTGAAAGTCATTTGACTCTAATATCTTTACCTCATGGCTGTGTAATCTTGAAGTCATTTGACTCTAATATCTTTACCTCATGGCTGTGTAATCTTGAAGTCATTTGACTCTAATATCTTTACCTCATGGCTGTGTAATCTTGAAGTCATTTGACTCTAATATCTTTACCTCATGGCTGTGTAATCTTGAAGTCATTTGACTCTAATATCTTTACCTCATGGCTGTGTAATCTTGAAGTCATTTGACTCTAATATCTTTACCTCATGGCTGTGTAATCTTGAAAGTCATTTGACTCTTAATATCTTTACCTCATGGCTGTGTAATCTTGAAGTCATTTGACTCTAATATCTTTACCTCATGGCTGTGTAATCTTGAAGTCATTTGACTCTAATATCTTTACCTCATGGCTGTGTAATCTTGAAGTCATTTGACTCTAATATCTTTACCTCATGGCTGTGTAATCTTGGAAGTCATTTGACTCTAATATCTTTACCTCATGGCTGTGTAATCTTGAAGTCATTTGACTCTAATATCACCTCATGGCTGTGTAATCTTGAAGTCATTTGACTCTAATATCTTTACCTCATGGCTGTGTAATCTTGAAAGTCATTTGACTCTAATATCTTTACCTCATGGCTGTGTAATCTTGAAGTCATTTGACTCTAATATCTTTACCTCATGGCTGTGTAATCGTGAAGTCATTTGACTCTAATATCTTTACCTCATGGCTGTGTAATCTTGAAGTCATTTGACTCTAATATCTTTACCTCATGGCTGTGTAATCTTGAAGTCATTTGACTCTGACTAATATCTTTACCTCATGGCTGTGTAATCTTGAAGTCATTTGACTCTAATATCTTTACCTCATGGCTGTGTAATCTTGAAGTCATTTGACTCTAATATCTTTACCTCATGGCTGTGTAATCTTGAAAGTCATTTGACTCTTAATATCTTTACCTCATGGCTGTGTAATCTGAAGTCATTTGACTCTAATATCTTTACCTCATGGCTGTGTAATCTTGAAGTCATTTGACTCTAATATCTTTACCTCATGGCTGTGTAATCTTGAAGTCATTTGACTCTAATATCTTTACCTCATGGCTGTGTAATCTTGAAGTCATTTGACTCTAATATCTTTACCTCATGGCTGTGTAATCTTGAAGTCGTTTGACTCTAATATCACCTCATGGCTGTGTAATCTTGAAGTCATTTGACTCTAATATCTTTACCTCATGGCTGTGTAATCTTGAAAGTCATTTGACTCTAATATCTTTACCTCATGGCTGTGTAATCTTGAAGTCATTTTACTCTAATATCTTTACCTCATGGCTGTGTAATCTTGAAGTCATTTGACTCTAATATCTTTACCTCATGGCTGTGTAATCTTGAAGTCATTTGACTCTAATATCTTTACCTCATGGCTGTGTAATCTTGAAGTCATTTGACTCTGACTAATATCTTTACCTCATGGCTGTGTAATCTTGAAGTCATTTGACTCTAATATCTTTACCTCATGGCTGTGTAATCTTGAAGTCATTTGACTCTAATATCTTTACCTCATGGCTGTGTAATCTTGAAGTCATTTGACTCTAATATCTTTACCTCATGGCTGTGTAATCTTGAAGTCATTTGACTCTAATATCTTTACCTCATGGCTGTGTAATCTTGGAAGTCATTTGACTCTAATATCTTTACCTCATGGCTGTGTAAACTTGAAGTCATTTGACTCTAATATCACCTCATGGCTGTGTAATCTTGAAGTCATTTGACTCTAATATCTTTACCTCATGGCTGTGTAATCTTGAAAGTCATTTGACTCTAATATCTTTACCTCATGGCTGTGTAATCTTGAAGTCATTTGACTCTAATATCTTTACCTCATGGCTGTGTAATCTTGAAGTCATTTGACTCTAATATCTTTACCTCATGGCTGTGTAATCTTGAAGTCATTTGACTCTAATATCTTTACCTCATGGCTGTGTAATCTTGAAGTCATTTGACTCTGACTAATATCTTTACCTCATGGCTGTGTAATCTTGAAGTCATTTGACTCTAATATCTTTACCTCATGGCTGTGTAATCTTGAAGTCATTTGACTCTAATATCTTTACCTCATGGCTGTGTAATCTTGAAAGTCATTTGACTCTTAATATCTTTACCTCATGGCTGTGTAATCTTGAAGTCATTTGACTCTAATATCTTTACCTCATGGCTGTGTAATCTTGAAGTCATTTGACTCTAATATCACCTCATGGCTGTGTAATCTTGAAGTCATTTGACTCTAATATCTTTACCTCATGGCTGTGTAATCTTGAAAGTCATTTGACTCTAATATCTTTACCTCATGGCTGTGTAATCTTGAAGTCATTTGACTCTAATATCTTTACCTCATGGCTGTGTAATCTTGAAGTCATTTGACTCTAATATCTTTACCTCATGGCTGTGTAATCTTGAAGTCATTTGACTCTGACTAATATCTTTACCTCATGGCTGTGTAATCTTGAAGTCATTTGACTCTAATATCTTTACCTCATGGCTGTGTAATCTTGAAGTCTGAATTCTAAATGAATTCTTTATTTGTAGAAAGCAACACAATGCTACAGCAACAAAATAACATATATATATATATATAGACAAATAACAGAGAACAATACACATTGGTCATGGTCGTGATCGTATGGTAGTTGGATTTACAACTACCTGTTCAATCAGTGCTTATCATCACTAAAAATGAGAGTTTGAACCACGTTCATGGCAAGGTGTACTCGATACAACATTATGTGATGAAGTTTGTCAGTAACTTGCAACAGGTCAGTGGTTTTCTCCAGGTACTCTGGTTTCCTCCACCAATGAAACTGACTGCCACAATATAACTGAAATATTGTTGAAAGTGGCATTAAACACCATAAACCAAACTAAACCTTGATTAATAATTCTAGATCTGATTTTCCAAGCGGAATTCAAATAGTTACAAAATTTCTTGTTAAAACTCAAAGACTTTACTGATAATACCAGAACAAGTTTTCGTGTATTTGGCAATGAACAAAAATACTTAGGCAAAAAATGACACCTCATAGATCTTTATGCTGAACAAACAAGAACAAAATGGTATTCGGTTTCAATACAATTCATATTACAACATATACAAAAACGTCCATCTCTAGGAGTGTTGTTATAGAAACCAAATTCTAAATTCAACTTTAATGTATCACTCCTTAGCTTTGTAAATAAACAAGTATTTATACCATATTGTAAATAAAATTATAATTTAAAATCAAACTTATAAGACTTATAAATATAGAATTTCTCACAATCATGTAGAGCAGATATCCAGTTCTGATAATACTGATCGCTTATACGTAATTTTATATATTCATAAGAAATATTAATATTTGCTTGATCCAACCATATATAGTAAGCAATAGGTCACGAACATTAGATGCCCAATTCATAGCATCTATATACAGTACAGCTGACAGCATACACTGATAAATGCTGAGCATTTAAAAGGCTCAGCATTCAATGCTGAGGTTTTATTGGGGGTCGTAAATCATGGGCTGATGATCAGTTTTATTACCCTCACCTGTAGAGATGGTCAGCAATTGAATAAACAATATGATCATAATGATTTCCAGGTAGATGTACCTGATTCAATAGGTGTTGGTAAAATTAACCTGAGCATGTATGTGTGATTTGTTACACTTGTGACTTTTTATTTAGTGGAAATATTTACATAAAAAAAAAATTATTTTACAATGTAGTAATGTTTTGATAATTCTAAAATTGAATTAAAATTTCTTTGTTTTTCAATTGATTTGTTTTGTTAAAATTTCAATTATTATCTATTTTAAAATTTAAAAGTAAATTATTTGAAAATATAATGTATACAATAGATGTGTATCTATTCTTTTTTTAACCATTTGTTTGTTGTCTTTTTTTTTTTTTATTTGTGTTTGTACTAACAAAAACAGTAAATTATTTAAAAAAAAATTTAATTCAAAATTCATGAATATTTATGAAAAAGAAATTTATAGTAATTTAATTTTAACCATTGAACATTTCACATTTTATATAAAAAAAAATATATGTATTTAATTTAGGAATCTAGTTGAATATGTGTGTGTGTGTGTTTTTCTTTTTCATTAGCCTAGACGGTATGTCTCTTTAAGGTCAATTTATGACATGAGAGTGAATAAGTGGCAAATTACAAGTGTCCATAAATCCTTCATTGATTGAGATTTCCTATGTTTACCATATCTGTGTGTTAATATACAAAAAATACTTAATTTGTCATTTTTTATATTGAAAAGAATGTATTTATAATCAACTGGAATATGAAATGAAGTAACATCCCTAAATATACATATGAATTGACAATTTCTAATTCACGATTGTCAAGTTTGTGGAGATTTTCCAAATAAAACTATCCACAAATAATACAAGATAGATCAAATATCAATTTATTTTACAAATTCAAATTCAAATTATTTTATTGGAAATAGCACATATATGATAGACTCAGATCGACGTCCACTCCTCAAATCAGCGTCCACTGACGTCATTATCTCAAATCACTGTCCAATTTTAGGATAATCTCAAATCTGCATCCTTTCCAAACTCTCATATCTATAGGCCCGTTTACACGATCAAAGTTTGCCATAAAAAATAATTGTAACGACAGGTTTGTTTTTTTAATCTGTTTTTTGTTGTTTTTTTGTGTGTGCGTGTGTGTGTGTGTGTGTTTAAGCATTTTCCCATTCTTTAATATTATCAATAGGGGTAGAATCTACTTTGGCGGACCACGGAAGTCAGATATTGTAATAAACAAAGCGCATGAAAAATAACCTTTCATTTTGTTACCAACAAAAGGGTTAAGGTTAGGGTAAGGGTTAAGCCTTAAGGTTAGGGTAAGGGTTAAGCCTTAAGGTTAGGGTTAGGGTTAAGGTTAGCGTTAGGGTTAGGGCTAGGGTTAGGGTTAGTGGCCGCTAAAGTAGAAGTACTCCTAAATACAATAGGATTTTATCTACAGTAACTATAAAATACATAGGCATCTTTGTCATCAAGAACCCCTCATCTGGAATCTGGTCTTGTTCCTTTTCCATCATTGCTTCAAAAACATTCCCTAACGGGTGTGACGTCATTTGAAGTATACGTCAGTGACGTCATTTGACGTCGATTTGAGAAAGTGAAAAACGGTCACATATTTGAGAATTGGACGCCGATTTGAGGATTGGACATCGATTAGAGACTGGACGTCGATCTGAGTCTTACATATATATATATATATATATATATATGATAGGCATGATCAATGTACATTTTACATTCATCATTGTTATTATCCATAGGAATATCTTTTTAATGTCATTAATAAATAGTAAAAATAATAAGGGATATAAAGTTTCTCCTAATTTAACTCCAATAAAAATTTTAAATGATTCTGATAATTTACCACCAGTTCTAATATGTAGTTAGATGTATGAATACACTGATGTATTATTGAAATAAATTTACTGCTTATACCAGTTTTTAGCAATGTGTACCATAAAATTCTTCTTATAACTTTATCAAAGGTCTTGCGAAAGTCTACAAAAGCACAAAATAACTTTGATTTCTAGTGTAATGCGTGAGTTAGTCCGAAGGTCCGTTAGTCTTGTTTTTCGACCAAAGGATATGTATCGAACAGTGTTGAATTGATTTAATATTCAGTCCTTTATCAAATTAAATAAGGGAAGCAAGATACTCATATTCACAACCTGACTAAGCAGTGGCCTATACAGGTGGGTTGTAGGCTGTACGCCCGGATTTTGCTAGCAAAAATAAAATGTGTAATCGTCAAATATAGGTAAAACTTAAAGCATTTTGTAGAAAACACGCCAAAAATTGCACCAAACCCCTGTTTTGTAATTATGGATCCAAGCGTGCCAAGTCTAAAAAAAAAAAAAAAGAGGAAAAAAATGCGTCGTCTCTGAAATATATGGAAATCATTCCAATGAAGTAAACCCTCCACTAAAACTCTGATCTTAACCAAATATGTTTAAGCTTAAAACTTAAAAGATATCTAAATATTAGATTATTTTTAAGACCCGTTGTTGATCCAATTAACAACTGGGATTTTTTTGCTTAACAAACACTTCAGAATAATAATAACTGTATTCAATGCACAATTTTACCCCGAAGGGTTGAAGGCATTTACAACTTTACAAGGAATATATACAAATTAAACAGCGTACACAAGTCAAATAAACAAAGACATAGTAACAACATACAAATAAAATGAAAACAAATTCAGACTTGTCATTTATTCTTTACGAAATACTGAAAGAGTCCCTTTTGGTACGACACAAAAGAGACGATCTCTGAGAAAGGGATTAGAAAACATAAAAGCACATCTGAAATTAAGTTTTGTGAGGAACAAGTACATTCCATTAAAAAGAGAATACATAAAATCATTAAACGGACGTTCTAATGTACAACTGATGGTCGCAAAATACGGAGTGTAACCTCAAATATATATACCAATTATTATGGAATATTGAAAACTCCAATCAACTACCCAACAACTTAAGCATATGCGTACCAAATTCTACATCAATGTAATTCCAGAATACCGTGTTCCATGGCTCGAAATATACAAGTACCCTTTACCAGATACGTGTACCAGATGGGGGGGTCTCTTTAGATATTTTAACCAAGTGGCATACTGTAGAGGAATAAACAGTCTATTTTTAGTGTAGAAATTCCAAAGATTGGTACTTACACAATGTAGGTATACACGCATCAGAAACAAAAAATAATATAATATCATAAAAGATCATCTAACAAATGTTTTATGCATATTACATGTAGGAAAAAACGTACGGGTTAAACTAGAAGAAAAATCATTATTTCCTGCAATTTCGGTACTTTGTTGTTTTATACCTTAATTTCTAGTAACACTACTTTAAGATACATGTTTGCACAAGGAAGGAAGGACGGACGGACGAACGCAGACCATTACTATGTCACTCCGTCGCTTCGCGGCGGGGGACAAAAAGGGCATACGGGTTGTAGACAAACAAAAAGATTATAATCAGTGGTCGGTCATCTGATCTACATCAATTTATTTACCATGTTTCACTATATTGTGTTAAATATTATTTATATTTGTGTATGTGCTATTTTTGTTGACATTATTATATGTGTATTATTTGTAGGGAGAGGACAGTCCATAAGTTGTGATAACTTTTTGTCCAATCCCATTGCTGTTTTATTTGCAATAAAACAATATTAAACTAATACGGGTAGAATATATACGTTTATTCAAACCAGAAATAACAGAGTTCAAACGTATGGGTGGCCGACATTAGGACAACCGAACCTTCGGACTAACAGACCTTCGGACTAACGAACCTTCGGACTAATGGAACTTCGGACCAATGAACCTTCGGACTAACGCCACGGAGCCTGATATAATATGTATATAATAGCATAGAGTTAAATATACAAAGAATGATTATATACAAAAACATAGGTTTAGACAGTATACGGAAAAAAAAGAATAAAGAAAAAAGAAAAGAGAATAAATACTTTTGGAGATGTGTGTTGGTTCTTTAGATCATTTAGACAATTGTAAATCTTTTGGAGTCTTTAATATATTTAAAAGCATGTTTAAAAATAGTTATATTTTCTTGATATGTTAGCAGATCACTTCCTTTTGTCAATAGATTTACATCAATATTAATGTTAGAAGGTAGCCAGTTAAGACTTAAATATTATTTCCCTATTATCTGTATATTTATCACAATCAAAAAAGAAATGGTGAGAATTTTCACATGATGCGCCACAGTTACAGGAAGCATTTGATAAAATTTTTACTTTTCATAAATCGTAATTCAAGGAGGATGCATTGCAGCGAAGCTGTGTTAGAATTATATTTAGTTTTCTAGGACCATAAGAATAGTGTCTCGGAATTGGCATTGAGATTGAACTGCGGATTGCCTTTTTAAATTTAGATAGTGTGTCAAGATTGTGCACTGAGAGATTAAGGTTATTCCATTCCCTTACTGTAGCTGGGACGAAAGAATCTCTAGTTAAAGATAGTCTACAGAATGGAACAATAATATCGTTGCCATTTCGAAGAGGATAAATAGTCGTACTTTGGATTGTTGGGGGAATAAGATCGAGTAAATAAGAGGGTGTGCTACCGTTTTGGATATTATATGATAATTGGAGCTCTCTCCTGGTTCTTCTTTCTTCCAATCTCTCCCAGCCAGTTTCTCTATATAGATATTCTGTGTTGGTAAAGATTGGAAGTCCGGTTATAATTCTAGCTGCCTCCAACTGTAGCCTCTCCAATTTGCACGAATTAAGAGACACCACAGTTGTCCCAGACCTCACATGCATACTCAAATATTGGTCGAATGTAAATTAAGTATAATTTCTCTAAATGTTTTCTATTTAATTTATATTTCAATTTACGCAAAACACATATGTGTTTAGAGACACTTTTTATTAAATTTTCTACATGTTTATTCCATTTTGCTTCCTCGCTAAATGTTATCCCCAAATGTTTATGGTCTAATGTAAGTGGAATTAATTTTCCATCAAAATAGAAATTAAAATTTGTTGAGTTTTCTACATTTTTAAAAAGCATGATTTCAGTTTTGTCTGGGTTGAAAGACACCAACCATCTCTGACCAGTCACCAAGTTCATGTAGATCATGATTTATGACATATTTTATTTGATCTTCATCTTGGCTTGCATAGCCACGGGAAGTGTCATCAGCAAACAAACGGCTTAAGGAAAGAAGCTTATCACCAATATCATTGATGTAAATCAGAAATAACAGAGGACCAAGAACAGACCCTTGGGGGACCCCAGCAGACACATATGAAGACGACGAATCCCTGTTTACTACTTTTTGGTGTCTACAATATAAATAATTTTCAAATCATTTTAGTAAATTCCCTTTTATTCCATAGTTACCTGCAAGATCGACAACAGAGAGCATTAATAAACAATTCGTCTTCTTCAGTTTGCAACGTTTCAGCTGGTGTACCTCAAGGATCATTACTTGGAACTTTATTATTGGTTATGTTTATTAATGATATTGCTGAGAATCTAATCTCTCTTAGCCGACTTTTTTGCGGACTACACTTTCGTCCGCTATTCCAACCGTGATGAATTGCAGATAAAAACTGTGATTGGTCATGACGACTTGAAAGAGCTGGATGAATGGTCATAGAAATGATTGATGTCTTTTAACCCAAATAAAACAGAAATGATGCTATTTTCAAATACCGAAATTCCAGAATTCAGTTTTACCTTTAATGGAAGAATTTTTCCAATTACAAATTCTCACAAACATTTGGGAGTTACATTTAGCAGCGATGCTAAACGGAGTATGCATATTCAAAATATGATGTCAAGTATATTTACAACCACATGTAATGTTCTTCGGAAGTTAAAATATAAACTCTCGGAAAAATCTATAGAAACTATATTTAGTTTATATCAGACCAATTTTTGAATATGCTTGTGAAGTATGGGATAATTGTGTAGAAATTTTTAATAAACTTGATCTGTTGCCTCTAGAATCGTTGCTAACCTTCCAATATTTGCTAGTTCCATTTTAATTAATCAAGAGTACGGCTAGGAATCATTGGCAGAAGAAGAAAAGGGAGAAAATTACAAATGTTTTAGAATATTAAAAATAATAATGTATCTTTGTGACTTAATTTCACCAACAATTCAAAGTACAACCGTTTATCCATTGAGTAATGAAGGGATACTATAATACCATTTTGCAGACTATCGATTACTTATGACTCATTTATATTCCATGAACGATTCGTCAATGGGGGGCAACCGTATCTGTGATGTAATGGTTAGCGTGCTCGTCTCGAGTGCTGTAGATCGTAGGTTCGAGCCCCGATCGTATCAAACAAAATCCTATACATTTTGTATTTGTTACTTCACCGCTAAGGACGCAGCATTATGGAGAAAGAGACTGGTTGGCTCGGAATTAGAATAGTGATGTGACACGTCTATCCGCGGACTGTTGTTTCAGTGAGCTAGCACTATAAAAATCCAACTAAGCTTGTTTGCCTAGTACAAAGTGGACCTCATCATTATCATATTGAAAATTAACTTGTTCACGCCATGATATAGCTGATAAAATACTGAGTTTGCATTAATCAACAATCACTCACTCATGATCACTTTATTGTTGGTTGCTCAACATCTAGTGGCATAAATTTCATGTCTGTTCAGGATGCACCGCAAAAAATCAAATTAATGCTTGTTCAATTAAATAAAAGGAATACTGCATGGTCAATATTAATCAATTATTCAAAATAGAGCATTGATATATCTAAATATTCATTCTACAAAAATTGAATGAACAAGATCTCATTTTCACATTATTGTTATTTTCTAGAAAAATTAAAATTTTAACAATATTACTATGTTCTCCCAACTAAAAAAATCATTTATCCATTCGGTATGTATGTGTCGACCATCTTCCTTAAAATTGTGAATTTAAATTAAAGAAATACTGCGTGGTCAAAATTAATTATATAGTGCATTAATATATATAAATTACTCTTTCTGGAAAAATTAAAATTTTCACAATATAGCTATGTTCTCCCAACACAAAAAAAAAAATCATTTATCCATTCGGTACGTGTCGACCATCTTCATACATTTTAAACGTTTTTGTTTTTATTTTATATGACGTACGGTACTAACTATCAAGCACAGCTGCTGTGTTTACATTGGATCCCGATAGTTTTTGTTTTATACATTATATTGATCTTGTTCAACAAAATCAATATTTAAGAAATAATAGAAAATAAAGTAAAATACGAAAGTTTGATTTCTCCCAACGTATAATAAACCTGATATGATTCCATACTCTATTCTGGTTCTTCAAACGCATATAGTATGGCACCTAATCAGAAGCAAGATTCTACTTGATAAATCCCAGTATACCTAATTAATTCCCATATAAGGGAAAGTTTATATCAGCAATAAAATTGTATCTAATTGTGAAAGCTGGTCTATTGTAGAAATACCTACAATAATTGTCCCTGTGTTGATTCCAATAAACGAAAACGATCAACACAACAGTGTAAATGTCAATTGGAGAAAACAAGAAAGACGTAAAGACCACAATTCAAACAAAAAATAGAGAAAACAACACCTTTACATAAAAACATTCATATTATTGTGCTGTTTTCTCCCAACTAATAAGACATTCGGAATCTCCAAACCGTGAGTTATAAATATCGGTATTCTCTTATATTTATACTTAGGTGTTTCCCCATTTATTATGAAATTTCACAACGTGTGGCAACCTGACATAACTCCCAGCATGCTTCTTGTCCTATAAAAGGTAAAAGTACGAGCTTCGTTCAGTTATATTTAATCCAGATAGACGAACGATCACAACATATAATGTGTATCTAGAAAATGTTGATAATAAGATAGCTAGTGTTAAATGTGGTTGACCAAATAAAACAAATAATAAAAAGATTATTTTAGGATCTTGGGTTCTATATAATTCTTAATGTTATTATAGTCATTTACTGAAAATCAGTAACGATGGTGGACTACCTCTACCCAACACTGTGGTCTCAACCAACTATAGAAAACTTTCAGAAGATAAATATGGAGAACACAGATGCTCTCCTAGAGGCTACTTTAACCGCTTTAGAGACAGGAGAGCTTACTCCATTAGTGAAAGAAGAACTCAAGTATACAATCCAATCCAGAAGACTAGCAAATGGTCAGGGAGAACTAGGGGTTCAGTTCACTGACCCAATACCAACAGAGGTGAGAATATTAACAAGCTTCATTGTGTAGGTAAATAGTAACTACGAATATTCATCTTGTCATATAGTACCTGTTGAATGTCATTAATATGTCAACCAATTGTACGTGATTTTAATTATGTCAATAATGATTTTACATTATAATTACAGTTAAGAGATGACGAGAAAGAGAAAAGGTTGAGAAGAAAAGAACAAAACAAGCTAGCAGCTAGACGATTTAGACAGCGACGTAGAGCCAAAGGACCAGTTTTTATACAAGTATGTATCTATTGACATTACATTTTAGAAGGCATTGTATCTTTGTAACGGTTATAAATAAACATTCAAATACCAAAATATATAGAAATAGGTAATTATATACAGGGGCGGATCCGCGATTTCAAGTTAGGGGGGGGGGGGGGCGCACTTAAAAAAATTGCGCCGAGCGGAGGGAGGCGCGAAAATTTTTGGGGTATTTCGTGTGAAAAATCACGATTTTACGCCAAAAAATCATTTTTTCCAATTGCCGAAGGAGGCGCGAAAATTTTGGGGTATTTCGTGTGAAAAATCACGATTTTACGCCAATTTTTTTTATTTTTTTCCAATTTTAGGGGGGGGGGCGCCCCCACCCCCTGAATCCGCCCCTGATATTTAATTACTAAGAAAGGATATAGAAGTAAATGATCATCACAGACTATCCAACATTACACTTCGACACAAATTAAAGTAAAAGAATATGTATGTATTAAGGTAGACGAAAAGGTCAAATGTAAGTGGCCTACATATGTAATTATACAGTATGTGTTATTTATTAAGTTTAAGGGTGTTTGTTAACTCATTTTAATCTTTTGACAAATTTTTTCCAGCAAATAAAGGAACTAGAATCGGACAATAAAAGTAAAATGGCAGAGTTACGACGTCTCCGACAAGAAAAGGCAGAATTACAAGCCATGTTACAGAATCATCTTATGGTGTGTCCATCACTACTACTACAAACTGGCTGAATATCTACAGTAGATAAGTTTGTAAATTACTGTGTCGGACTACATGTAGAGTTCAGTATACATTCTCCTCAACAAGTGTACCAGATGTTGTCCAGTACATTGTACGTTCTGTTCTACAAGTGTATCAGAAGTTGTGGAGTACATTGTGTGTTCTGTTCAACAAGTGTATCAGAAGTTATACATTGATACATTATGTTTCTGTACAATGGAAATATGTCTGTTGTATACGTATACACAATGTGAATGTGTATTTGTGTATTATCTGATACCATGGGAAATGTATGTTCAAGGAATACACAGTGATCGGTACAGATACATGTAAATTTAAGTAAAAGCTTGATACATTCGTAAACCTGTGTAAATAGGCGTTTGTCAATAACATCATTTCACGTGAAAGATTCAGAAAGACTTCAGTGTAAAGACCAATAATAACAGTTGTTAGTAATACACGTGTATTTTGTAGAAAGGAGGAATTGTTTGTAACATGTAACATTATGTTAATTGAAGACGTTGTATAAATTTTATTGACAACAGTTCTAGTCATGTACTTTGTAGTAGAATAAATTTGTTATTTATTACAATTGAATATTATTACTTAAAATGTAGTATAATACAAAAAAATGTAATAGATATGAATCTCAATACTAGTCTGTGATCAATTTTATGAAACATGTTTATGTTATTCTACTGATGTAATATTGTAACTACATGACATGAATTTCAATAAATTATTTTACAGTACATTATATTGTTTTATTGAATTTTGCAACAACTCCTGGTCGTATGTCATGTAAATATTAACTGTAATAAGAGTCCCGCTAGAAGTGGTCATTGGTGTCACGTAAGGAATGGTCATTGGTGTCTCGCTAGAAGTGGTCATTGGTTTACCGCTAGACGTGGGCATTGGTGTCTCGCTAGAACTGGTCATTGGTTTCCCGCTGGATGTGAACAATGGTGTCTCGTTTGAAGTGGTCATTGGTTTCCCGCTAGAAGTGATCATTGGTTTCCCGCTAGAACTGGTCATTGGTTTCCCGCTGGATGTGAACAATGGTGTCTCGTTTGAAGTGGTCATTGGTTTCCCGCTAGAAGTGGCTATTGGTGTCCCGCTAGAAGTGATCATTGGTTTCCCGCTAGAAGTGATCATTGGTTTCCCGCTAGAAGTGATCATTGGTTTCCCGCTAGAAGTGATCATTGGTTTCCCGCTAGAAGTGGCTATTGGTGTCCCGCTAGAAGTGATCATTGGTTTCCCGCTAGAAGTGATCATTGGTTTCCCGCTAGAAGTGGCTATTGGTGTCCCGCTAGAAGTGATCATTGGTTTCCCGCTAGAAGTGATCATTGGTTTCCCGCTAGAAGTGATCATTGGTTTCCCGCTAGAAGTGATCATTGGTTTCCCGCTAGAAGTGATCATTGGTTTCCCGCTAGAAGTGGTCATTGGTTTCCCGCTAGAAGTGATCATTGGTTTCCCGCTAGAAGTGATCATTGGTTTCCCGCTAGAAGTGGCTATTGGTGTCCCGCTAGAAGTGATCATTGGTTTCCCGCTAGAAGTGATCATTGGTTTCCCGCTAGAAGTGATCATTGGTTTCCCGCTAGAAGTGATCATTGGTTTCCCGCTAGAAGTGATCATTGGTTTCCCGCTAGAAGTGATCATTGGTTTCCCGCTAGAAGTGATCATTGGTTTCCCGCTAGAAGTGGTCATTGGTTTCCCGCTAGAAGTGATCATTGGTTTCCCGCTAGAAGTGATCATTGGTTTCCCGCTAAAAGTGATCATTGGTTTCCCGCTAGAAGTGATCATTGGTTTCCCGCTAGAAGTGATCATTGGTTTCCCGCTAGAAGTGATCATTGGTTTCCCGCTAGAAGTGATCATTGGTTTCCCGCTAGAAGTGATCATTGGTTTCCCGCTAGAAGTGATCATTGGTTTCCCGCTAGAAGTGATCATTGGTTTCCCGCTAGAAGTGGTCATTGGTTTCCCGCTATAAGTGGTCATTGGTTTCCCGCTAGAAGTGATCATTGGTTTCCCGCTAGAAGTGGTCATTGGTTTCCCGCTAGAAGTGATCATTGGTTTCCCGCTAGAAGTGATCATTGGTTTCCCGCTAGAAGTGGTCATTGGTTTACCGCTAGAAGTGATCATTGGTTTCCCGCTAGAAGTGGTCATTGGTTTCCCGCTAGAAGTGGTCATTGGTTTCCCGCTAGAAGTGATCATTGGTTTCCCGCTAGAAGTGGTCATTGGTTTCCCGCTAGAAGTGATCATTGGTTTCCCGCTAGAAGTGATCATTGGTTTCCCGCTAGAAGTGATCATTGGTTTCCCGCTAGAAGTGATCATTGGTTTCCCGCTAGAAGTGATCATTGGTTTCCCGCTAGAAGTGGTCATTGGTTTCCCGCTAGAAGTGGTCATTGGTTTCCCGCTAGAAGTGATCATTGGTTTCCCGCTAGAAGTGATCATTGGTTTCCCGCTAGAAGTGATCATTGGTTTCCCGCTAGAAGTGGTCATTGGTTTCCCGCTAGAAGTGGTCATTGGTTTCCCGCTAGAAGTGATCATTGGTTTCCCGCTAGAAGTGGTCATTGGTTTCCCGCTAGAAGTGGTCATTGGTTTCCCGCTAGAAGTGATCATTGGTTTCCCGCTAGAAGTGGTCATTGGTTTCCCGCTAGAAGTGGTCATTGGTTTCCCGCTAGAAGTGGTCATTGGTTTCCCGCTAGAAGTGATCATTGGTTTCCCGCTAGAAGTGATCATTGGTTTCCCGCTAGAAGTGGTCATTGGTTTCCCGCTAGAAGTGGTCATTGGTTTCCCGCTAGAAGTGATCATTGGTTTCCCGCTAGAAGTGATCATTGGTTTCCCGCTAGAAGTGGTCATTGGTTTCCCGCTAGAAGTGGTCATTGGTTTCCCGCTAGAAGTGATCATTGGTTTCCCGCTAGAAGTGGTCATTGGTTTCCCGCTAGAAGTGGTCATTGGTTTCCCGCTAGAAGTGATCATTGGTTTCCCGCTAGAAGTGGTCATTGGTTTCCCGCTAGAAGTGGTCATTGGTTTCCCGCTAGAAGTGGTCATTGGTTTCCCGCTAGAAGTGATCATTGGTTTCCCGCTAGAAGTGGTCATTGGTTTCCCGCTAGAAGTGGTCATTGGTTTCCCGCTAGAAGTGGTCATTGGTTTCCCGCTAGAACTGGTCATTGGTTTCCCGCTAGAAGTGATCATTGGTTTCCCGCTAGAAGTGATCATTGGTTTCCCGCTAGAAGTGATCATTGGTTTCCCGCTAGAAGTGGTCATTGGTTTCCCGCTAGAAGTGGTCATTGGTTTCCCGCTAGAAGTGGTCATTGGTTTCCCGCTAGAACTGGTCATTGGTTTCCCGCTAGAAGTGATCATTGGTTTCCCGCTAGAAGTGGTCATTGGTTTCCCGCTAGAAGTGGTCATTGGTTTCCCGCTAGAAGTGGTCATTGGTTTCCCGCTAGAAGTGGTCATTGGTTTCCCGCTAGAAGTGGTCATTTGTGTCTCCTTTGGAGTTGCCTTTGGTGTCCCGTTATGAGTTGTCATTTATGACCTCTCATAATACTTGTACTAAACAAATCTCAGTCTATTGTCCCATACGCAGCGTCAGTTTTTTAGTGTATCTCGTCATCAGCGACACGTCTCATTTAACGTTAGCGTAAGCAGCAATCAATTAACCAATCATACAATCCTCTTAATATGTAATGCCCCTTAACTCATTAATTGTTCACAGTTAACATTATAGTTATATAGTATATTGATGGTTATTCAACATCTAGTGGCACAAATATTTCATGCTGATTCAGCATACACCGCAAAAAGTTAAAATAATACATGTGAAATTCAATTAAAGAAATACTGCGTGGTCAATATTTAAAATATTGTGTATTAATATATCTTTTTAGAAAAATTGTTCACAATATTGTTGTTTTCTCCCAACACACACACAAATCATTTATCCATTCGGTACCTGTCGAGCATCTTCATACATTTTAACGATTTTGTTTGAAAGGAATATTACGTATGGTAACTATCAAACACAGCTGCTGTGTTTACATTGAAATCGAAAATCGATCGTTTTTGCTCTATACATTATATTGATCTTGTTAATCAAAATCGATATTTAAGAAATAATAGAAAATAAAGAAAAACAAAAAAGTTTGATTTCTCCCAACTTATAATAAATCTGATACGTTTCTATGATCTATTCTTCTTCACACGTGTATATTATGGCAGCTAATCAGAAACAAGTTTCTACTTGATACAGCACACTTTATTAATTCCTATATTAGGGAAAGTCTATATCTGCAAAAAAAATCCATCTAATTGTGAAAGCTGGTCTATTGTAGAAATACCTGCAATAATTGTCCCCGTGTTTATAACCGAAAATGATCAACATAAGGTGAAAATATCAATTGCAGAAAACAAGAAAGAAATAAACACCACAATTCAAATACAGGTAAAGAAAAAAAACCTTTACCATAGTATAGTGTTGTTTTCTCCCAACTAATAAGACATTCGGAATTCCCCAACCGTGATTTATAAATTCTATTTATACATATGTGTTTCCCATTTATTATGAAATTTCACAATGTGCGGCAACCTGACATAAACTCCCAGCATGCTTCTTGTCTTATAAAAGCTAGACGTACGAGCTTCGTTCAGTTATTTTTAATCCAGATCTATAGACGAACGATTACAACATATAATGTGTATCTAGAAAAGGTTACTAATAAGATAGTAACTGTTAAATGTGGTTGACCAAATAAAACAAATAATACAAAGATTATTTTAGGATCTTAGGTTCTATATAATTCTTAATGTTATTATAGTCATTTACTGAAAATCAGTAACGATGGTGGACTACCTCTACCCAACACTGTGGTCTCAACCAACTATAGAAAACTTTCAGAAGATGAATATGGAGAACACAGATGCTCTCCTAGAGGCTACTTTAGTGGCTTTAGAGACAGGAGAGCTTACTCCATTAGTGAAAGAAGAACTCAAGTATACAATCCAATCCAGAAGACTAGCAAATGGTCAGGGAGAACTAGGGGTTCAGTTCACTGACCCAATACCAACAGAGGTGAGAATATTAACAAGTTTCACTTCGTGGCTAAAAAATAACTACGCATATTCATCTTGCCAAATAGTACCTGTTGAATGTCATTATGTCAATCAATTGTACGTCATTTTAATTATGTCAATAATGATTTTACATTATAATTACAGTTAAGAGATGACGAGAAAGAGAAAAGGTTGAGAAGAAAAGAACAAAACAAGCTAGCAGCTAGACGATTTAGACAGCGACGTAGAGCCAAAGGACCAGTTTTTATACAAGTATGTATCTATTGACATTACATTTTAGAAGGCATTGTATCTTTGTAATGGTTATAAATAAACACTCAAATACCAGAATATATAGAATTAGGCAATTATATACAATTACTAAGAAAGGATATAGATGTAAATGATCATCACAGACTTCCAAACATTACACTGAGACATAAATTAATGTTAAAGAACAGCTTGTAGTAAGAAAGGATATGGCTGTAAATGATCATCACAGACTTCCAAACATTACACTGAGACATAAATTAATGTTAAAGAACAGCTTGTAGTAAGAAAGGATATGGCTGTAAATGATCATCACAGACTTCCAAACATTACACTGAGACATAAATTAATGTTAAAGAACAGCTTGTAGTAAGAAAGGATATGGCTGTAAATGATCATCACAGACTTCCAAACATTACACTGAGACATAAATTAATGTTAAAGAACAGCTTGTAGTAAGAAAGGATATGGCTGTAAATGATCATCACAGACTTCCAAACATTACACTGAGACATAAATTAATGTTAAAGAACAGCTTGTAGTAAGAAAGGATATGGCTGTAAATGATCATCACAGACTTCCAAACATTACACTGAGACATAAATTAATGTTAAAGAACAGCTTGTAGTAAGAAAGGATATGGCTGTAAATGATCATCACAGACTTCCAAACATTACACTGAGACATAAATTAATGTTAAAGAACAGCTTGTAGTAAGAAAGGATATGGCTGTAAATGATCATCACAGACTTCCAAACATTACACTGAGACATAAATTAATGTTAAAGAACAGCTTGTAGTAAGAAAGGATATGGCTGTAAATGATCATCACAGACTTCCAAACATTACACTGAGACATAAATTAATGTTAAAGAACAGCTTGTAGTAAGAAAGGATATGGCTGTAAATGATCATCACAGACTTCCAAACATTACACTGAGACATACATTAATGTTAAAGAACAGCTTGTAGTAAGAAAGGATATGGCTGTAAATGATCATCACAGACTATCCGACATTACACTGAGACATAAATTAATGTTAAAGAACAGCTTGTAGTAAGATAGGATATGGCTGTAAATGATCATCACAGACTATCCAAACATTTCATTGAGACATAAATTAATGTTAAAGAACAGCTTGTAGTAAGAAAGGATAGGGCTGTAAATGATCATGACAGACTTCCAAACATTACACTGAGACATAATTTAATGTTAAAGAACAGCTTGTAGTAAGATAGGATATGGCTGTAAATGATCATCACAGACTATCCAAACATTTCACTGAGACATAAATTAATGTTAAAGAACAGCTTGTAGTAAGAAAGGATATGGCTGTAAATGATCATCACAGACTTCCAAACATTTCACTGAGACATAAATTAATGTTAAAGAACAGCTTGTAGTAAGAAAGGATAGGGCTGTAAATGATCATCACAGACTATCCAACATTACACTGAAACATAAATTAATGTTAAAGAACAGCTTGTAGTAAGATAGGATATGGCTGTAAATGATCATCACAGACTATCCAAACATTTCACTGAGACATAAATTAATGTTAAAGAACAGCTTGTAGTAAGAAAGGATATGGCTGTAAATGATCATCACAGACTATCCAACATTACACTGAGACATAAATTAATGTTAAAGAACAGCTTGTAGTAAGAAAGGATATGGCTGTAAATGATCATCACAGACTTCCAAACATTACACTGAGACATAAATTAATGTTAAAGAACAGCTTGTAGTAAGAAAGGATATGGCTGTAAATGATCATCACAGACTTCCAAACATTACACTGAGACATAAATTAATGTTAAAGAACAGCTTGTAGTAAGAAAGGATATGGCTGTAAATGATCATCACAGACTTCCAAACATTACACTGAGACATAAATTAATGTTAAAGAACAGCTTGTAGTAAGAAAGGATATGGCTGTAAATGATCATCACAGACTTCCAAACATTACACTGAGACATACATTAATGTTAAAGAACAGCTTGTAGTAAGAAAGGATATGGCTGTAAATGATCATCACAGACTATCCGACATTACACTGAGACATAAATTAATGTTAAAGAACAGCTTGTAGTAAGATAGGATATGGCTGTAAATGATCATCACAGACTATCCAAACATTTCATTGAGACATAAATTAATGTTAAAGAACAGCTTGTAGTAAGAAAGGATAGGGCTGTAAATGATCATGACAGACTTCCAAACATTACACTGAGACATAATTTAATGTTAAAGAACAGCTTGTAGTAAGATAGGATATGGCTGTAAATGATCATCACAGACTATCCAAACATTTCACTGAGACATAAATTAATGTTAAAGAACAGCTTGTAGTAAGAAAGGATATGGCTGTAAATGATCATCACAGACTTCCAAACATTTCACTGAGACATAAATTAATGTTAAAGAACAGCTTGTAGTAAGAAAGGATAGGGCTGTAAATGATCATCACAGACTATCCAACATTACACTGAAACATAAATTAATGTTAAAGAACAGCTTGTAGTAAGATAGGATATGGCTGTAAATGATCATCACAGACTATCCAAACATTTCACTGAGACATAGATTAATGTTAAAGAACAGCTTGTAGTAAGAAAGGATATGGCTGTAAATGATCATCACAGACTATCCAACATTACACTGAGACATAAATTAATGTTTAAGAACAGCTTGTAGTAAGAAAGGATATGGCTGTAAATGATCATCACAGACTATCCAACATTACACTGAGACATAAATTAATGTCAAAGAACAGCTTGTAGTAAGATAGGATATGGCTGTAAATGATCATCACAGACTATCCAAACATTTCACTGAGACATAAATTAATGTTAAAGAACAGCTTGTAGTAAGAAAGGATATGGCTGTAAATGATCATCACAGACTTCCAAACATTACACTGAGACATAAATTAATGTTAAAGAACAGCTTGTAGTAAGAAAGGATATAGCTGTAAATGATCATCACAGACTATCCAACATTACACTTCGACACAAATTAAAGTAAAAGAATATGTATGTATTAAGGTAGACGAAAAGGTCAAATTTAAGTGGCCTACATATGTAATTATACAGTATGCGTTATTTATTAAGTTTAAGGGTGTTTGTTAACTCATTTTAATCTTTTGACAATTTTTTTATAGCAAATAAAGGAACTGGAATCAGACAATAAAAGTAAAATGGTAGAGCTACGACGTCTCCGACAAGAAAAGGCAGAATTACAAGCCATGTTATAGAATCATCTTATGGTGTGTCCATCACTACTACTACAAACTGGCTGAATATTTACAGTAGATAAGTTTGTAAATTACCGTGTCGGACTACATGTAGAGTTCAATATACATTCTCCTCAACAAGTGTACCAGATGTTGTCCAGTACATTGTACGTTCTGTTCTACAAGTGTATCAGAAGTTGTGGAGTACATTGTGTGTTCTGTTCAACAAGTGTATCAGAAGTTATACATTGATACATTATGTTTCTGTACAATGGAAATATGTCTGTTGTATACGTATACACAATGTGAATGTGTATTTGTGTATTATCTGATACCATGGGAAATGTATGTTCAAGGAATACACAGTGATCGGTACAGATACATGTAAATTTAAGTAAAAGCTTGATACATTCGTAAACCTGTGTAAATAGGCGTTTGTCAATAACATCATTTCACGTGAAAGATTCAGAAAGACTTCAGTGTAAAGACCAATAATAACAGTTGTTAGTAATACACGTGTATTTTGTAGAAAGGAGGAATTGTTTGTAACATGTAACATTATGTTAATTGAAGACGTTGTATACATTTTATTGACAACAGTTCTAGTCATGTACTTTGTAGTAGAATAAATTTGTTATTTATTACAATTGAATATTATTACTTAAAATGTAGTATAATACAAAAAAATGTAATAGATATGAATCTCAATACTAGTCTGTGATCAATTTTATGAAACATGTTTATGTTATTCTACTGATGTAATATTGTAACTACATGACATGAATTTCAATAAATTATTTTACAGTACATTATATTGTTTTATTGAATTTTGCAACAACTCCTGGTCGTAGGTCATGTAAATATTAACTGTAATAAGAGTCCCGCTAGAAGTGGTCATTGGTGTCACGTAAGGAATGGTCATTGGTGTCTCGCTAGAAGTGGTCATTGGTTTACCGCTAGACGTGGGCATTGGTGTCTCGCTAGAACTGGTCATTGGTTTCCCGCTGGATGTGAACAATGGTGTCTCGTTTGAAGTGGTCATTGGTTTCCCGCTAGAAGTGGCTATTGGTGTCCCGCTAGAAGTGATCATTGGTTTCCCGCTAGAAGTGATCATTGGTTTCCCGCTAGAAGTGATCATTGGTTTCCCGCTAGAAGTGATCATTGGTTTCCCGCTAGAAGTGGCTATTGGTGTCCCGCTAGAAGTGATCATTGGTTTCCCGCTAGAAGTGATCATTGGTTTCCCGCTAGAAGTGGCTATTGGTGTCCCGCTAGAAGTGATCATTGGTTTCCCGCTAGAAGTGATCATTGGTTTCCCGCTAGAAGTGATCATTGGTTTCCCGCTAGAAGTGATCATTGGTTTCCCGCTAGAAGTGATCATTGGTTTCCCGCTAGAAGTGATCATTGGTTTCCCGCTAGAAGTGGTCATTGGTTTCCCGCTAGAAGTGATCATTGGTTTCCCGCTAGAAGTGATCATTGGTTTCCCGCTAGAAGTGATCATTGGTTTCCCGCTAGAAGTGATCATTGGTTTCCCGCTAGAAGTGATCATTGGTTTCCCGCTAGAAGTGGTCATTGGTTTCCCGCTAGAAGTGGTCATTGGTTTACCGCTAGACGTGGGCATTGGTGTCTCGCTAGAACTGGTCATTGGTTTCCCGCTGGATGTGAACAATGGTGTCTCGTTTGAAGTGGTCATTGGTTTCCCGCTAGAAGTGGCTATTGGTGTCCCGCTAGAAGTGATCATTGGTTTCCCGCTAGAAGTGATCATATGGCTGTAAATGATCATCACAGACTTCCAAACATTACACTGAGACATAAATTAATGTTAAAGAACAGCTTGTAGTAAGAAAGGATATGGCTGTAAATGATCATCACAGACTTCCAAACATTACACTGAGACATAAATTAATGTTAAAGAACAGCTTGTAGTAAGAAAGGATATGGCTGTAAATGATCATCACAGACTTCCAAACATTACACTGAGACATACATTAATGTTAAAGAACAGCTTGTAGTAAGAAAGGATATGGCTGTAAATGATCATCACAGACTATCCGACATTACACTGAGACATAAATTAATGTTAAAGAACAGCTTGTAGTAAGATAGGATATGGCTGTAAATGATCATCACAGACTATCCAAACATTTCATTGAGACATAAATTAATGTTAAAGAACAGCTTGTAGTAAGAAAGGATAGGGCTGTAAATGATCATGACAGACTTCCAAACATTACACTGAGACATAATTTAATGTTAAAGAACAGCTTGTAGTAAGATAGGATATGGCTGTAAATGATCATCACAGACTATCCAAACATTTCACTGAGACATAAATTAATGTTAAAGAACAGCTTGTAGTAAGATAGGATATGGCTGTAAATGATCATCACAGACTATCCAAACATTTCACTGAGACATAAATTAATGTTAAAGAACAGCTTGTAGTAAGAAAGGATATGGCTGTAAATGATCATCACAGACTATCCAACATTACACTGAGACATAAATTAATGTTAAAGAACAGCTTGTAGTAAGAAAGGATATGGCTGTAAATGATCATCACAGACTTCCAAACATTACACTGAGACATAAATTAATGTTAAAGAACAGCTTGTAGTAAGAAAGGATATGGCTGTAAATGATCATCACAGACTTCCAAACATTACACTGAGACATAAATTAATGTTAAAGAACAGCTTGTAGTAAGAAAGGATATGGCTGTAAATGATCATCACAGACTTCCAAACATTACACTGAGACATAAATTAATGTTAAAGAACAGCTTGTAGTAAGAAAGGATATGGCTGTAAATGATCATCACAGACTATCCGACATTACACTGAGACATAAATTAATGTTAAAGAACAGCTTGTAGTAAGATAGGATATGGCTGTAAATGATCATCACAGACTATCCAAACATTTCATTGAGACATAAATTAATGTTAAAGAACAGCTTGTAGTAAGAAAGGATAGGGCTGTAAATGATCATGACAGACTTCCAAACATTACACTGAGACATAATTTAATGTTAAAGAACAGCTTGTAGTAAGATAGGATATGGCTGTAAATGATCATCACAGACTATCCAAACATTTCACTGAGACATAAATTAATGTTAAAGAACAGCTTGTAGTAAGAAAGGATATGGCTGTAAATGATCATCACAGACTTCCAAACATTTCACTGAGACATAAATTAATGTTAAAGAACAGCTTGTAGTAAGAAAGGATAGGGCTGTAAATGATCATCACAGACTATCCAACATTACACTGAAACATAAATTAATGTTAAAGAACAGCTTGTAGTAAGATAGGATATGGCTGTAAATGATCATCACAGACTATCCAAACATTTCACTGAGACATAGATTAATGTTAAAGAACAGCTTGTAGTAAGAAAGGATATGGCTGTAAATGATCATCACAGACTATCCAACATTACACTGAGACATAAATTAATGTTTAAGAACAGCTTGTAGTAAGAAAGGATATGGCTGTAAATGATCATCACAGACTATCCAACATTACACTGAGACATAAATTAATGTCAAAGAACAGCTTGTAGTAAGATAGGATATGGCTGTAAATGATCATCACAGACTATCCAAACATTTCACTGAGACATAAATTAATGTTAAAGAACAGCTTGTAGTAAGAAAGGATATGGCTGTAAATGATCATCACAGACTTCCAAACATTACACTGAGACATAAATTAATGTTAAAGAACAGCTTGTAGTAAGAAAGGATATAGCTGTAAATGATCATCACAGACTATCCAACATTACACTTCGACACAAATTAAAGTAAAAGAATATGTATGTATTAAGGTAGACGAAAAGGTCAAATTTAAGTGGCCTACATATGTAATTATACAGTATGCGTTATTTATTAAGTTTAAGGGTGTTTGTTAACTCATTTTAATCTTTTGACAATTTTTTTATAGCAAATAAAGGAACTGGAATCAGACAATAAAAGTAAAATGGTAGAGCTACGACGTCTCCGACAAGAAAAGGCAGAATTACAAGCCATGTTATAGAATCATCTTATGGTGTGTCCATCACTACTACTACAAACTGGCTGAATATTTACAGTAGATAAGTTTGTAAATTACCGTGTCGGACTACATGTAGAGTTCAATATACATTCTCCTCAACAAGTGTACCAGATGTTGTCCAGTACATTGTACGTTCTGTTCTACAAGTGTATCAGAAGTTGTGGAGTACATTGTGTGTTCTGTTCAACAAGTGTATCAGAAGTTATACATTGATACATTATGTTTCTGTACAATGGAAATATGTCTGTTGTATACGTATACACAATGTGAATGTGTATTTGTGTATTATCTGATACCATGGGAAATGTATGTTCAAGGAATACACAGTGATCGGTACAGATACATGTAAATTTAAGTAAAAGCTTGATACATTCGTAAACCTGTGTAAATAGGCGTTTGTCAATAACATCATTTCACGTGAAAGATTCAGAAAGACTTCAGTGTAAAGACCAATAATAACAGTTGTTAGTAATACACGCTAGAAGTGATCATTGGTTTCCCGCTAGAAGTGATCATTGGTTTCCCGCTAGAAGTGGTCATTGGTTTCCCGCTAGAAGTGATCATTGGTTTCCCGCTAGAAGTGATCATTGGTTTCCCGCTAGAAGTGATCATTGGTTTCCCGCTAGAAGTGATCATTGGTTTCCCGCTAGAAGTGATCATTGGTTTCCCGCTAGAAGTGATCATTGGTTTCCCGCTAGAAGTGGTCATTGGTTTCCCGCTAGAAGTGGTCATTGGTTTACCGCTAGACGTGGGCATTGGTGTCTCGCTAGAACTGGTCATTGGTTTCCCGCTGGATGTGAACAATGGTGTCTCGTTTGAAGTGGTCATTGGTTTCCCGCTAGAAGTGGCTATTGGTGTCCCGCTAGAAGTGATCATTGGTTTCCCGCTAGAAGTGATCATTGGTTTCCCGCTAGAAGTGATCATTGGTTTCCCGCTAGAAGTGATCATTGGTTTCCCGCTAGAAGTGGCTATTGGTGTCCCGCTAGAAGTGATCATTGGTTTCCCGCTAGAAGTGGCTATTGGTGTCCCGCTAGAAGTGATCATTGGTTTCCCGCTAGAAGTGATCATTGGTTTCCCGCTAGAAGTGATCATTGGTTTCCCGCTAGAAGTGATCATTGGTTTCCCGCTAGAAGTGATCATTGGTTTCCCGCTAGAAGTGATCATTGGTTTCCCGCTAGAAGTGATCATTGGTTTCCCGCTAGAAGTGGTCATTGGTTTCCCGCTAGAAGTGATCATTGGTTTCCCGCTAGAAGTGATCATTGGTTTCCCGCTAGAAGTGATCATTGGTTTCCCGCTAGAAGTGATCATTGGTTTCCCGCTAGAAGTGGTCATTGGTTTCCCGCTAGAAGTGATCATTGGTTTCCCGCTAGAAGTGATCATTGGTTTCCCGCTAGAAGTGATCATTGGTTTCCCGCTAGAAGTGGTCATTGGTTTCCCGCTAGAAGTGATCATTGGTTTCCCGCTAGAAGTGATCATTGGTTTCCCGCTAGAAGTGATCATTGGTTTCCCGCTAGAAGTGATCATTGGTTTCCCGCTAGAAGTGGTCATTGGTTTCCCGCTAGAAGTGGTCATTGGTTTCCCGCTAGAAGTGATCATTGGTTTCCCGCTAGAAGTGATCATTGGTTTCCCGCTAGAAGTGGTCATTGGTTTCCCGCTAGAAGTGATCATTGGTTTCCCGCTAGAAGTGGTCATTGGTTTCCCGCTAGAAGTGATCATTGGTTTCCCGCTAGAAGTGATCATTGGTTTCCCGCTAGAAGTGATCATTGGTTTCCCGCTAGAAGTGATCATTGGTTTCCCGCTAGAAGTGGTCATTGGTTTCCCGCTAGAAGTGATCATTGGTTTCCCGCTAGAAGTGATCATTGGTTTCCCGCTAGAAGTGATCATTGGTTTCCCGCTAGAAGTGGTCATTGGTTTCCCGCTAGAAGTGATCATTGGTTTCCCGCTAGAAGTGGTCATTGGTTTCCCGCTAGAAGTGATCATTGGTTTCCAGCTAGAAGTGATCATTGGTTTCCCGCTAGAAGTGATCATTGGTTTCCCGCTAGAAGTGATCATTGGTTTCCCGCTAGAAGTGGTCATTGGTTTCCCGCTAGAAGTGGTCATTGGTTTCCCGCTAGAAGTGATCATTGGTTTCCCGCTAGAAGTGATCATTGGTTTCCCGCTAGAAGTGATCATTGGTTTCCCGCTAGAAGTGGTCATTGGTTTCCCGCTAGAAGTGATCATTGGTTTCCCGCTAGAAGTGATCATTGGTTTCCCGCTAGAAGTGATCATTGGTTTCCCGCTAGAAGTGATCATTGGTTTCCCGCTAGAAGTGATCATTGGTTTCCCGCTAGAAGTGATCATTGGTTTCCCGCTAGAAGTGATCATTGGTTTCCCGCTAGAAGTGATCATTGGTTTCCCGCTAGAAGTGGTCATTGGTTTCCCGCTAGAAGTGGTCATTGGTTTCCCGCTAGAAGTGGTCATTGGTTTCCCGCTAGAAGTGGTCATTGGTTTCCCGCTAGAACTGGTCATTGGTTTCCCGCTAGAAGTGGTCATTGGTTTCCCGCTAGAAGTGGTCATTGGTTTCCCGCTAGAAGTGATCATTGGTTTCCCGCTAGAAGTGGTCATTGGTTTCCCGCTAGAACTGGTCATTGGTTTCCCGCTAGAAGTGATCATTGGTTTCCCGCTAGAAGTGGTCATTGGTTTCCCGCTAGAAGTGGTCATTGGTTTCCCGCTAGAAGTGGTCATTGGTTTCCCGCTAGAAGTGGTCATTGGTTTCCCGCTAGAAGTGGTCATTGGTTTCCCGCTAGAACTGGTCATTGGTTTCCCGCTAGAAGTGATCATTGGTTTCCCGCTAGAAGTGGTCATTGGTTTCCCGCTAGAAGTGGTCATTGGTTTCCCGCTAGAAGTGGTCATTGGTTTCCCGCTAGAAGTGGTCATTGGTTTCCCGCTAGAAGTGGTCATTTGTGTCTCCTTTGGAGTTGCCTTTGGTGTCCCGTTATGAGTTGTCATTTATGACCTCTCATAATACTTGTACTAAACAAATCTCAGTCTATTGTCCCATACGCAGCGTCAGTTTTTTAGTGTATCTCGTCATCAGCGACACGTCTCATTTAACGTTAGCGTAAGCAGCAATCAATTAACCAATCATACAATCCTCTTAATATGTAATGCCCCTTAACTCATTAATTGTTCACAGTTAACATTATAGTTATATAGTATATTGATGGTTATTCAACATCTAGTGGCACAAATATTTCATGCTGATTCAGCATACACCGCAAAAAGTTAAAATAATACATGTGAAATTCAATTAAAGAAATACTGCGTGGTCAATATTTAAAATATTGTGTATTAATATATCTTTTTAGAAAAATTGTTCACAATATTGTTGTTTTCTCCCAACACACACACAAATCATTTATCCATTCGGTACCTGTCGAGCATCTTCATACATTTTAACGATTTTGTTTGAAAGGAATATTACGTATGGTAACTATCAAACACAGCTGCTGTGTTTACATTGAAATCGAAAATCGATCGTTTTTGCTCTATACATTATATTGATCTTGTTAATCAAAATCGATATTTAAGAAATAATAGAAAATAAAGAAAAACAAAAAAGTTTGATTTCTCCCAACTTATAATAAATCTGATACGTTTCTATGATCTATTCTTCTTCACACGTGTATATTATGGCAGCTAATCAGAAACAAGTTTCTACTTGATACAGCACACTTTATAATTCCTATATTAGGGAAAGTCTATATCTGCAAAAAAAATCCATCTAATTGTGAAAGCTGGTCTATTGTAGAAATACCTGCAATAATTGTCCCCGTGTTTATAACCGAAAATGATCAACATAAGGTGAAAATATCAATTGCAGAAAACAAGAAAGAAATAAACACCACAATTCAAATACAGGTAAAGAAAAAAAACCTTTACCATAGTATAGTGTTGTTTTCTCCCAACTAATAAGACATTCGGAATTCCCCAACCGTGATTTATAAATTCTATTTATACATATGTGTTTCCCATTTATTATGAAATTTCACAATGTGCGGCAACCTGACATAAACTCCCAGCATGCTTCTTGTCTTATAAAAGCTAGACGTACGAGCTTCGTTCAGTTATTTTTAATCCAGATCTATAGACGAACGATTACAACATATAATGTGTATCTAGAAAAGGTTACTAATAAGATAGTAACTGTTAAATGTGGTTGACCAAATAAAACAAATAATACAAAGATTATTTTAGGATCTTAGGTTCTATATAATTCTTAATGTTATTATAGTCATTTACTGAAAATCAGTAACGATGGTGGACTACCTCTACCCAACACTGTGGTCTCAACCAACTATAGAAAACTTTCAGAAGATAAATATGGAGAACACAGATGCTCTCCTAGAGGCTACTTTAGCCGCTTTAGAGACAGGAGAGCTTACTCCATTAGTGAAAGAAGAACTCAAGTATACAATCCAATCCAGAAGACTAGCAAATGGTCAGGGAGAACTAGGGGTTCAGTTCACTGACCCAATACCAACAGAGGTGAGAATATTAACAAGTTTCACTTCGTGGCTAAAAAATAACTACGCATATTCATCTTGCCAAATAGTACCTGTTGAATGTCATTATGTCAATCAATTGTACGTCATTTTAATTATGTCAATAATGATTTTACATTATAATTACAGTTAAGAGATGACGAGAAAGAGAAAAGGTTGAGAAGAAAAGAACAAAACAAGCTAGCAGCTAGACGATTTAGACAGCGACGTAGAGCCAAAGGACCAGTTTTTATACAAGTATGTATCTATTGACATTACATTTTAGAAGGCATTGTATCTTTGTAACGGTTATAGATAAACATTCAAATACCAGAATATATAGAATTAGGCAATTATATGCAAATACTAAGAAAGGATATACAAAATGTAGATGTAGATAATCATCAGACTGTCCAACGTTACACTGAGACACAAATTAAAGTAAAGGAATATGCATACGACAAAGACAAAGGCATACAGATGTAATTAATTACCTGTATTATTTATTTATGTTGTACCTCACTAAACCGTATTTGACTCTGAAACTGAATAGGGAAGTAGATGAGAGGGCTTATCTTACAGCTGGCTATGTGAGCCCCGAAATGATTCAATGGACTGGTTTCCTTCCGTTAAGGCCAATAACATACTACACATATATATATACAGTAATGCAAAAAGCAGCATAAAATTCGCCCTGTTTTTGGCAAGATATAAATAAACAAAGTGTCCAGTAAATGTCATTTATTAAATGACGAAAATACATAACTATGGAAAAGTACAAAACAAAACTTAAAACGTAAGGGAGTGCCTTAATAACATCAACATGTAATTGATAACAATGTGTAATCTTAAAATACAAAATTCCAGTCACATGAAAAATATAGGCACTCCCAAAAAACTATTATTACTACCTAAGACAAAAAGGTTTGGCCCTTAAAAACGGTCAACTTATTAAAAATGAGACTAGATTGTGTATAGTATATACATGTATACAAAACTAAACCACTTGAGTATAGCTGCATTAAATATTTAAGAATTGCTTTAACATTGGGAGATTAGATGGGGATGGTGGTGGGTACGAATTTTAGGCAGAGCAAAATTTGCGTGACCTTTGTCTGATTAGGAAATTCAGTGGCTGACGTCACATCATCTCTGACTGCGCATCAGCAACAATCTAAATATATCATCGATTATCTAACTTGATCACATCTGATTAATACAACTGCGCATTTAAACATCCAATCAATTGGAATTAAATCTTGATATAATTATAGATAGATTAGCGATTTCGGACAACATAAAGGCTTTTATTTTGAAATAAAAGATATTTTATGTTGTACCTCACTAACCCGTATTTGACTCTGAAACTGGATAGGGAAGTAGATGAGAGGGCTTATGTTACACCTGGCTAGGTGAGCCCCGAAATGATTCAATGGACTGGTTTCCTTCCGTTAAGGCCAATAACATACTACATGTATATATATACAGTAATGCAACAAGCAGCATAAAATTCGCTCTGTTTTTGGCAAGATATAAATAAACAAAGTGTCCAGTAAATGTCATTTATTAAATGACGAAAATACATAACTATGGAAAAGTACAAAACAAAACTTAAAATGTAAGGGAGTTCCTTAATAACATCAACATGTAATTGATAACAATGTGTAATCGTAAAATACAAAATTCCAGTCACATGAAAAATATAGGCACTCCCAAAAAACTACTATTACTACCTAAGACAAAAAGGTTTGGCCCTTAAAAACGGCCACAAGCCACCGTTAGATCACAAGATCTAACGGTGGCAGATGCCAAACCATAAGAGTATTTCTTCTTCATTTTTTTATTTGACTATTTTTCCAGAAAATAAAGGAACTAGAATCGGACAATACAAGTAAAATGACAGAGTTACGACGTCTCCGACAGGAAAAGGCAGAATTACAAGCCATGTTACAGAATCACCTTATGGTGTGTCCATCTCTACTAATAGAAACTGGCTGAATTTCTACAGTAAATAAGTTGGTAAATTACTGTGACCAACTACATGTGGACTTCCGTATACATCCTCCTCAACTAGTGTACCATAAGTTCTGGAGTACTGTATCAGAAGTTATACATTCCGTTTCTGTAGAATGGAAATTGTGTATGTTGTATATGTATACATAATTTTCATGTGTATTTGTGTATTATCTGATACCATGGGAAAATGTCTGTTCAAGGAATTCACAGTGATCGGTACAAATACATGTAAATTGAAGTAGCAGCTTGATACATTCGTAAACTTGTTGAAATATGTATTTGTTAATAACATCAATTCATGAAAGTATACGAGAAGGTATTTGTGTATATGAAGACCAACAATAACAGTTGTTAGAAATACCTGTGTATATGAAGACCAACAATAACAGTTGTTAGAAATACCTGTGTATATGAAGACCAACAATAACAGTTGTTAGAAATACCTGTGTATATGAAGACCAACAATAACAGTTGAAATACCTGTGTATTGTTGAAGAAAGGAGGAACATTATTCTTTGTATTGTGTTGTTAATTGAAGAAGATATCACTATCAAATGTCTACCACCACGATATAAGTGAAATATTGGTGAAAGTGGCGTTAAGCGCCATAAACTAACTAATCAAATGTCTATTCGTTGTATTGATTTGCTTACCAACTTTCTAGTCATATACAATGTCGTGGAATATAATTTGTTATATGTAACAATTGAATACCATTACTAAAATGTAGTATAATACACTACATGAATGTCTGTTATCAAACACATATAAATGTGTAAAATGTTATTCTACTGATAAATGTTGTAACTGACATGAACTTCAATAAATTATCTTTCAGTATAGTATTATATTTTTTTTATTGAATTTCGCAGCAGCTCCTGGTCCTGTAAATGTTCACTGTAATAAAAACAAAAGACAAAGACTGGTCATTGGTGTCCCGTTGAGACTATCGTATTTTGTGTTCCAAGAGCAGTGATCATTGGTGCCCGTTACGGATGCTCTTTGAGGTTCCGTTAAAGTGTTTCTTTGTAACCCGTTAGGAGTGGTTTTGGGGTCCTTTTGGTTGGTTTTGGGGCCCTGTTAGGAGTGGTTTTGTGGTCCTGTTAGGAGCAATCTAATTAAAATTAGATCTCCGCACTTGCTCCCTATTTTCTATCGGTGTTTTATAGTCGCCGCGCAGATGGATTGTGTTAGTAGTTGTTTGTGGTCCTGTTAGGAGTGGTTTTGGGTCCTGTTATGAGTGGTTTTGGGATCCTGTTATGAGTGGTTTTGGGTCCTGCTATGAGTGGCTTTGTGGCCCCGTTTGTTGATTTTGAGGTCCTGTTATGAGTGGTTTTGGGGGCCATGTTAGGAATAATTTTGTGGTCCCGTTTGATGGTTTTGGGGTTCTGTTATGAGTGGTTTGGAGGTCCTGTTATGAGTGGTTTTGGGTCCTGTTATGAGTGGTTTTGGGTCCTGTTAGGAGTGGTGTTGAAGTTCTGTTATTAGTGGTTGTGGGTCTTGTCAGAAGTGGTTTTGGGGTCCTGTTAGGAGTGGTTTTGGGGTCCTGTTAGGAGTGGTTTTGGGGTTCTGTCAGAAGTGGTTTTGGGTCCTGTTATGAGTGGTTTTGGGATCCTGTTATGAGTGGTTTTGGGTCCTGCTATGAGTGGCTTTGTGGCCCCGTTTGTTGATTTTGAGGTCCTGTTTTGAGTGGTTTTGGGGGCCATGTTAGGAATAATTTTGTGGTCCCGTTTGTTGGTTTTGGGGTCCTGTTATGAGTGGTTTTGGGTCCTGTTAGGAGTGGTTTTGGGTCCTGTTAGGAGTGGTTTTGGGTCCTGTTAGGAGTGGTGTTGAAGTTCTGTTATGAGTGGTTGTGGGTCTTGTCAGAAGTGGTTTTGGGGTCCTGTTAGGAGTGGTTTTGGGGTCCTGTTAGGAGTGGTTTTGGTGTCCTGTTAGGAGTGGTTTTGGGGTTCTGTCAGAAGTGGTTTTGGGGTTCTGTCAGAAGTGGTTTTGGGGTTCTGTTAGGAGTGGTTTTGGGGTCCTGTTAGGAATGGTTGTGAGGGCCTGTTAGGAGTGGTTTTGGAGTCCGGTAGGTTGACTTTGGGGTCCTGTTACTAGTATGATGGTTTTCGGTTCCTGCTAGGAGTTGTTTTGGGGTCCATTTAGGAGTGGTTTTTGAGTCCTATTAGGATTAGTTGTGAGGGCCTGTTAGGAGTGGTCTTGGAGTCCCGTAGGTTGGCTTTGGGGTCCTGTTTCTAGTATGATGATTTTCGGTTCCTGTTAGGAGTGGTTTTGGGGTCCTGTTAGGAGTGGTTTTGGGGTCCTGTTATGAGTGACTTTGGGTCCTGTTAGGAGTGGTTTTGGGTTCCTGTTAGGAGTGATTTTGGGTCCTGTTAGGAGTGGTGTTGGGGTCCTGCTAGGAAGGTCCTATAATGAGTGGTTTTGGGGTCTTGTTAGGAATGGTTGTGAGGTCCTGTTAGGAGTGGTTTTGGAGCCCAGTGGGTTGGCTTTGGGTTCCTGTTATGATGGTTTTCGGTTCCTGTTAGGAGTGGTTTTGGGGTCCTGTTACGAGTGATTTTGGGGTCCTGCTAGGAATGGCAGTGAGGTCCTGTTAGGAGTGGCTTTGTAGTCCAGTGGGTTAGCTTTGGGTTCCTGTTATGATGGTTTTCGGTTCCTGTTAGGAGTGGTTTTGGGGTCCTGTTAGGAGTGTTTTTGGAGTCCTGTTAGGATTGGCTGTGGGATCCTGTTAGGAGTGATTTTGGAATCCTGTTATGAGTGGCTTTGGGTCCTGTTAGGAGTGGTGTTGGGGTCCTGTCATGGGTGGTTTTGGGGTCCTGTTATGAGTGGTTGTGGTTCCTGCTAAGAGTGGTTGTGGGTCCTGTCGGGAGTGGTTTTGGGGTCCTGTTATGTGTGGTTTTGGAGTCCTGTAGGTTGGCTTTGAGGTCCTGTTATGATGGTTGTCGGTTCCTGTTGGGAGTGGTTTTGGGGCCCTGTTAGGAATGGCTGTGAGGTCCTGTTAGGAGTGGTTGTGGGATCCTGTTAGGAGTGACTTTGGGATCGTTTTATGAGTGGCTTTGGGGTCCTATTAGGAGTGGCTTGGGGTCCCGCAAGTTGGCTTTGGGGTCCTGTTATGATGGTTTTCGGTTCCTGTTATGAGTGGTTTTAGGGTCCTGTCAGAAGTGGTGTTGGGTCATGTTAGGAGTGGTTTTGGGGTCCTGTTATGAGTGGTTTTGGGGTCCTGGTATCTGTGGTTTTTGGTCCTGTTAGGAATGGTTGTGGGGTCCTGTTATGAATGGTCAGTTAGGAATTGTTTTGGAGTCCTGTTAGGAATGGTCGTGGGGTCCTGTGAGGAGTGGTTTTGGGGTCCTGCTATGATGGTTTTCGGTTCCTGTTATGAGTGGTTTTTAGGGTCCTGTTAGGAGTGGTGTTGGGGTCCTGTTATGAGTGGTTTTGGGGTCCTGGTATCTGTGGTTTTTGGTCCTGTTAGGAATGGTCAGTTAGGAATTGTTTTGGAGTCCTGTTAGGAATGGTCGTGGGGTTCTGTTAGGAGTGGTTTTGGGGTCCTGTTAGGAGTGGTTTTAGGGTCCTGTTAGGAGTGGGTTTTGGATTCTGTTAGGAGTGGCTTTAGGGTCCTGTTAGGAGTGGGTTTAGGGTTCTGTTAGGAATGATTTTGGGATCCTGTAATGAGTGGTTGTGGGGTCCTGTTATGAGTGGCTTTGGGGTCCTGGTATCACTGGTTTTAGGTCCTGTTAGGAATTGCTTTGGGTTTCTGTTAGGAATGGTTTTGGAGTCCTGTTAGGAATGGTTGGGGAGTCCTGTTAGAAGTGGTTTTGGGATCCTGTTATAAGTGGTGTTGGGGTCCTGTTAGGAGCGGTTTTAGGGTCCTGTTAGGAGTGGTGTTAGGGTTCTGTTAGGAGTGGTTGTGGGGTCCTGTTTAGGAGTGATTTTGGGGTCCTGTAATGAGTGGTTGTGATGTCCTGTTAGGAGTGGATTTGGGGTCCTGTTAGTTGTTTTGGGGTCCTGTTACGAGTGGTTTTGGGGTCCTGGTATCAGTGGTTTTAGGGTCCTGTTATGAGTGGCATTGTGGTCCTATTAGGTTTTGTGGTCCTGTTAGGAGTGGTTGTGGGGTCATGTTAGGAATGGTTGTGGGGTCCTGTTAGAAGTGGTTTTGGGGTCCTGATAGGAGTGGTGTTGGGGTCCTGTTAGGAGCGGTTTTAGGGTCCTGTTATGAGTAGTTTTAGGGTTCTGTTAGGAGTGGTTGTGGGGTCCTGCTATGAGTGGTTTTGGGGGCCTGTAAAGAGTGGTTGTGATGTCCTGTTAGGAATGGTTTTGAGGTCCTGTTAGGAGTTGTTTTGATGTCCTGTTACGAGTGGTTTTGGGGTCCTATTAGGAATAGTTTTAGGGTCCTGTTATGAGTGGCATTGTGGTCCTATTATGTTTTGGGGTCCTGTTAGGAGTGGTTGTGGGGTCATGTTAGGAGTGCTATTTGAGGTCGCGTTAGAGTGATTTTTGATGTCCCATCAGGAGAAACTTTTAGTGTGTTGTTAGGAGTCTTCTTTTGGTGTCCAACTGGAGTAATTGCTCGGTCTTTAGTTTTCTGTGTTGTGCTTTGTATATTATTGTTGTTATTTTGTTCTTTTTACTTTTGACCAAAGTATTGTCTGTCCTTCGACTTGCGGCCTTTGGTATTTTCAACTTTTCTTGTCATAAGTATAATATTAGTTCTATCACAGAGAGTGTATGACCCCAACCATCATTTAAATATTAGATTGGACACAATGTCATCGTAAGACATTCTGAAACAATGATCAACGTCGAACCATCTTCAAGTTTCGTCATTTGTACGAAAATGCAAGAATAATTTTCAACAGGGTGATTCTGAGACTACCTGATGAAGGTGATTCTGAGCGTACCTGATGAAGGTTATTTTGAGCCTACCTGATGAAGGTTATTCTGAGCCTACCTGATGAAGGTGATTCTGAGTTTACCTGATGAAGGTGATTCCTATCATTTGACCTTGAGCTTACCTGATGAAGGTGATTCCAGAAACTCATCCTGTACACTAAGTTTGATATTTATGTTTTTATTGCCTTTGGTACAATAAAACATTTATATTGACTGGTTATTCGGACAATTAGCAAATTTAGTTTCGCCCTCGATCCCAACTATTTCCCTCCGCTATTTGCGTCGGAAATAGTTTGTGTCTCGGGGTAAAATAAACTTGTTATAATTGACCTCATGGCCGGGGTCCATATTTAGGAGTTACGGTGTTTAACTCCACTTTTAACAATATTTCAGCTATATCGTGGCGGTCAGTTTTATTGGTGAAGAAAACCCGGTGTAAAAACTTCCACATGATTACAACCACGACGACCCCTCCTCATGACAAGTAAATAGGTGTATATCTAATTTAGGCATAATTAGTGCCCTAGCTATCCCCCCTTTTTCGGATATTTTTAAAAGCGTAAAATCAACAAGATATGATTGGAACTCCGCTGTTTCCCATGTCTGAAACCTTTCAACAGTTCTCAGATACACCACTCATTCGTATCATTTCTGTAAATAGATATGATGAAACAATGTGTAATGTAGGTCACGGTTTCTTTGGACTTTATTTCATAATTAATACAACATCGTTTTGAGCTTACGGTATGTCTTCTGTAATAAGTATGTCAAAATATTGTTGACTTGTATACTGCTGTGAATTGTCAATATATATTCGATCAGTTGAATAAACCTTCGATGAAAATCATGTGTAGTGCTTCCATCATCTACAATAAACACAGATTGTGTATAAATAGTAACGGGGTTTTTCTTCGGGAATCACCTTGTGCTTATAAATAGATGGAACGTTTTTGATACGTATTTCATAATGCGAGGCAATTTTAAATACACAGAACTCTATTTTTCTTTATTTAGCGTGTGACGAAAGACATCAGTAAGTATATCATTTTCATTGTTGTTGTATATTTTTAACAATTACTTACTAAACAATGTTACTAACATTTTTTCAATAGTTGTTGTCATTGAGAGGGATTACTAAACATAAATGTGATTAATTTATGTATGCCATATATTCGATGAAAATTTTAAATATGTATTTTAAGAAATGATTTCCATTCTACGTATACATAATATATTGGATTATATTTACGTATACATATATGATGTGTTGTGTACATTATTATGATACATCTTGGTACCGACGAATGAAGTATTTCACCAGAAAGTACGTAAGTTTTGTTTATTATATATAGTCGTTAATGATGTATGATGTACAAACTGTAGTTGTTTATGAATGGCCACATATATTGTGATAAAACAAAGACATTTACTGAATCAAAATAGTGATATTAAATTCATGGTTATAGCTAAACATCTGTTCTTCATATACCTTCACACCATAAATAAACTAAACCTTCAAAAAGGGGGGATGGGTGTCTGTCTGAATATTAACAAAAATAGATGTATTTAAAAGAAGACGTACATATCTAGCTTGTATTCACTACATCATTGACTATTAGTAATGTCCATGATTGACCCTGCTATTAGTAATGTCCATCATTGACCCTGCTATTAGTAATGTCCATGATTGACCCTGCTATTAGTAATGTCCATGATTGACCCTGCTATTAGTAATGTCCATCATTGACCCTGCTATTAGTAATGTCCATCATTGACCCTGCTATTAGTAATGTCCATGATTGACCCTGCTATTAGTAATGTCCATGATTGACCCTGCTATTAGTAATGTCCATGATTGACCCTGCTATTAGTAATGTCCATGATTGACCCTGCTATTAGTAATGTCCATGATTGACCCTGCTATTAGTAATGTCCATGATTAGGTTCCATTTTTGAATCTGAAGTGGATCTGTACAGTTTTTTATTGGTTATTTATGTCTGTATTACCGTTGGAGATTCGACCACGCCACACCATGTCTTGTGCCTGTCCCGAGACAGGTCTGTTTTCCAAGGTCTTATGCCAGGTCTTTTTTATGTTCATTGAGTTGAGGTGAGAGGTGCTTGCTCGTTTTGTTGATATTGGTGAACTTGTTGAAGATCACTGTTGAAACATTCTTTGTTAGTTTAGTTTAGTATACACATATTTTTATTTGCTAAATATAACAAATAGGGATCGGACACAAGTTTTTCCAACTTATGAAGTCTTCTCCCAAATACAATTATTTACAATATGTATTAGCATGCGCAATGAAATGATATAATATGAATAAACACAGAATGATTATATACAAAAACATAGGTAGAGACAATATACGAAAGAAAAGAAAGGAGAATAAATACTTTTGGAGATGTGTGTTGGTTCTTTAGATCATTTAGACAATTGTAAATCTTTTGGAATCTTTAATATATTTAAAAGCTGTTTAAAAATAGTTGTATTATCTTGATATGTTAGGAAATCACTTCCTTTCTTTTCATAATGTATATTTACTAGAAAATATATCAAAACATATATAAAGCAAATTTTCAAACGATCTTAAAACTTTGTAGTCTTAAATAAGATTTTATTGAGATTGTCATTTCGTGGTTTTTGTTGGCACTTTGCTGTTGTATCATACAGTATATACGTAAGTGAAGCTCTTTATTGAGTTTTCCCACTTAATCGTAATTTGAAGAAAAATACCAAAAAAGGATTTAAACACCTATGGAACTTTTATTTCATCTCTACATGTAATTATCCAGGCCTTTCAATAAGGGGTAGTACCCTTACCCACCTAAAATGTTTTTGGTACATCCTGATTTTAAAGAGTGTTGTATAAGATATTCGTGAAATTTTTCAAATTTTAATAAAAAGTACCGCCTGTAAATAGTGAAATATTGGTATAAACTTGAAAAATATTGAAAGCCCTAGTTATCATTGTTTCGATATTTCTTATTCACTTATAACAAAACAATGACAGTTATTATGAAATGTTACAGTAGAAAACAAAATAGATTTATTGTTGGTCTATCCATATCTCTTATTACTTTAGTATGTAATTCTTAAAATAGAAATAGTATTAGGAGTTATTGCTTTGATACTGTTAATTAGTTTGTTCTGATGTATTAAATGATATATATTGATAGTAAAATATGTCATTAATTGTTACTGTAGATTATTATAAATATAGTGGTGATTTATTGATTGATTTATCTATATTTGCCTGACGTCAAACCATATTGATTGGTTGTTTAAAAGCAAGCGATTTTATATTGATTCATGAAGAGAGCATAGAGGGGATCTCTAGAGTTATTTCCCTTATAGCGATAAATAAGAAACAATTCCAAAATCAAATCACGAGCGCCTGTGAATCAAATATCAAAATCGTAGAAAGAGACAAAATGCATAACAGAATAAAAAAGAATATTTTTGACACCACATTTTACAATTGTTCTTACAAAAATTTGTATCTTAGTTACCTCACTGTTTTTATTATAACTTATTGTTATGTAAATCAGACATGTTTGTATAATATATCCGCTTCGGTGGTGTGTAATTGTTAGCGTGATCGCCTCGAGTATGGTAGATCGTGGGTTCGAGCCCCGATCGAGTCAAACCAAAGTGTATAAAATTGGTATTTGTTGCTTCTCTCCTAAGCACGCAGCATTAAGGAGATAGAGCAAAGACTGGTTGACTCGGAATAAGGATATCATGATGTGTCCGAGTGGGGCGACATGTCTATCTGCAGACTGTTGTTTCAGTGAGCTAGCACAATAAAAATCCAACTGTGCGTGTTGGTCTAGTACAAAGCAGACATCATCATCGTCTCATTGAAAATTAACTTGTTCTCGCCATGATATAGCCGAAAAATTGCTAAATTGGCGTTAAACAACAATCACTCACTCACTCACTGTTTGTATAATATGTTATATTACTCTGAATTTAATTATCACACAAGGGGAAAATTATCACCCTGAACTCGTTTTGAGTTGTTAATATTTTTTATCGTGTGATAAGTGATAACATCCTCTTCTATAGAAACCGGGAGAGGGACCGTCGTGGTCGTGATCGTATGGTAGTTGGATTTACAACTATCTATGCAATCAGTTCCTATCACCACTGATGTTCGAATCTCGATCAAGGCGAGGTGTGCAACATTATGTGATAAAGTTTGTCGAGTTTCACCAATAACACTGACCGCCACGATATATCTGAAATATTGTTGAACGTGGCGTTAAACACCATCAAACAAACAAACATCCTTAATGGAGAACTAGCAAATACCAGTTTTATAGTTGTTGGGTTTATTTAACCAGCCCTCAGACCCGCGATGTACCGTACTCGAGACCACAGGGGCCGGTAACAATCGTCGCTCCAAATAATCGCTATATATATAATTCTACGAAGGATAACAACTAAATGTTACCCAGATCACTTCAAAATCTTGCATCTTTACAAATACCAAACAGAAATGTCTCAAAATGTACATAATTACTGGTAAGCTATAGTAGTTGAAGTAAAATAAGTTTCCCTACCTTTACTTGACTAGAATACATATTGAAGTATTTGAAGCAGAACATCTTGTTGTTCTGAAGTCGTCAGTTAATTACATGTATAAACTCACAACTTTGTATATTAAGGAGATCTAAAGTTTTACGTTCTTTATATTTGTAGATTTGTCTAAAATGCTGAACATTAATGGTGCCACTGTATATGATATTGAAGAGGCTTCCTGCGAGAGAGTTTACAAAATGCATAATAATCAATTATTTGACGCTACAGTAACAGCACTGGAAACTGGCAACTTGTCTCCCTTGGTTAAAGAGGAACTGAAGTATACAATACAATCAAGGAGACTGGCAAAGGGACAGAGGGAACTAAAAGTCGATTTTCCTGAACAAGCGAAATACGAAGTAAAGAATAAATTATAAATAATTATCAAATTATGCATTATTTCAGTAATATTAAAATGCCGAGTTTATATTGCTTCCAAATTGATAAAAAAAAATTGCCATTATGTACATGCATATCACCACATTCTTATACATGCGTTTTGTGTGGGTCTTCATTCTCATCTTACGCTACGCGTAGATTGTTACCTATGAAGCTATATTTAGATTATTGCGTATGAAGCTAATCTATATTTAGATTATTGCTTATGAAGCTATATTTAGATTATTACGTATGAAGCTATATTTTCATTTTTTGGGGTTTGGCGAGGATGCGGTTAAATGGTCCGTCATTATGCCAAGTGCTGTAACAGTAGTGTATCAAGTAGGAGCCATTAGTTCAGTAGCTTACTTGTTAGCAGTAAATTATCAATGAAAACAGTGAAAATTTTATTTTTATCATCATGACTGAGCTCTAAAATTATGAAACATGTGATGAATGAACATCGTAAATTCCCCATCTTTTAATTTTTGTAATATTTTGATCCCGGCAGATCAGATCTATTGGCCATAAGTGATATGATAATTCTTCCTCTACGTGTTGATTCATTTACCAAAACTTTCTAAACAAAGTGGACTAAGTGTAAAGTAAATATGCGATTTCCTTGAGGGAGCGATAATTGGGTACTCAATAACAGAAGAAGTCCAGAAGTTCATTGTTGTAGCACATGGGGGGAGTTTACGTGTGAATTTGTATTATATAATATGTATTTTACAATCCCGTCCTTTCCTCATTCATGACTTATCTCCGGGTTTGTAACAAGAGTAACACGACGGTTACCAATATGGAGCAGGAAATGCCTATCCTTCCGAAGGACCCCCGGTTTTTATTTGGCTTCGGGTTGCTCGATCTTTAGTTTTCTGTGTAATGTTTTGTAGATTGTTGTTGGTCCTTTTGTCCTTTTTCTTTTAGTTATTGTGTTGTCTGTCCTTCGATTTACTACTTCTGATTAAAACGCCTTTGGTTTCGTCAAACTTTTCTTCAGACTTGTGTTGTTTAATCTATATAGTTGTGATTTTGTATAAAATACCCACAAAACTGATTTATATTTTTTTTTCATTACTAGCTTACAAAGGAGGAAAAAATCAAGATAGAACGAAGACGTGAACAAAATAGACTTGCAGCACATAAATTCCGTCAAAAGAAAAAAGAATGTGGTAATTCTCTTTGTAAGGTATGTTTATTGAAGTGTAAGCAGAATTACTCCAGAACAGAATGTGTCATAGTAGGGACAATTTGTGAGGTCATTGATTCAAATTTGAATAAGCGAACTCAAATACTAGTAGTCAATGAACACAAAGGCAACATCTGTATTCAAAGATTGTGATGTTGATGAGAACCTGTCCAATATTCACGACATGTATGTTGTTGTTCCTGTAGACAAGGCCACTAACAACGTCGTGCTTATCTGCAAAATGCATTTCATTGATTGCTTAGAGTTATAATATGTCTCGTATTGCTCACCATGTAATCATACATATACAGCAACTTCTCTATCCAAAGAGGAAATCATTGATAATCACAAGTTAGTCTCGCCTTCGTTTGGTCTTTCCGTGAAAGATGAGGAATATGATGTTCACTCCGTGCACTGGGTATCACACTCACACAAGTGTCCATGCAGGCGACGCTATATCGAAGTAGATGACAAGTGTTCTACTAAGATCTTTCTTAACTTTTAACTTCCATGCAGGCGACGTTATATCGAAGTAGATGACAAGTGTTCTACTAAGATCTTTCTTAACTTTTAACTTCCATGCAGGCGACGTTATATCGAAGTAGATGACAAGTGTTCTACTAAGATCTTTCTTAACTTTTAACTTCCATGCAGGTGACGTTATATCGAAGTAGATGACAAGTGTTCTACTAAGATCTTTCTTAACTTTTAACTTCCATGCAGGCGACGTTATATCGAAGTAGATGACAAGTGTTCTACTAAGATCTTTCTTAACTTTTAACTTCCATGCAGGCGACGTTATATCGAAGTAGATGACAAGTGTTCTACTAAGATCTTTCTTAACTTTTAACTTCCATGCAGGTGACGTTATATCGAAGTAGATGACAAGTGTTCTACTAAGATCTTTCTTAACTTTTAACTTCCATGCAGGCGACGTTATATCGAAGTAGATGACAAGTGTTCTACTAAGATCTTTCTTAACTTTTAACTTCCATGCAGGTGACGTTATATCGAAGTAGATGACAAGTGTTCTACTAAGATCTTTCTTAACTTTTAACTTCCATGCAGGCGACGTTATATCGAAGTAGATGACAAGTGTTCTACTAAGATCTTTCTTAACTTTTAACTTCCATGCAGGCGACGTTATATCGAAGTAGATGACAAGTGTTCTACTAAGATCTTTCTTAACTTTTAACTTCCATGCAGGCGACGTTATATCGAAGTAGATGACAAGTGTTCTACTAAGATCTTTCTTAACTTTTAACTTCCATGCAGGCGACGTTATATCGAAGTAGATGACAAGTGTTCTACTAAGATCTTTCTTAACTTTTAACTTCCATGCAGGCGACGTTATATCGAAGTAGATGACAAGTGTTCTACTAAGATCTTTCTTAACTTTTAACTTCCATGCAGGCGACGTTATATCGAAGTAGATGACAAGTGTTCTACTAAGATCTTTCTTAACTTTTAACTTCCATGCAGGTGACGTTATATCGAAGTAGATGACAAGTGTTCTACTAAGATCTTTCTTAACTTTTAACTTCCATGCAGGCGACGTTATATCGAAGTAGATGACAAGTGTTCTACTAAAATCTTTCTTAACTTTTAACTTCCATGCAGGCGACGTTATATCGAAGTAGATGACAAGTGTTCTACTAAGATCTTTCTTAACTTTTAACTTCCATGCAGGTGACGTTATATCGAAGTAGATGACAAGTGTTCTACTAAGATCTTTCTTAACTTTTAACTTCCATGCAGGTGACGTTATATCGAAGTAGATGACAAGTGTTCTACTAAGATCTTTCTTAACTTTTAACTTCCATGCAGGCGACGTTATATCGAAGTAGATGACAAGTGTTCTACTAAGATCTTTCTTAACTTTTAACTTCCATGCAGGCGACGTTATATCGAAGTAGATGACAAGTGTTCTACTAAGATCTTTCTTAACTTTTAACTTCCATGCAGGCGACGTTATATCGAAGTAGATGACAAGTGTTCTACTAAGATCTTTCTTAACTTTTAACTTCCATGCAGGCGACGTTATATCGAAGTAGATGACAAGTGTTCTACTAAGATCTTTCTTAACTTTTAACTTCCATGCAGGCGACGTTATATCGAAGTAGATGACAAGTGTTCTACTAAGATCTTTCTTAACTTTTAACTTCCATGCAGGCGACGTTATATCGAAGTAGATGACAAGTGTTCTACTAAGATCTTTCTTAACTTTTAACTTCCATGCAGGCGACGTTATATCGAAGTAGATGACAAGTGTTCTACTAAGATCTTTCTTAACTTTTAACTTCCATGCAGGTGACGTTATATCGAAGTAGATGACAAGTGTTCTACTAAGATCTTTCTTAACTTTTAACTTCCATGCAGGCGACGTTATATCGAAGTAGATGACAAGTGTTCTACTAAGATCTTTCTTAACTTTTAACTTCCATGCAGGCGACGTTATATCGAAGTAGATGACAAGTGTTCTACTAAGATCTTTCTTAACTTTTAACTTCCATGCAGGTGACGTTATATCGAAGTAGATGACAAGTGTTCTACTAAGATCTTTCTTAACTTTTAACTTCCATGCAGGTGACGTTATATCGAAGTAGATGACAAGTGTTCTACTAAGATCTTTCTTAACTTTTAACTTCCATGCAGGTGACGTTATATCTAAGTAGATGGCAAGTGTTCTACTAAGATCTTTCTTAACTTTTAACTTCCATGCAGGCGACGTTATATCGAAGTAGATGACAAGTGTTCTACTAAGATCTTTCTTAACTTTTAACTTCCATGCAGGCGACGTTATATCGAAGTAGATGACAAGTGTTCTACTAAGATCTTTCTTAACTTTTAACTTCCATGCAGGTGACGTTATATCGAAGTAGATGACAAGTGTTCTACTAAGATCTTTCTTAACTTTTAACTTCCATGCAGGTGACGTTATATCGAAGTAGATGACAAGTGTTCTACTAAGATCTTTCTTAACTTTTAACTTCCATGCAGGCGACGTTATATCGAAGTAGATGACAAGTGTTCTACTAACATCTTTCTTAACTTTTAACTTCCATGCAGGTGACGTTATATCGAAGTAGATGACAAGTGTTCTACTAAGATCTTTCTTAACTTTTAACTTCCATGTAGGCGACGTTATATCGAAGTAGATGACAAGTGTTCTACTAAGATCTTTCTTAACTTTTAACTTCCATGCAGGCGACGTTATATCGAAGTAGATGACAAGTGTTCTACTAAAATCTTTCTTAACTTTTAACTTCCATGCAGGCGACGTTATATCGAAGTAGATGACAAGTGTTCTACTAAGATCTTTCTTAACTTTTAACTTCCATGCAGGTGACGCTATATCGAAGTAGATGACAAGTGTTCTACTAAGATCTTTCTTAACTTTTAACTTCCATGCAGGCGACGCTATATCGAAGTAGATGACAAGTGTTCTACTAAGATCTTTCTTAACTTTTAACTTCCATGCAGGTGACGCTATATCGAAGTAGATGACAAGTGTTCTACTAAGATCTTTCTTAACTTTTAACTTCCATGCAGGCGACGCTATATCGAAGTAGATGACAAGTGTTCTACTAAGATCTTTCTTAACTTTTAACTTCCATGCAGGCGACGCTACATCGAAGTAGATGACAAGTGTTCTACTAAGATCTTTCTTAACTTTTAACTTCCATGCAGGTGACGCTATATCGAAGTAGATGACAAGTGTTCTACTAAGATCTTTCTTAACTTTTAACTTCCATGCAGGCGACGCTATATCGAAGTAGATGACAAGTGTTCTACTAAGATCTTTCTTAACTTTTAACTTCCAAGCAGGCGACGCTATATCGAAGTAGATGACAAGTGTTCTACTAAGATCTTTCTTAACTTTTAACTTCCATGCAGGCGACGTTATATCGAAGTAGATGACAAGTGTTCTACTAAGATCTTTCTTAACTTTTAACTTCCATGCAGGCGACGCTATATCGAAGTAGATGACAAGTGTTCTACTAAGATCTTTCTTAACTTTTAACTTCCATGCAGGTGACGTTATATCGAAGTAGATGACAAGTGTTCTACTAAGATCTTTCTTAACTTTTAACTTCCATGCAGGCGACGTTATATCGAAGTAGATAACAAGTGTTCTACTAAGATCTTTCTTAACTTTTAACTTCCATGCAGGTGACGTTATATCGAAGTAGATGACAAGTGTTCTACTAAGATCTTTCTTAACTTTTAACTTCCATGCAGGTGACGTTATATCGAAGTAGATGACAAGTGTTCTACTAAGATCTTTCTTAACTTTTAACTTCCATGCAGGCGACGTTATATCGAAGTAGATGACAAGTGTTCTACTATGATCTTTCTTAACTTTTAACTTCCATGCAGGCGACGCTATATCGAAGTAGATGACAAGTGTTCTACTAAGATCTTTCTTAACTTTTAACTTCCAAGCAGGCGACGCTATATCGAAGTAGATGACAAGTGTTCTACTAAGATCTTTCTTAACTTTTAACTTCCATGCAGGCGACGTTATATCGAAGTAGATGACAAGTGTTCTACTAAGATCTTTCTTAACTTTTAACTTCCATGCAGGCGACGCTATATCGAAGTAGATGACAAGTGTTCTACTAAGATCTTTCTTAACTTTTAACTTCCATGCAGGCGACGTTATATCGAAGTAGATGACAAGTGTTCTACTAAGATCTTTCTTAACTTTTAACTTCCATGCAGGCGACGCTATATCGAAGTAGATGACAAGTGTTCTACTAAGATCTTTCTTAACTTTTAACTTCCATGCAGGCGATGCTATATCGAAGTAGATGACAAGTGTTCTACTAAGATCTTTCTTAACTTTTAACTTCCATGCAGGCGACGTTATATCGAAGTAGATGACAAGTGTTCTACTAAGATCTTTCTTAACTTTTAACTTCCATGCAGGCGACGCTATATCGAAGTAGATGACAAGTGTTCTACTAAGATCATTCTTAACTTTTAACTTCCATGCAGGCGACGTTATATCGAAGTAGATGACAAGTGTTCTACTAAGATCTTTCTTAACTTTTAACTTCCATGCAGGCGACGTTATATCGAAGTAGATGACAAGTGTTCTACTAAGATCTTTCTTAACTTTTAACTTCCATGCAGGCGACGTTATATCGAAGTAGATGACAAGTGTTCTACTAAGATCTTTCTTAACTTTTAACTTCCATGCAGGCGACGTTATATCGAAGTAGATGACAAGTGTTCTACTAAGATCTTTCTTAACTTTTAACTTCCATGCAGGCGACGTTATATCGAAGTAGATGACAAGTGTTCTACTAAGATCTTTCTTAGCTTTTAACTTCTATTCTTCCATATTTCAAAATGGGTCTCCAGAGGTATCATCATACCAGCTCTTCTAGAAGTAGCTATAATAAAATATCAATATTAAAAAACTCAATAGTCTTGTTGGAGACTTTACGTTCTAGATCGCAGTACATTTCTAACAACATTAAAACATTTAATTTCTCCACCTAATATGTCATAATTCCACAAGGCGCAACTAAGATCTAGACTTAAAAGAATTGATTTGATGTTGCTTTTTAAAGAAGAACGGACATATTAGTACCTTGTTATTGGTAGAGATAAATAAGATATTAGATTACTGTCACTGAAGAATTCTCGATCCCAGCATTATCCGCCTCTCATCTATTCAAATGGACTTGAAGTATAAGATACTACTCACACTTCTTATCTTGACCTTCACATTGAAATCGACAACGGAGGAAGATTAAACACAAACCATGATTGACTTCACTTTTCAAATGGTGAATTACCCATTCATTTGTAGCAAAATTCCAACAGCACTAAATCCAAAGGCAAAATAAATATCCCTATCATACATCAATATACATGTATATACATGACCGCTCACTTTCCTGGCGTGGTACAAGCACTTCAAAAATAGATACCCCTAACATACATCAATATACATGTATATACATGACCGCTCACTTTCCTGGCGTGGTACAAGCACTTCAAAAAAAGTGGTGGGGTTAAGCTACTTTTATGGACACAAATCTATAATAAAAAAAAAAACAGTTGATGGCCTCGACCATCATTTCAATATTAGATAGTATGCATGACTAGGCCACCGTAAGACATAATAGTGAAGTAATAGTCAAGTTTGAACCAAAATCTAATTGCCAATACCATCTTTGTCATTCGTATGCAATTAGCAGAATACATTTCAGCTTCCGAAAAACTGTTTGTAACATTGTAAGAAAAGTTTGAAGGTACCAAAAGGGATATCAGAAATGGTAAATCGAAGTACAAGCAATACCATGGCCAAAGGAAAAAAGACAAACAATGATCTACAAAACACTACACAGAAAACTAAAGATTGAGCCCCACAAGCCTCACGAGACACCTGTTGTGCTTTTTCTTTTGGCCATTGTATTGTCTATCATCATATTTACGGTTTCTGATTATCTCGTTGTTATCTTCAAGTTTTTCTTACTTTATAGAAGCTATTTTCCTATTTCACTTGTGTTGTTCATGTTTTGTTTCTTTAATTAATATTTTACCATTGGCATTGTCTTGTGTTATTTCAGAAAATACAAGCGTTGGAATCGGACAATGTTGCAAAGAGAGCTGAAATAAAGAAATTAAGAGATGAAAAGACTCATCTACATAAAATGCTACAAAACCATTTGTTAGTATGTCATCGTGTATATAAACCATGAGAGTTTAATGACGTCATTATTAGATGTTACAGAGATGTATATCACTCACAGTAGAACTCCCGTGTCTGGAGTTAAAGGAGAACAGACTGTTTATGTAAAGTCAAGCTCCATTGATACAATAACTGTTTATCTGAGGTCAAACTTCATTGATACAAATCTACTACTATTACAGTTAAGATCATCCATGGTTATAGAGTTAAAGAGAAGCATTGTAAAACATCAACCAAATCATTGTTAGTTTCTAATATGATGTATATGTAATAAAGCATTCAGAGTATCGGTTTTTTTTCTTTCTTATATCATGGGGGCATTGTAGGCGTGATTGTTTGGTAGTTGGATATACAATTACCTATACAATCAGTGCATATTACCACTAATGTTGTGAGTTCGAATCCCGCTCATGGCTAGGTGTACTCGATACAACCTTAGTTGATCAAAATGTTCGGCTTGACTTGCGGCAAGTCGGTGGTTTTCTCCGGATACTCTAGTTTCCTCCACCAATAAAACTGGCCGTCACGATATAGCTGAAATATTGTTGACAGTGGCGTTTTAGACACTATAATCCATAACTCTATCTTATATACTGTGTGGTATGACATTATTACTGTGTCAGGTCTCATGTGCCTCTCTACAGCAATTTCACATTTTTACTTTTTTGCCTTTTGTTTGTTGAGCATCAGATGAAAAAGTCTGCACTACAGATTATATAAACAAATTTATCTCTCTTGAATTATGGTAATTAAACAATATGTAGAATATCTTTTGGGTATTTCCGTGGAAACTTACTAACATGTATGAAAGTGAATTTAGACATGTTATAAAGGATTTATTTTTCGAAAATGTTTATCATTTTATTTAACAGACACATGTTTCTAGATGCACGAAAATGTTAATACTCAGTTACCTCTTGTCCATTGGAATTCTTTAAGTGGAATATTTTGTTTTGTAGGAAATATTGACCCCCATTAAACCATATAACCCGACAACAATTTTGTCCATATTCGGACCCAAAAACCTGGATTTCCACCAGAATATGTCCCGTCTTTTTGTACTCAATTATATGAAGTGATAGGTTCGTGGATTTCTTTACCATCACAGATTAAATTAATTCACTGTGTAACTAATTCAAATATTAATCTATTTGAAAATGATTGAGTGTGCACCACTCCAAATATGGGGATTTAAAAGGTAAGGAAAAAAACAGCCACATGTTGCTACTGTTTTCAGTCTGATTAAATAAAAAAAAATAGTTCCGAAATCCAATCTAATGTGTTTTATATAATAATGGTAAACATAATATTCAGTCACAACATAGTAATATTTCCCCTTTCGCAGTCGACCTGATAATAATGTGTGCCCTTGGTTTACGACGCCACAATATGTGCCCTTGGTAGGCAACTCTAAAATTTGTATTTATCATAGACTACATTCATTCCATAGAAAAAAAAGAACAGGTCTAATAGTTGTAAAAATGTTTTGACAAGTTACCAATATACAAATCTAGTAAAATTCAATTCATCAATATTACATGTACATGTATCTTACTTTCAATGAACGTTTGTCATGAAATGCATCATACAAATATAACCCACGTGGTGACAATATAATACTAATACATTCGTCTTGTTTTAGGGAATCATATTTACCCTATTTAGGTTTAACATGTGTAATGATCGGTCCAGTGTTTGCCTTCTCGCATGATTGATTGATTGAGTGAGTGAGTGAGTGAGTGAGTGAGTGGATGAGTGATCGATCGATTGATTGATTGATTGATTGATTGATTGATTGATTGATTGGTTGGTTGATTGATTGATTGATTGATTGATTGATTGATTGATTGATTGATTGATTGATTGATTGATTGATTGATTGATTGATTGATTGATTGATTGATTGATTGATTGATTGATTGATTGACACAAACATGTGATGTATGTTCAGGACGAGAAATAGTTCAACAATAAATGACAAATATACATATCTAGTAGAGGTATTGAACAATCGTAGCAGCGACTTTTAACATGGACACTGGGGAAAATATTGGGGGGGGGGGGGGGGGGGTTTGTAGGAAGGAAAACATTTATCATGTGTAGAGTTTATATGCGCCTACTTTTTGCGAAACGTTATCGTGAAATGAGCTTGGCACTCCAGACATATGGCACACACTATGTCCACGGTCAGTCTGTTTGTATTACAACTTGATAACCACCCATTGAACAGGTATCCCCTACCGACCACTTGAAGGCGGCCTCCCCTATCCATCACCCGAGGTCGGCTCTGTGGGTTACGACCAGTGAAGTGTTAACAGTATCCATACTTAGTATGCATCTATGATATATAAATCCTTTAGTATCATTATACATGTATCTTAAGATGAAGAAGATATTTACTCTTGGTACGATCATTACGGTATATAAATAAGTAGTTAAGTGTTCCAATATATTGATAGTGGGAGTAAGAATGGGTTTTTCCAAATTCTTTTAAACAATACACCTATTGAAAAATATTGTATTGGAGAAAAACAAGACATACAAATATACGTTTATATGTGTTAGTGAGTAGGAAACTTGCCCACATATATTACAGAAGACAGGTCACTTGATAAGAGCTAACATTTTTACGATTGCTTGAATCTGGCTTACCATATATAGCATTATTTAAACGACATTAACTATATTATATCAATCACTTTTATAATTATACAAAAGAGGGCATAGGCTTTCTGGCAGAAAAATATTACCCTCTGTACGAGAGTTATCTGCAACTACAAATACCACGATGCATTGTTTTTCAAAAACTACCACGTGATTGTTTTCACGTTAAAGATCATAACCAAAGTGTAAAAGCGTAGTAAAGAAAATATACATTTGTAGAATGAATTACAAATATCTTTTATATATATTTATATATTACTGGCAAATAACTATATAATAATTACCAAGCCAGGGGTCCTGTATATGTGTTAGGAAAATCGATTAAGCCTCTGTTCTACCATTTTTCTACTGGGCTTTCGAACTGTTCCAACAGTGTGTTTTTTTATTATAGTTATTTTTTTGTCTTTAATAATTAAAACTGCAGATTGTCATGCATTAATATTTGTATAAGATTGGATTGCATGCATATTGTCATTTAGTATAAACGTTAGAGAAAACCGAAAGGGCAATTAAGAATGAACAATCCAGTGACATTGGCAACATTGGGTACACAAGACACAGGACGAAGACAAACAAAACAAATTAAAAAAAACACAGAAAACTGAAAAGATGAGCAACACGGACCCCACCAAAAACAAGTGATGAAGTCAGGTGCTCGCGAAGGGCACTATCTAACATGTTTACGTATTACAATATGATCAGAATATATTTTAAAAGCAATGCCATCTTATTGAGTCAGGGAATGGTCTAACATCATAGAGGGAAATGTATGCAAATATGGATATTATGTAAATATGGATATTATGTCAAATTTTGTATCGTTACACACTAATTACACTGAAATGAAAGGTATTCGTTCCATTTGTAATGTGTATTGTTGAATTATGATTGATACAGAGACACAGAAATGGAAGATCAAAGGATTTACCATTAAATTCTGCACTGTTCTTTTTGTGAAAAAGTAGTTAAACGTACTATATACGTACAATGTATATAAACTCCATACTATTATATTAGAAAACCGTCCATCACATAACATTGTGTTAGAACAATTCAAATGATAATTATCCCAGAAGTAGTGAAAATAATGTTAAGTCAATATTCCTAAAAGATTCTGGCTGTATTCGAGGATCAAACACGGTCTATGTCTATGTGACATACAAACGTAGAAGTGTACAAAGTTATTGGTTCAAAAGTTCTCGCAGATTGCATCAAAGGCATACAACGCATTCGTGATATGTAGAGAATATACAAATGTACATGATAGATATACACTACTTGTGAGAGATCTCAATCTAAGAGGTAAACAGATGACGGGTGTCACTAGTGGAGCAGGAACTGCTTACCTTTCCGGAGCAACTGAGTTCACCCCGGTTTTTAGTGAGGTTCGCGTTACTCGGTCTTTAGTTTTATTTGTATGTTTTGTAGATCGTTGTTTGTCCTTGTCCTTTTTCTTTTGCCGGTTTTGTTCATTGTGTTGTCTGTTCTTGTTCGATTTACGTATTCTGATTAACCATTATGGTATCTTCAAACTCTTTCAACAATCCAGTCCAATGCAGACAAAACATGCTTAGAATCAAAGTAAGTATCAGCAGATGATGGTCGAATACACAGAACATTAACACTCCTATGGTATGCAATAGAAGGTATTTATAAAGACAAACTTCCTGTAGATTGTAGATTTACTAACTGTGATACTGATGATAGACATATCGTGGACATAAAATGACATTGTATATCTAACTTGATACTGATCATAGACATATCATGGACATAAAATGACATTGTATATCTAACATGATACTGATGATAGACATAAAATGACATTGTATATCTAACTTGATACTGATGATAGACATATCGTGGACATAAAATGACATTGTATATCTAACTTGATACTGATGATAGACATATCATGGACATAAAATGACATTGTATATCTAACTTGATACTGATGATAGACATATCATGGACATAAAATGACATTGTATATCTAACTTGATACTGATGATAGACATATCATGGACATAAAATGACATTGCATATCTAACATGATACTGATGATAGACATATCATGGACATAAAATGACATTGTATATCTAACTTGATACTGATGATAGACATATCATGGACATAAAATGACATTGTATATCTAACTTGATACTGATGATAGACATATCATGGACATAAAATGACATTGCATATCTAACATGATACTGATGATAGACATATCATGGACATAAAATGACATTTCATATCTAACATGATACTGATGATAGATATAAAATAACATTGTATATCTAACATGATACTGATGATAGACATAAAATGACATTGTATATCTAACATGATACTGATGATAGACATAAAATGACATTGTATATCTAACATGATACTGATGATAGACATAAAATGACATTGTATATCTAACATGATACTGATGATAGACATAAAATGACATTGTATATCTAACATTATACTGATGATAGACATAAAATGACATTGTATATCTAACATGATACTGATGATAGACATAAAATGACATTGTATATCTAACATGATACTAATGATAGACATAAGATGACATTGTATATCTAACATTATACTGATGATAGACATAAAATGACATTGTATATCTAACATGATACTGATGATAGACATAAAATGACATTGTATATCTAACATTATACTGATGATAGACATAAAATGGCATTGTATATCTAACATGATACTGATGATAGACATAAAATGACATTGTATATCTAACATGATACTGATGATAGACATAAAATGACATTGTATATCTAACATGATACTGATGATAGACATAAAATGACATTGTATATCTAACATTATACTGATGATAGACATAAAATGACATTGTATATCTAACATTATACTGATGATAGACATAAAATGACATTGTATATCTAACATTATACTGATGATGACATTGTATATCTAACATTACTAGGCATGAGCAGGATGAAAGTCAAACATGTAACACAGAAAATGGCAAATGAAGACTAGCATGAAGTAAGTCAAGAACAAGATGAGTCAGATTTAATACATGTAGATAAATCAATGGGAAAGTTTATAAACAATCACAACAGTCCATCAAATGAAGATGGAACTTATCAAACACAAAACTCTGAAACCAGCCCGTCTGTAAGATTATACTAGTTGAATGTTGCCGTCTATAATATGGCACAAATAGAACGTCGTCGTCTGTCTAAGAAGCTTCAGTAGAGCGTCGCCGTCTGTAAGATTATACTAGTTGAATGTTGCCGTC